>CAOLHI010001498.1:0-368273 GCA_948474755.1 Ctenosaura bakeri
TTACTTCTAAATGCTAATTAGTTATAGTTCCAAGGGTGCCAGACTAATCAGTTACTGTATTATTATTAATAGCTAGAATTCTACATGCACTGTTTAGTTATGTAACTACCTTAGTTGTGTAGTTAAATAGTGTCTCTCAGCCTGACCCCTGATCCCCCCCAAACCCCCCTCCTTTACTGGGCATCAGCTGCACAAAGAGAAGATTTATTCTGCTAGTGATAGGTCCATGAAAAGACAAGGAAGTACGACAGTGGCCTTGCTTCTGATTGTCACAGCGTCACTGGCTGGTAGGAGGGAGTGGAAACATCATGTGCCTGCATCCCAATTGCCATTAGAACAGACCTTCTCTTTTCTGTGTATCTGATGACTAGTAATGATGCCCAGGTCTGAGGGTCCCAGTTATGATTGTGGCAATAGTGCCAGGATCACGATTATGTGGAAACTATGGGCCTTTCCTCATTACCCTGTTATAGTGCTATTTTTCTACTTCCAACATCCTATGGAATCCTGGGGTTTGCAGTTTAGGGAGGGGCATTTAAAATTCTCAGCCAGAGAGCTCTTTGGCCTCAGTAAACCACAAAACCCAGAATTCCACAGGATATTGAAAGAGGAATAATAGCACTATAACAGTGTAGTGCAGGATGGCCCTATGACTATGGAGCCACTGTGGATGCATCACTACACATTATATATTCATAAAAATGGTCCTGAATTCTGGCTGTTGTTATTATTATTATTGGCCAGAATCCTCTATGCACTCTATTATACATAACCATGGTAGTTACATAGCTGAGAGAGCAACCCTAGGTCCCTCTGTGCTGTCTGCGCTCTGCAAAGCTGGGTATAGGTAAGCATTCTTCTATATCTGAAGACGCAGGACTCTCTGCTAGAGCTGGCATCTCCCCATTTCTGTGGAAGCTTCCTATCCCTGTGTGGGGATGGGAGAGGAATGGGACCATGACAACACTTATGCATGATGTTGTCACAGTCCTGTCTTTCTTCTGTCATCAGGCAGCATGATCATGGATTAAATCATTGACAGGTTTTGTCATGCCTTGCTTCCAGAGCATGGACTCTGACTCAGAGTCTGAAAAAGAGCACATGCTGAAGGCTGAAATAGGGGCATGTCAGGATCTGCTGTACATAGAGAAGTCACAGTGCTACAAACAGAACAGGGGGAGATGCCAGCGCTAGCAGAGAGTCCTGCCTCTTCAGATATAGAAGAATGCTTACCTATACCCAGCTTTGCAGAGTGCAGACAGCACAGAGAGATCTGGGGTTGCTCTCTCAGAATTTATAACTGGAAACAATCAATCAAGTCACAGCTGCGCTAGGCTTCAGACCTATTTAACTGATTTCCTTCCCCTCCAGGAGTTGTCAGAGCTTATCTGAACTTCTACCCTGCTGGATGCCTTGATGAATGCTTGGACTGACCCTGGACACTCCCTTGCTGTGGAACCCTGTTGGACTTTGTTTATGTTGGACTTTATTTATGACTCCATGCTTACTGTGTGGAAGTAGGTAACGAGCTGGGAGTTTTTAAGTTTGTTTTGTTAATTTTATCAGCTGTGCCAGGACTAAGATCGGACAGGTTTTCCCCAATCAATGACTGGCAATCACGTGACCACCCTGCAGTTACCTGGCCTGTGGAAATGCTAGAAGTGTGATGGAGGCGTTTCCTGCCCCAGCACAGCCTGGAAAATTGCCTGGCTGCACCGAGGAAGGAAGAGGCATGTTCATCGAGCTTCCTTTGGCAAGGAGCCAGCTAGTGTGGAGGGGAGTATTAGGCCCTCTCCGCAACACACCTTTTCACGGAGCTGGGGTACGGGGATTGCATGAGCAGCCTCTAGCGAGAGGCTCTCGCGTCCCGGTTCCTTCAGCTCCGCTTGCGTGAAAGCCCTGCCTCTTCCTTCTGCAGTGCAGCCTGGGATTTTCCCACATTGTGCTGGGGCAGGAAGTGCGAGTGCCGCAGCTCTGGAACTCTGCACGCACGGCAAGTGCGCGCACCTTCGGCTCACAGTCGAAAACAAAAAAGTGTGTGATTGGTGCCTGCCAGCCCCTGGAGCGTCATGTGATTGTGAGTGCTTTGTGTGGACCGCTCCTCACATTTGTGCGATGCTCAAGGAGCCCTTTTGCATGGCAAATGCCGTGTGAAAAGGGCCTTAGTCTCATCCTGGCAAAGCCACTGCTGGGATGACACTGGGACAATGCTGGAGACAGGTGAGGTATGGAAAGGGCCCCAGATTGCAAATAAGCTTCAAAAACTGTGTGGTTTTCTAATACTTTCTTATAGTGTGAAAAAATTGCCAAAATCATTTCTTGTTTCCTTCAAGGAGAAAATGAGTGAAAAATTATATCCCTATCTATCTTGGGTGTGATTATCATCTGAGTAAAAGGCACAGGAAATTTGTATTTGAAGCAGGAATTAAATGACCAAAGTATGTCAGAAGTTTACATTGCTAATGTACCAACACTATCCTACAAATGAACTCTAACAATATACTTTATTTCTAGTGTTTCTTTAATAAATGTTACAGTTTGTTTTATAACTATGGAGTAGGCTTGAATTATTCAAAGTCTCTGTAATAAATAGAACATGCTCCCTTAAATAAACAGTTTGGTTCTGAGGAACAATTAAAATTCTGGGCTGCATCAATAGGGGCATAGTGTTGAGATCAAGGGAAGTAATAATACCACTCTATTCTACTTTGGTTAGACTTCCCCTGGAATACTGTGTCTACTTCTGGGCACCTCCATTCAGGAAGGATATTGACAAGCTGGAATGTGTCCAGAGAAGGGCAACCAAAATGGTGAAGGGTCTGGAAACCGTGTCCTGTGATGAGTGGCTTAGAGAGCTAGGTATGTTTAGCCTGATGAAAAGAAGGTTAAGAGGTGACATGATAGCCATGTTTAAATATTTGAAGTGATGACCTGCTGCAGATGGAGCAAGCTTGTTTTTTGCTGCTCCAGAAACTAGAACACGAAGCAATGGATTCAAACTACAGGAAAAGAGATTTCACCTATAAATCAGGAAGAGAGGTGTTCAAAAGTGGAATATACTGCCTCAGAGTGTAGTGGAGTCACGTTATTTGGAGGTTTTTAAACAGAGGCTGGTTGGCATTTGCTAGGGGTGCTTTAAGTGTGTGTTCCTGCATGGCAGGGGGTTGGACTTGATGGCCGTTGTGATCTCTTCCAATTCTATGATTCTATGAAAACTCTAGCCCTGTTATGCAAAGACTGTGATAAAAAGGTGGAGTCTAGGCAAAGAGATATTGAAAGAGTATCTTATTGATTTGGAACTGTCACACCAATCTGAGGGAGAATAAAGGGCCCATCACAGGGTGTTGGACTTGATGGCCGTTGTGGTCTCTTCCAACTCTATGATTCTATAATTCTGTGAAAACTCTAGCCCTGTTATGCAAAGGCTGTGATAAAAGGGTGGAGTCTGGGCAAAGAGATATTGAAAGGGTAAGACATTGAATTGGAACTGCCACACCAATCTGAGGGAGAATAAAGGATTCATCACAGTATGCTTTCCTAAAATTATAATTTTAAGTTGGTGAACAGAGATGGGTCAAAAATAAACACAAGAGAGACAAGTGGAAAATTGTCATGGCTCAAGGTCCAAACTAGTCCAGCCCTGTTATTAGAGGAGATGCCTAAATTAATTCTATTAGTGACACAGAGAATGGATAAGAGTGAGTTCAGATACTATACCAGGAGAGACTTTCTGAAAAAACTGTATGGAATGGCAGAGGACTCTAGAGCCAAGTGACTGGTGGTTTCCCTGTCAGAGGGGCAGTGAATTCACTTCACATTTGGTCTGAACTTTAAAGAACATATCCAGGATGCTGAAACTGATCCACCATTTTTTAAATAGCTAAGCAGTGCAGTCCTCCTTTACATATCTGTTAAGAATGAAGACTCATTGAGTTCAGTGCGGATTATTCCAAAGTACACAAGCACAGGCTTATATTTTAAGATTGCACACTGGATTTAGCCAGAGTTTAGAAGTAACAAATCACAAGCAATATAGCTATGTGAAATTAACGACTTTTTGGAGTTAAAAAGAGTACAATAAAAAGTACTCCCAAAAGAGTGGGAATGAATAATTATCGATATATTCTTGTTACTCTTTAAAATTACTTTTAATTTGGGGAGGCATTTTAAAAAGAAGTTGTCTGTCAATTTTCATACCTATAAGGTTCTTTCAGAAAAAAAAGTTGTGAAAAAAATCACAAGCAATGCAGTGAGTTGCCCTTTTAGTGAGCAATGACGACAAATTCTTTGCCAAAGATTATGGTTAGTAATGGCAATGTCTAATATTTTAAAAAAGCAAATTTGCCATCCCTAGATTTGTATCCAGGCTGCCCTTACAAAAGGATCACCTCAATGTGTATTTTGGATGATGCATTTGCTATGTGGGCGTCATTCAATTTCATCTGAGTCCTTCACTCCTATGTAAAATTTGAAACTCCCAGATCTGGGGAGAAATTCTGACAGGGAGAAATTTGGGAGTCATCTTAGCCCTCATTTGTATCTTCACTTCTACAAATCTTAATCAAAAAAGTAACTTTTCAAGCACAGTGACAACAAAATTCCAGAAGAAGTTTTCCACAAGAGGGCAGCATTGTACCAAAAAGAAGCACACAGGAGTAGGACATGATGTGGGCAGCAGAAACAGATTCCGAATGGTAGCTACTCAGTTTTACCACTAATATGAAGGGAAATTGGTCTAATAAATCTAGGGATTAATATTGTGTTAGCCAGATCACCAAGGTCCATAATCACTGTTCCTGATTCACTTCTCCCTCTTTACATCCTATATTGATTTTCACTAAGAATGCAACAAAGAAGGGAACATTACATCAAACTCCTCCCTTCTAACTGGTAATATATACATGTATCCAAAGGATGTTAGCAGCTGTTTCTCAGCAGAATGTTCTGGAATATTGTTATACTTAACAATATTCCAGAAAGGTCACTGTTGTGTTTCTATGATTTTTTTTAAAATTAATTTTAATTAAAAATTAAGGCTATTCCATGGGCTATGTTAGAAGAAGTTCTGCTGGTCATGATTTCTGCAAAGTGTAAACAAAATATTTATATCCTGGCCTGCTTTTTTCTTCTTTATCTCCCCATGCTCATCCCCCTCTTCCCTTCCTCACCATTGGAACATTCTCTCTTTTGTCATCAAGGCTCAACACTTGCACACTCCCCTTTTTTATTTCAATGGGCATCAGTGCAGATGATTGGGTGGGTGAAGGGGTTGGGGCTTTATATTAATCACAGAAAACTGGCAGTGTGAAGCATGACAATTATTGAGGCTTGTTAACAAAACTAAAGAAAAGTAAGCAGGCAATTAAATTTTGTTTAGAATGTATTATAGGCTTGGAGCTTTTTATTAAAATAGATTTGAGTGCAATTGTAGATTCTGGCACAGACTTTCTATTGAGCTATAACAATTCTTCGCGTCTTTTGTTATTTTGTTCCCTCATACAAACTAGAGAAGGAAGAGGAGGAGGAAGAGACAAGAATGTAAGGATAGCAGTTAATGAAAGAAATCAAGTATGTCTAAGCGCATTCAAAATGAAACATTTTTTTCTCGGCATATTGTGTGAACATTGTCCATATTTTTGTTCCTTGTTTATGTTAGAAAGAGAATCTCACTTGAGGTCCTTTAGGATGAAATTGAGGAACTGAACCCATTTCAACCCATGTTTAGATCTGGTTTGGCACTGAAACAACCTTGGCTGCTCTGATGGATGAGTTCTGTCAGGAGGGAGAGAGAAGTGAGCAAGACCCTATTTATTCTCTTTGATTTTCCAGGAGTATTTGATACTGGCATCTTGCTGGGTCAGCTCTCTGGGATGTTTATAGAGAGCAGAGTGATGTGATAGTTCTATTGTTATCTGTAGAATTATTTCCAGAAGATAGTGTTGGGTACAGCTGTATTTGCTTCACCCCATCTTGTGCTACGGAGTCCTGTAGTATGCCATCCTACCTCCCATGTTGATTAACATCTGTGTGAATCTGCTGGAGGAACTCATCATTTGAGAGACCAGAAGAAATGTTAAATGATGAAAACCAAATCTACACTGGTTTCCTACATGATGACTCATTGCTATAGGCTGGAATTCACTAAGGCAGTTAACAAATGTGTAACTTAGAGTTATAGATTAGTGACTGGTTTGTATTCATGATCTCTATGCATTCTCTAGTTTAAGGGATACATGTGGACTGTGAAAGTCCCACAATGCCCACTTACTGGACAGCAGCCACTGCAGTCAACAGGGATCTGTTCCCTTGTTGATTGGGAAGCAGCTGACTGATGTTTGCACCTACTCCCTGCTGCAAATGATCTCCGATGTGAAGGGAAAATATGACAGGGGCCCTGCCCCAGGCTGTTGCACTTGTGATCACTTCCCAGAGGGGGTGGGAACATCAGTCGTCCACCTCCTGATCAACAGGGAACAAACCCCTGTTGCTCCCTGTGGCTGCCTGATAACTGCGGATTGGGGAAATTGAGCCAAGAGACCCTATGTAACTATATAACCACATATTCATATATATTCATCATTATTTAATGAACTCTGGCTG
Organism: Ctenosaura bakeri; assembly: GCA_948474755.1. Taxonomy (NCBI): domain Eukaryota; kingdom Metazoa; phylum Chordata; class Lepidosauria; order Squamata; family Iguanidae; genus Ctenosaura; species Ctenosaura bakeri. The sequence goes on from CAOLHI010001498.1 coordinate 6,601, forward strand.
TTATTTTTAATATTTATCAATTGTCTGTGATCAGCCTTCCATAAATGGCAGATATTTATGGACCTGTCATTTTGTCTTTGTCTTCTGAATCAGGTGAGAGGAAAAAATGGGCTGGATATAAGGCCCAGATGAGAACTAATAAACTGAGATTAAATCCTGACAGACCCTGTGGGTAGATGATTTCTGGGAAATCATCATTCGATCTGTCTTGGGGGTGGGGTTGTAATCTCACTGAAACAGTGAAAGCGTGGGGCTATTTGAGAATAATTCAAATCCAGCTTTGTCACCACATGCCCATGTGGTCGTGATGGCGTGGAAACATCTTTTACCAGCTTTGGCTGGTTCATCAGTTGCCCCTCTTTCTGGATAGGGATAATTTGCCCTATTAGAGGCTGTGCTTCCATAATCTCCAGGCTGAACTGCTGTGATAATTTATGTAAATCTGCCCTTGAAGATGATTTGAGTGCAGAATTCAGCTTCCAGAATTTTAACTGGTCTATCCAGATTTGTTCATATTACATTGATTTTAAGAGATCTGCAATGATGGCCAATTTGCATCCAAGTCCAAGTCTAGGTGCCGGTAATTACCTTCAAAGCAGTGAGTGGCTTGGGATCCATATAACTGGAGGACTGCCTCTTCTTGAATAACTTAGCCTGAGTACTTATTCTGAAGTTCTTTTCCAAGTGCTTCCCTTAAGTGTGCTATTCAATAATAAAGGAGTAATTTCTTTTGGTTGGTTGCACCCCAGTTATGGAATGCTTTTCCTAAAGTGGGACACATTGTTCCTCCATTGCATCCTTTTGCTTGCTAGGATACTTCTACAAGCATTTTAGAAGGGACCCTGGCTTGACCTGTGTGGTTTTTTTTTAACTTGATCATCAATGTTGTCATTTCATTCTACTTTTAATATTGTACTGTATGTTTATTGTTTACTGACTTGGTATCTATTGAAGGAAGGGTGGCATATGAATGTTTTAGGTACATAAACAACAGTGGAAAATGCAGGTGTGAAAAATGCCCTGCCATTGGGAATGTTAGGGGATATACTTCAGCTCTCATGATCCCAAGTGAAAGAGATGCTACAATATCAAGATATCATCTTCATTTTCTTCTTCTTTTGACTGAAGCATGAGTTAGGGAGGAGGTAGCCAGGCCTCTGTCATTTTAGAATCCATTTTACTGCCAAAGACAGTGCCATAACATGTACGAACTTGAAGTCTGCAGAATCGAAGGGTGCATGGGGTTTTAGAACAGTGAGGGAAAGACAAGTAGAAGGAACTTGCTGAAGTGGAGTGAGGTGGGAGAAGGAATAAAAGCAAGTCTGAGCAGCCAGCCATCTATTGACCCCTGCCTTCTTGAGGGACCTTGATCTTTGAGAGGGCTAAAGAAGGCAACCTGATCCATCTGTAAGCAGAGCAGGATGAATGGAAGGTTGCCAACCAGATCACACAGTGTTTTCACTTCCACTTTTCTTGAAAGGACTGACCATAAAAGTTTCATGCATACGAAATGTGTGATTGAACTGCCAGCAAAAAAAAAGGGATGGAGAGGTGGGGTTTACAGCTTTTCTGCAATACAGACTTTGTCTGTAAAGTCGTCCCATTTATATAACAGAAAATAAAAGGCTCAGGACTACATTTTAAAAAGTGCTTATGAAATCCATGGTGCTTGTCAAACCAGAAAAAAATCTATTTGCAATAACTCCAAACTAAAGGTAATACGATAAGGTAAATAATAACGATAAATGGGAAGAACTTAGATATTTGTGAAAACACCAGAAATACATATGAAGGGAAAAGGAGAAATGCAAATCACTTGAAGAAACAGCAGAAATGCAGATCAGGAAAACCAAATCTACATCAGCTTTCTATGTGAATACTCAAGCATTCATGTGGTAATTGCAGTTATTGTTTGATGTGCGTCAATTGTCTGTAATCAGCTCTCCATAAATGACAGATCATTATGGATCATTGCCTCCTAACTGAGGCAGTTATCTTACAATGGAAACTAAATGGGGAGATGATAAGCCCTTTTGCTTATCTGAAGTGAATGACAATTTGTCCACATTTCTTGAAGCCCGGATTCTGGGTTTCCTATATGACATTTAGGCCTTGGGGAATGTAAACACTGTTGAGGCCTTCCTGTTTCATACCACATATATACAAAGATGTCATCTACAACATTTGTTACTGAACTTGAGAAGCTATGCTCACTTGTACTACCCTAGATGGTTTCTGCGAAGGTGTTGTAGAGATCTAAGAACATAAAATGAAGTCTATTGGATGATACCAAAGGCTTATCTAGCCAAGCATCCTATTTCCTGTAATGGCCAATCAGATGTCTATGGGAAGCCCATTAGCAGAACATGAGGGCAATAGATTTCCTAGTAACTGATATTAAGAAAGTTACTATCTGTGGTACTAGAGCAAATATTTATCTGTTAGGATTGTAACCATTGATAGCAGCATTTTTCATTAACTTGTATGATACTTTTTTAAAGCCATTCAGGTTGCTGGTCAAAACTCTTGTCCTACCAGATTTTACAATTTATTAGTGCCTTGTGAGAAAGTAATTCCTTTTGACTGTCCTGAATCTCTTACTATTCAGCTTCAGCAGATGACCCTGGTTTAAAGTATTGTGAGACAAGGACCAAAACTTCTCCCTATCTAGTTTCTCAACACCACTCATTAATTTAGTGTCCTTTATCGTTTCTTCCCCCATTCACTCCCTCCCCAAGAATGAATAAGCCCCAAATATTCTACCTTTTCCTTGTGGAGGAGTTGCTTTAGTTTTCTGAAGTTTTCCTATATTTTCTGTTCCACATGGAATAATGAGACCAGACTCAGGCCATTTCCTCACCTTACCTTTTTTTCGGCACTGGGGTGCGGGGATCGTGTGAGCAGCCTCCAGTGAGAGGCTCTGGAGTTTCCGCTGCTTCAGTTCCACACAAGCTGCCTGCTCCCAAGGAGGTAGCTCGAGAGCTTTGCCTCTTCCTTCTGCAGCGCAACCTGGGAGTTTCCCAGGCTGCGCTGGAGCAGGAAGCATGAGCGCCGCAGCTCTGGAGGCTCTGCATGCATGGCAAGTGCGCATGGGGCCCTGGAGCAATGTGCAATCGTGCACCATTTTAGGCTGAAAGCTGAAAATGTAAAAGTGTGCAAGAGGTGCTTGCCCTATCCTGGAGCGTTGCGTGATTGTGAGTGTGTCGTGCAGATCGCTTCTCACAATTGTGCGATGCTTGAGAGACCCTTTCACATGGCAAATGCCTCAGATAACTGGATTGAATAAGGGCCATTTCATTTAACTGAGTTGAACCTGAAAAGGAGCAAGAAGGGGGAACAACTTAATGTGGGATCAGCTGAGGCAGCTGTCAGTCTTTGACTTCCTCCTCAGCCTTCCCCTAGGAGAACCACCCAAGCCCCAAGGGCAACACAATAACTAGGTTGCTTCCCATCCGGCCAACTGGAAGCCCGCTCCAAATTCCAGGACTTAGGTGAGGGTAAATCTAGCTCTCTAATCTATTGAGGCCATTTTGAATTCTGATCCTCTCCTTTGGGGTATTAGCTACCCCTCTGAATTTGTATCATCTAAAATTTGATAAGAATGCTCTCTCTTCCCTCATCCAAATCATTGATAAAGATGTTGAATAGCACTGGGCTCAGGATATAACCCTGTGGCCTCCCACTTGTCACTTCTCTCCACGATGAAGAGGAGCACACTTTGGGTTCAGTTGGTCAACCGATTACAAATCCACCTAACAGTAGCATTGTCTTTATTAGTTTGTTTGCAAGAATATCATGAGGGACCTTGTCAAAGGTTTTACTGATGTCAAGATACGCTATACCCACAGCATTCCCTTCGTTTATTGAGCTAGTTACTCTATAAAAAAAGGGAGATAAGATTAACCTAGCATTACTTGTTTTTGAGAAAGTCATTTTAATGGCATTCCTTTCTAAGTTCTTACAGACTGTCTGTTTAATGATCTGTTATAGAAGCTTTCCAGGTTATGGTATCAGGTTGACTGGGTGGTAGTTGTTTGGGTCCTCCTTTTTTCTCCCATTTTGAGATGGGGACAATATTTGCCTTGTCCCAATCTGCTGGGATTTCTCCTGTTCTCCAGGAATTCTCAAAGATTATTGCCAAGGGTTCTGAGATTAGTTCTGTCAGTTCTTTTAATACACTTGGATACCCTCTGCTAGATTTTACAGCCAATCAGAATGAAATGTAATCCCCCCAAAACAGAAGGTTGTATTAACCATATAATTTGTTCTTGTAAAAACAAATAAACAGTAACAATATTAAAATCAATGTGGAATGACCAACTTTTTTTATCTACACATAGAATCAAACAAATATTTCAAGAGGAATGGATAATTATTGTTTTATTAGGTTATCTGTGTGTGCCTGCAGAAAATAAGTTCAGCTCAATGCTTAGGTTAACAGGACTGCCCTGTTGGCTTGAGTGAGTCAATAGGGAAAAGATAGATAGGAACACTTTGCACTAATGACTGAGGAAATAAAACTTTAGATAAAATATACATTAACAAGAATTCCCTGTAGACAACCATAAGTCAATAGCAGTATATGGGGAAACACGTCACGCTAGCAACCTGTAGAATATTAGAAAAACCCAATTTCTTGGTAAAATAGAGGTTAGTAAGACTTCTCTGTGGCTATCAGTAAGTCAACAGGGGAAGTATGTAAAAATCTTGTCCTAATAGTAGATACCTGTGGACCTTATGGTAAAGGAAGAAGATTACTAACTCTTTCAAGATATGCAGAAAACTAGAGAGTTCCCATGGCTGAGAATGCCAACAGTGGGTCTGGAAGTCATGAACAAGAAAAATTGTAGTAACTGTTCACTGCAAATCTCCTGCCAAGAGAACTATAAAGGTGCTGTTTCACATAAAGAAATTATGCAAAAATTTCTTTTGGGGAGATGTTTTATCTAAAATTTGAATACAGAGATGAATGCATATCTGACTCCCCATAATTTCCTATAATATCTGGAGCACCTTAAAATCAGTCGTCTAAGAAAAACTATGTCAGCTACACAATATATATGTATATGTATATTGTCATCCTACAAAGGAGATTCTACAATTACTTCATTTAAATTGCTCCATAAGTGGACTTAGAAGGGGCTTGAAATTACCTTTTCCTCATATTTAGCAACTAGGGCCCTTTTTGCATGGTGTTTTGGAAGCGAGAGGGCCCCTTGAGTGTTGCATAAATGTGAGGAGCGGTCTGCATGACACATTCACATTTACGTGATGCTCAAGGGCCGGACGCAGAGCAGGCACACATCTTTTCATTTTCGACTTAAAGCCAAAAATGGTGCATGCTCACGTGTTGCTCTGGCGCGCCACGCGCACTTACCTGGCATGTGGTGTGTTGGGAGCCAGGCCAGTCACGCTTCCTGGGCAGTGCAGGCTGGAAAAGGTCCCAGGCTGCACTGCAAAAGGAAGAGGCAGGGCGCTCACACGAGGAGGAAGGAGCTGCGGAGCCCAAGCAGCAGGGAATCAGCAGGGACACAGGAGCGTTCCTTCCAAGGCTTCTTGTGCAAGGATCCCAACCCAGCAGCGTGAACAGATAACGTGCAAAAAGGGCCTAGAGAAAGAAGGTTTGCTTGCTGATTATTACACTGTATTATCTGTAAAGAAAAGGGAGAAAGAAGACAGAAACCTATATACTAGATAAATACACTATCAAAATGGGCAGAACCTCAGGTAATATGCCCAAATGCTGGAAAACTGCTGAGGTGCAAGTTTATGACATTTGCTAGGCCAAAGAACTGAAAATTCTGTTAACAGAAAGGATGACTATTAGCATCTCAATGACTAACATTTTGTTTGCAGCTTTGAAACCACAATGCTAGTAACCACTCATCAACTGGAGATACCCCAGATCCTCAGAGTCAAGAGGCAAATTTTATTCATTCATTTATTTCAGTATTGTAGCCATCTAGGAGAGACAGCCCTTTTTCTGTTGCTCTTGGACACACTAGGGCCATTTCTGCACTGGACCGTTATAGCACGATGATTCCACTTGCACCATCCTATGGAATCCTGGGGTTTGCAGTTTCGGGAGGGGCCGGACCCTCCTGAAACTGCAAACCCCAGGATTCCATAGGACTGTGCAAGTGGAATCATCGCGCTATAATGGTCCAGTGCGGAAATGGCTTAGGCCTCTCTACAGGGCTCGCAGAGACAGAGCAGCAGCTTCTCCAAACAGACCAAACCAATTATCAGCCTGCTGAACAGCCCCAAAAGCTCCAATCCTGGAACCTATCAGGCCCAATCAGAAGCCTATCGAGGCTACACAGCCTAACTGGGGCCTATCAGTGCTCACAACTATCGGAGACTACACAGTATAATTGGTGCCTATCAGGGTCTAAAGGCCTGGGGCTGCAATATACTTCTACGTGCCCACCTTATCACTTTCTCTCTCTCAATGAAATAGACCCAAGTGTTGTGATCTTTCCTGTGGCAGAGTTACTCAAGCCCTTCCTTCATGTTCATTGCCCTTTCCTTCCCACTTATCCCATCTTTTGTTGCCTTCTAACGTCAGAAAGTGATACTGATGCCATCTTAGGTGGAATTAGCTGCAATCTGTGATGCATTCTTAAGTACAATGCAACAATATTGATAATTATATATTTTTAAAAGAAATGATTTTCTTTTTTTAGATACTACAAAGACAAGAGTAGCTCCAGCTCTTGAACTATTGGTATGTTCTTATTACGTCTGGAATAAGCAGCTGTATGCAATCAAAACTGATGAAAATAAGCTTGATTGCCTGTATCTCATCTTTTACTTGATGTAACTAAGTAGCAGAAGTGCAAAGAAACCCTGATAGTAAATTGCAAAGATGTATATCGAGACAATAGGAAGAATACCCAATATATGTTGGTTCCACTGTGCCTCAGTCCTGTTGTTTAATGGTCCCTTTGTACAATGGTCACTTTGCTGGCTGCTACATCATAATGAAACAGCAGCCATCTACTGGATATAGATGTTATGAAAGTACCCAGCTCTAATTCCTGCATATGTAAGCCCACTTGTGAAGAAATAACTTTCGTATGGTATTCCAGACAATGCTGATTTTTGGGGAGCTGTAAAAATCAAAGTCATACTTGACTGATTTTATTTTATGTTTTAATTATGTTACAATTTTATCTCATCTTGTTCTTTTATTGTTGATAGCTAGAGGGAAGACTAATTGTAATAGAAAAATGGGATATAAAGGTTAAAAAAATACTAGTGAAGGGGATCAAACCATGTTTGATGCTTTACAAAGCATACTTTGCAAAAGCTTGCCTCATGTTCAGCCATGCTGTGGCATTGTCTTTGCCCATAGTCATGTGCTTCCAAGTGTACATCCCAGGGCCATAGGAATGATCAGATATTTGTCTCTGAAATCTGACATCTGATAATGCTTGATCTCAGAGGGGGAAGTCCTTTACTGAAAATTTGGCCTCCAGGCCCATCCTTCATAATCAGAACCTTATCACTGGATAGCAACAAACAAACAAAGAAACAAACAAATCAGTGTGACTGCTGGCATGTAGGTCCTTGTGTCCAAAGGCCTCTGTGACCTAGAACACGTGCTCAACAGGGAAGAAAATTAGGCCTACCTCCATGGTGCAGATAACTCAACACTGCTAAGGTAACAGCTTTCCAAAAGCAGCAGCATTTTAGGAGGTGCAAGGCAGAACCTGTGGCACAGAAATCTTCTAGTACCTTGCCACATCCTCTACATCTGCTGCCTAACATGGTAGGATTTTACTTACCTTTGCCTAATTAGACTTTGCCTAATGGTAGGGCTGACCCCAATGATGTAAAATGTCACCATCTAGTGAATAAATGTTTGAGTTCTCTGGGATTCTTCTTTAGGTCGAAGTTTTATCAATGAAACAAGAATGTAACCCAGGGCTGCATTCATATCTCCACACTATCCCAGAAGCCTTTAAGACTGTGCATAGATTTATGAATTGCTGTTAGGCAACACAAACAGTTGACAATCTTGTTGGTATTATTTGTGAAATGTATGTGGGATGGCTAGCAGTAATGGATGCTCATCCCCCTTCAAGATCTACTGCAAGGTTATTATAAACTTTAAACAACTGTAATCTTTCTTCACACACAGGACAGATGGTCTGTGCTAAAGACTGGCCTTGCTTATTTTTCCATGCAGAATGTCAGCCAAAGGTTCTTGAAGAAAAACCATTTGGCCGCTTTTGATTAAAAGGAAGTTTTTCAACACAGGGGTAATTTGGATGTTTCAAAAGAATTTTGTGTGCACTCAGAATCTTTAGAAATTGATTGTTTGGCAAAGCATTAAACGCTAATGGGGATGACTACAGCAGTTTCTTTGTCCTTTAAGGAGAGACAGCTATTTTTGGATTTTCTATTGAAAGCACATGGTGGTTTTGATTGCTCAGGATGTTTAGAAAGCATTATATATGCATATTCACTGCAAATGTAAGTTGGCTAATTTATCCTGGACTGAATTTTAGTCCATGAACTAAAATATTTGCCTACTTTGGAAGTGATTTTTTAAAAAACATAGACCTGATGCCATGTCGCTGAATTTTAATCCATGCATCAAATTACTGTTTACAGAACAAAGACTCTGCATCAGGCTAAATCTTGCTGTAACTCCATTGACATTGGTCCAACTTTGCTCTATTGAAAGAGGCTGAGGTTGAAGGACTTCTATTCCAGGGGTTTGCCTCTTTTGTGCTATTGTACCCTGTTCAATGTCACTCATATCTACAGAATGTGGCACTGAATAAGAATATTAGGCCTCCTAATGAGTTGGCACAGGAAAAATGTGACAATAGGTAGCATGAATAAGGAAGAAGAATCAGGCCCATCTGGTAATGCAAAATATAGTACAAAAGAATCTAGTTATAAAATCACTGGTATTCACAAACCAATTGGGATCCAAATAAAGAACTTAGTCAGGAGTCCAAGAGCTGAAAAGTAAAGGCAATGACAATAGGAGCTTTAAAAGGATAGAGTAGAACAGGCCAGCCTAAGACATTTTGTAGCCTGAAGTAGAACATCAAATGGTTTCCTCCCTCCCCAGGTACAGAGAACCTAATGCTAGCAAAGTTGGCACATGAGGCAGAAAATCTCATAGACAACTTTCCTTCCTCCTGTCAGTAAGAACTATGGCTGGAATCGCTTAGTTAAGTATTCTTAACTAAACAACTTTTCATGATCTGATCCCCACTAAAAAAAACCCTGATGAAAATGTCATTCAGTCATGGTCTGATCACCGGCAGAATGGACCTCCTTCTCCCCATGCAGTTGATATCTGATAAACTAGTGTGTGTGTGTGAGAGAGACCAGTTACGATCATGACAACAGTGTCAAAATCATGACTAAGGGTCTTTCCGCACTATAACAGTGTAGTGCAGAAAGGCCCTATGTTGCAATTGTGAATACAAAACAAGCAGGCCATTTCCACACTACACTGTTATAGTGCTATTATTCCACTTTCAACATCCTGTGGAATCCTGGGCTTTGCAGTTTAGGAAGGAATGTTTAGAATTCTCATCCAGAGAGCTCTTTGGCCTCAGGAAACTACAAACCCCAGAATTTCACAGGATGTTGAAAGTGGAATAATAGTACTATAACAGTATAGTGTGGAAATGGCCTAAGTCATGATTTTGACACTATTGCCATAATCATAACTCTTCTTCCAACCTATATTAGAACATGGTTGAATGACATTTCCATCAGATTTTGGGGAGTCGGGCCAAGAGAAGTTACTTAGCTAAGTATACTCTTCTAACAGTATACTTAAACAGGTTACTGTAATGGGTCTTTTGAGTAGTTAACTATACTGTTTTAAGACAACACATACCTAACTTGGTCGTCCTGCCTCAGTTATAGGATTGGATCCCAGGTGCAGCAATGCCCAGAGAAATATCCACTTTCCAGGAAAGAGACCTGATATTTCAGATAATGAAGTTCTTCCTAGCATGGAAAATGACAGAACGTCTCTGCACCACATTTTTATTGTAAATTCAGGATGCCCTGTTCAATGACGTTTGAGGACATCTAGGCTAGGAGCGCCCCAAATCTCTGGATTCCTCAGACCCTTTTTCTTCCCTGAAAAAAAGGTGGAAAACAAAAATTAAAAAGAGTTGAAATGTCTCTCAGGCAAGCCTCCTGCAGTACCAATTCACTTTTTAAATAGGTTGCAGGCAACTTTGTGAATTAGTGCCAATGGACAAATTAACAATGTTGACAAAAGGAAAACCTTTGGAAGAATTTGTTAAAAACTGCAATCTGTTAATTACTTACTTAAAAGGCAGATGAGGACTGCTGGCAATAGCAAGGTTTTTAGATTGATGAAATAAAAGGTATTGGTATAAACATTGTTACTAATTAATTCGCAGGAAATAATAGAATAGAGTAGAATTAATAGAACTGATTACGGAAAGAATAGAATAATGAGAATCATATACTGTAAGAAAAACAATCTGTGTTCAATGTGGGGAAAAAAATAAAAACTTGGGGGGAGTGAATGGAAAGTATGTAAGAAGTGAGAAGAAGAAGATGAAGAATGTAAATGTGATGTGAGTGTTATTCTAGAAGGTATGAGGTTATTTTAGAACTTATGATGATAAAGGTGTAGATGTTGGTGAGTATAAATATGTATGTATAGGTGCATCCTTTTTGTTTCTCTTTTCTTTTTTCAAAGGTATTTAATTTTTTGTTATTCTTCATCAACTCTTTGTTTCTGTTTTATGTCAGTAAAATTTTTCTGAGAGAAAGTTGCAGATACTGCTGTTTCCTATGCAGAAAATGTTGTTTGCTTTGCAAAAATACCATGTATGAATTTTGGTCAGATTAAGTCCTAAACTGTGAATAGTCTTTGAAAACTGTACTTGTTGCTTCCTTGGAGAAGAAAATTAGTGAAGAATTTCATCAAGGCAAAGTAAGTCAATTACTTCAGGTGGTAGGTACTGGGGAAACATTGGAAAACCCTCTATTGTTCCTCCTGTATACCATGTCTTCTCTCCTTGCTTTGACAGAAGAGCTGTGTCTTTCATATAGGCTCTTTTCACACAGCATTTGCCATGTGAAAGGGCCCCTCGAGCGTTGCACAAATGTGAGGAGTGGTCCACACGTCGTACTCACAATTGCATGACACTACAGGGTCTGGCAGACATCGCTTGTGTACTTTTTCATGTTCAGCTTTGAGCCAAAAATGGTGCACGATCGCACATTGCTCTGGGGCCCTGCACGCACTTGCCATGTGTGCAGCGCTCCGGAGCCATGGTGCTCACGCTTCCTGCCCCAGCACAGCCTGGGAAACTGCGAGTGGTTGGCAGCTGTGGAGCTGAAGGAACCGGGACGCGAGAGCCTCTCGCTGGAGGCTGCTCGTGTGATCCCCGCACCCCAGCTCTGTGAAAAGGTGCGTTGCAGAAAGGGCCATAGTCTTTGTCGCACTGTCTAAACTGGCTTGCTGACTTCAGGCATTGCGAAGGACCAAGTTTCATTGTCAATGTTGATGGAAAGCTCAACTGATGGTCTAGTAAGCTTCTGTATATGGAACAGAGGCAGCTCCCCTCTAGCAGCAAAATATCTGGGGATAGCCCTGTGTATGTGCAACCTTTCACCTCCAATGCAACCACATGTAAGACGGGGACAAGAAATCGTGCTGGTGGGATGACACAGCAAAATTTGCTGGCTTAATCTGGGAGAGCTTTGCATGCTTCCCTGACAAGCCAATACCACTTTTCTTCCCTGGTCCTCATATCCGGTGCTAGTTTAACCTCTTGAGTTAGCAACCTTCCGCATGGCCTCTACTCACTGACTGCTATTTTGCATGCCTTGCAGACTTTCTGTTTGCTTTGCTACACCCAGGGGCCATTCACACTACACAATTATAACACTGTTATTCCATAGTAACTTCTGTGGTTCCATCTTACGGAATCCTGGGATGGTAGGCTGGTGAGCCGCTGGAGTGCTCTGGCTGAGAATTCTAAATGCTCCTCCCTACCTTGCAAATCCTAGGATTACATAGGATGTTACCATGATAGTTAAGGTGGAAAGTAGCACTGTAATTATGTAGTGTGGATGACATCATTCTTACCTGCAGCCATTTTCCTTCCTTTCACTCTTTTTCTTTCTCTCCTCCACTAGACCATATATTTGATTATACACAAGTAATTTTCATGTAAGGCTACTTTAACATATCTTACAAAGAAGACTAAGATTGTGTCTTTTCTCTGCTAGATCCTATGTGTGTGTCTGCTTGAGAGATCCAGTACTATTTCTCACACTTCCCTAACTTAACCTTGGCCCTTCAGGCTCTTGTGGAGGCAGGCTGGAGTCATAAGAAAAATGTGGATATGTGTCCTATCACCCACTTTTTTTTCCTTTCAAGGGCAGGAAATACCCTGTTGTAGTCTAAAGTGAGGTCCTTCTATTTGGATTTCATTTGAAGGAAAGAAGGAGAAAGAGAAGCTGAGGAACGGAAAGAGAGAGTTCATATACCATTTTTATGGGTCCATTCTAATACAGAAAGAAACTATTTTAAGTCTTCCTATGACTTTTACTTTTTTTCTAAACTGGAGAACTGTGCGTGTGTACATGTTGACATTTCTCTGTCTCCATCAAACAAAGGAGGTGATGTACATTAAAGAAATTTAGTGCTCAGAGATGGAAAATAACAAATGTTTAGATGGCTAATAACAGCTGTGTTAAGCTGCAGGGTACTCCGCTTCTTAACTGATATCTTAGCAGGAATGTCATTATCTAAAGGCCATCAAAAGTTTATTTTCTTATTATTTCATTTTTATTGGTGTCGATAAAAAATAATAAAGATGAACACTCCACTACAAAAAAGATTTTTATTGCAGTAATAGTAGCTTTTAGAAAGAAAAAGTTGTAATTATATCAACTTGGGAATCTTTTAAGCTGTTTCTAATAAAAAGATATAATGAGAAACTGGAATTTTATATCCTTATCTAAAAAAACGAACAGCCTTTTTTTTTCTAAAAAAAAAAAACATTCACAGCTACCAAAATGACATTTGAAGAAGTAGGCATTTTCAGAAATGACACTGTAAGGCAGGGAACTTTTCCCCCCAACTTCTGACACATGCAGCATACTTTTAAGAGAGAAAAAGAACAACAAAAACAACAACTAAGATTCTGAAAAGGCTACTTTCATTGGGTGTAAGAGTCCACATTATCTGCTCTCATTCAAGTACTATGTCTTGGGTATGATTAGGGCTCATTTTTCTTTTTTTATAATTTTTGTTTGTTTGTTTAAGAGTCTTGTTGAAATTACATGTTTCACACTTCTTGAGATTTGTGAAACAAGGCATACCAAGCTTCAGAAATTCACACATTTATGGCATTTTCAGTACATTTTTTACTCATGACATCATCCATACTTTTAAAGATGGGAACTTCTGTTTCTATAGTTGAAAGGCACACTTGCAAACAAGCTGCCTTCAACTTTCCCCAGCCTTATTATTGTTTCCAGGGAGTCATGTTTTTGCTTAATATGTCCAAAGGATGAAAACTTCAATGTATTCATTTTGGCTTCTAGTGAGAGTTCAAGCTTGATTTGATCTAGGACCCAGTATACATTGCTTTGATGGTCCACGGTATTTGTAGAACTCTCCTGCAGCACCACATTTCACAAAACTTGATTTTTTTTCTCTAATCATTCCTGTTTTTGGAATGTTATTTTCCTTCATTTTTCTTGCTTCATATCCACATGTAGAAATCAGAAATGTTGCGGTATGCATAATCTCGACCATTTCTGCACGAGACTGTTATAGCTCTATGATCCCACTTTCAACATCCTATGGAATCCTGGGGTTTGCAGTTTAGGGAGGGGCCAGGCCTCAGGATTCCATAGAATGTTGAAAGTGGGATCATAGCTCTGTAACAGTCTCATGTGGAAATGGCCCTTGACTTTGGTGCTCAATGATATATATTTATACTTGAGGACCTTATCTAGTGCCTTTATCATGTTTGTTTGATTGTTTCCTTAGTAACTACCCACAACCTTCTTTTGCATTTTCCTCCTTAGCTTTCATCAGTAGTGACTCCAAGGTCATTTCTGCATCTTATCTAATCCTGTCATCTTCACATTGTGATCCCAGTAGTGCTTTTGCAGGGAAGGGAGCATGACAAGAATGTTCCCCTCCACACCTGACTGTCTTCCTGTGGAAGGGAGCACGAGCAACACACGCCTGGCTTCCACAGCAAAACCGGGCTCTTTCTCATGTTGCGCTTGGGCAGGAAGTGCCTCCATCATGCTTTCTGCCCTTCCACATGACCAGGAAGGATGAGAATGTTGCTGGATTGCATGTGCTTAATGGATTTGCTCAATTTGCTTGATTGCATGTGCTTAACAAATATCCTGCGATCACAATGAGTGAGGGCAGGATGGCAGCTGGATTGCAGTGATGTTGTGCGAAAGCATGACCCACAAATTGCTGTCATCTTATCCCCATAACAGGACTGTGACGCCATGTGGAAATGGCCTATGTCTTTGCTATTTTCCACTAGTAATATAGTGCCATTGGCATATCTTAGATTATTGATTTTTCTCTTTCTCATCCTTCATCTAATTCTGCTTTCCATATGATTTTCCATATCAGATTTAAAAAAATAGGGTAAAAAAGTGCAACTTTGTATGATGCCCTTGCTACTGGATGCCAGTTGTCATCACAAGCAATTAATTAAATAACAATACTACAATTATTAAAAATGACCCTAAAAGGCAGAACTGTATAAGCAAAAATAAAAAATAAAAATCCAAATGACTGATTTAAATGAAATGAAGTTGAAAGCTGGACAGCATGAAGTGGGAGGAGGCTCTCCCCCACTCTTTACAGTAGGATTTTCTACAATTGAGGCTCCACAACCAAAAAGACCTGACACTTGGTATTCACAAGTCACAAGGTGAAAGCAGCTGCATCTATATGTTATAACTGAATGGATGCTGTAAACATACACCCAGGTGGAAATCCAGTTGAATTGACTGCTTCCAGCACAGGCTGACTAGAAGGTGGCAAGGCCAGGTAGTAAATCAGCCAGAGGTATAGAGGGTATCTTGCTCTGTGGGTTAGCACTTTGGTCTCACAGGAACCATTAAAATGAATTAATTTCATATCTTACGGAATGCTAGCGACTCTCTCAAAGCACACAGTTTGGGGAGTTGATGCTTGATGATCTACAACCTGGCATTTTTCACTGTCATTTCTAAGTCACTTACAACATTGATTCCCATTTAAAAGACAAATCTTGGGTTATTTAAAGTATGCTCTAGCATGCAGTATGTAATGACTAAAACTCAAGCAGTTTTCAGGGGTCTAAAAATGGAGGTTATGGAGGGGCCAGATGTTTCAGAAGGTCTAGCAGTACAAGCAGCAGAGAAACAGAATACAAATACAGGCCCTGGAATTAAACCGGAGCTGAAACCTGAGCTTGTCGGATGGGAATCTCTTGAGCTGGACACCACTAACCTTGCAAAACCCCAAACAGCACCTCATGAGCCAGATTATCCAGGGCCAGTCCTGTCCTGTCTGCAAGATACGTCACAGTCACTGTGCCTCCTCAAGAGCTCAACAACAAAGGCCATGTGCATAGCAGTGACTGAAGAGCCAAAAATATCCTGGGGTATTCCATATAGGATAGCTGTGATAGATCGCATTTTGAGAGTGGCCCTGTAGTTCCTAGCCTTGTATACCTGTCAGTCTCACCTTGCCCTAAGGTCCCTGCTTAAATCTCCCTTTGGATTTGGGACACAGGCTTCCAGGTGACCTTGGTGTGGACCAATTTATTTTAGAAGTGGCTCCTGTGATGGAAAGTGTGACACTCTTTGGTCCAGGCTTAAGGAAGCCTGTCAGAATCAAGTTTAACAAAGTAACCAATAGTTCAACTTTATTTTCTTAACATACAGAATGGTTGCTTTGTCAATTCCCAGCACTCAGTTTGAACCATATAATAATATTCAAATGGAGTTATGTCAAATCTTTTCCTTCAATCAATTTAGATACCCAGTACATATTTATTCCCCAACTCTTACAACTTACTCCTTCAAAAATCTTCCTCCAACTGTCACCAAAGAACTCTTCTGTTGTTTTCTTTTTAAACCCTCCTATTCCTTACTGAAGCCCCTTCCTCCCATCAAGGAGTTCTCTGCCCTCTGTTATTCACAAGTGTGCTTCGTATTCTTTCATCCAAGAGTTCTTTAGTAAGATTTTTTCAAGTTCTCTTCCTCTTTGCTTCTCCTTTTATAGTATCACAGTGGCCAATCAAACCTGAATCCTGTAAGCATGGAGGTATGTTCCTGGCTTATTGTGGAAATCCTCAACTGGTAAAAGGAGACTATAGGCCCTTTCCGCATGCCATGTGAAAGGGTGCCTGGAGTGCCGTGTGATTGTGTGGAACGATCTGCACGATGCACTCACAATTGTGCAATGCTCCAGGGGCTGGCAGGCGCCGATCGCACACCTTTTCATTTTTGACTAGAAGCTGAAAATGGTGCACGATGGCACATTGCTCCTGGGCCCTGCATGTACTTACCTGGTGTGCGGAGCCTCTGGAGCCAAGCCGGTTGTGCTTCCTACCTCAGTGCAGCCTGGGAAACTCCCAGGCTGCACTGTGGAAGGAAGAGGCGGGGCTCTCGCTTGAGCAGGCAGCTCATGCAGAGCTGAAGCAGCAGGGACGTGAGAGCCTCTTGCCGGAGGCTGCTCGTGCGATCTCTACACCCCAGAGCAGGAAAAAGGTAAGGTGCAGAAAGGGCCTCACTTTCAAGGATGTGGAGTAACAATGGCATTCTTTGCCTCTGTGTTGAAGTAGTTGTCTTAAATATGAGGTACATTTCATGCCCCAAATTTGAATAGATGCACTATTAGAATAAATATATGACACAAAACGTCTTACCTATTTCTGCAGTTACAGTATTCAATGTATTTTATGCAAGGATATAAATTTTGGGAATCATCAGGATATACAAGGATGCAGTTTCCATAATATTCTACCTGGTATGGGAAATTCCTAAGAGTTCTTGAGAAGTACTCACACTTTGGAAGACTTTGGGAAAATTATACTCTGCAAAAATTACATGTGGTTTTTTGTGTATGTGTTTTCTGCAAACAGCACACTTTACATTTTTTTTGTCTTATTGTGACTAAAAGGTATTTTCTGCAGGTTATCAGCAGCATCCTGTGGGGATCCCGATAGAACCAGTCCCAGGAGGGGAGTGCAACTGGAGCTCTCCTCTCCACACTGGCTGCCTGCGGGAATGGAGAAGGCACGATGGCCATGATTTTTCCTTCTGCAGCACAGCTGGGCACTGTCCCAGGCTGCGCTGGGGCAGGAAGCATGGCCATTGCATTTCCTGTTCCTCTGCAGCTCATGTAAGTGTGGGAGGGTGGTGGAACGACAGTGTGATTGCTGGTCTTGTGGTGCAATTACACTGTCCGGGGATGGGAGAATGATGGGACATGGATGATGTCATGCAGAACCGTTGTCTGGGTTCTGTACTTCTCCCATCCCCAATGTGGGTTGACAATGTCCTGCGGAAAGGGTGTAAGACAAATGTATCATAGGGTTTTCTTGGTAAGTTATGTTCAGAGGGCAGTCGCCTTTCCATTCCCTTGAGGGCGAGAGAGTGTGACTTTCCCAAGGCCACCCAATCGGTTTCCATGGTGGAATGGAGATTTGAACCCTGCTCTCCATGGTTCTCCTCCAGCACCCAAAACACTACCCCATGCTGGCTCTGAGCACATTCTTTATTGTACAGGTAACATATTTTCTCAGAAAAACAAATAAGCAAAATAGATTTTCTGTGCAGACAACAAAAAAAGCATGTTTTTGGGAAGTTCAGAAAAACATATATTTTTTGCACAGAATAATTACCTGAAAGACCTCACAAACAGTGAAGAATCTTTGCTACTACATTGTTCTGCTTAGCAGGGATTTCTCAGAAAACCTATTATCCTGCCAGGAAGCTAACAGTAACAAGTATTCATTCTGTCACTAATCTTACTGTACAGTTGTCTCAAATTTCAAATGTCTAGGTGGCCTGCAAATACATAAACTATTTGGGTTTACATCATTCATCTCTGATTTTAATTGCTAGGGTGGAAATAACTTAAGTAGACATTAGCCTCCAGTTGGGTAGTCATGGGGGAGGAATGAACAGATTTTCCAAGTTCTGCTGGTAGTCAGAAATGGACTATCCGTGTAATTTTTCACTTTTAAGTCTTGGGGGAATACTCTAAAAACTAAGAATACAGTGGTTTATAAAGTTAAGGGGTAGTCTTCTGGAACTCTAGCAGTAACTATGTAGGATAAAATTCTTCATGATTGCCAGTGCCACTGAAATGCTCAGCAGTCAAAGAAGAAGAAAGATTATGGTTCAAACAAAATATACACAAAATGAGTAAAGCAAATTAAAACCTTGGGTGGATTCTCAATCATTCTTCAAAACTTGAAAGTAGTTTTGCAAAGAGGCCTACCACTTCACTCTAGTAGGGACACTCTGGGACTGGAAGACTGTGGCACTCAGAATTCCCCAGGCAGCATGTCCAATAGTGGGATTTTTGGAGATACACTTAAAAAAAACCCCCAAAAGCCAAAAACAAACCCCATTCTGAGTCCTAGGAGTACTCAACTACATATTAGTGCTTGTTCAGCCAATATAACCTTTCTCAAATTGCCTTCTCAAGGTGGTTTCTTTGTGAGAAGCAATCTTATTTCTGGCCCAGAAATTCAATGTTTTCTTTAAACCTTTGCCCAAGCTATATAACTCCCTCAAAAGTTAAATGTTATGTTGTTTTACTTCTTCATGATATTTTGCACTCAAGTCATTTCCATATAGATGAGTGATAGTATAAATTGCATCCATCATTTGCAAAGAACATACAGATTGTCTATTAAAATTAAACTCCTTGTGAGACAGCTTGCAAGATTCTTTACTGCAAAGAACCTGAAACAATTAGGGATTTAAATTCTTTGAATACAGACATCAAAATTAAGCCCTTGGTTTATTATTAACTGTTTCAAAAGCAAAGGGAATGAATAAACAAAACAAAAGAAAGAAAGCCAAAAGAAGCAATTATAAGGATTATTTTTAAAAAGCATACATAATGCAACATTTCAGATCTGTCTATTCCTATCTTTAAGTTAAAGGGAGAATTAACACTGGTAAACAGGAATAACTGACAATACATGGAGGAGGGAGAGAAAAACTAATCCATCCCATGTAAATCAGTTATTCATGCTTCTGTTTGATAGTTAAAACATGACAGAAGTTAAATAGGTCATTGAAAGATGTGTTCTGTGGTGCATAGCAAATGTCAGTTTTGTCATTTATGACAAAAAGAAGCCAATAACGCAAAACTTCAGTATGAATTGTTATCTACAGTGTAGCAGAGCTTAAAAGAAGACTGTATAACAACTTATGTAGCAACTTCTGCAATATAAATAAGGAGAATCAGAAAACAGTATTATTATTTTTGAAAACAAGTATGTTCTGCTTCTAAAATTATTATTATAAAATAAATTAAATAATAATGCAAATATAATTATTATACTTATAGGACATCTATGTTCATTAAGCCTTACAATATGCAAAAAGATAGCATCAGACAGATTTGAATACTGGGCTGGCACTAACAAAATGAATTTCATCAGAGATAAATGTAAAGTAATTCAGGCAATTTTTCAATCAGATGCAAAATACAGTGTGGGTGACACCTGGACTGATGGCAGTACATGTGGAAAGGATATAGGGCTCTTAACAGACCACAAGCCAAGCATTAGTCAATGTTGTGATGAAACAGCAAAAAAGCCAGTGCAACTTTAAGCCTCAACAGTGAAATCCACATCAAGGAAAGACATAGTACCATTGTATTCTACTTTGATCTGAACTTCCTTGGAATACTGTGTCCAGTTCTGGACATCACAGTTTAAGTAGGATATCAGCAAGTTGGAGTGTGTCCAGAAGAAGGCATCCAGTACCATGGTGTGGAACCCAGGCTCTGAGGAATGGTTGAAGGAACTGGATATGTTTACCCTGGAGAAGAATAGGCTGAGTAGGTGACAGCTTTAAATATCTGGAAGGCTATTATGTGGAATATAGAATGTGCTTGTTTTCTGCTGGTCCACAGAACAGACGCTCAATCCATGGGTTTAACTTATGCACCAGAACATTCCGACCAAACATTTGAAAGAATGTCCTGATGGTAAGAGCTGTTTGACAATACAGAAGAAGGTAGACTCTCTTTTTTAAACAGAGGTTGGATGGTGTGATAATGGGGCTTCCCATTATCTAGACTTCCCTCTTCAGGGGGAAACTTCCCTCTTCAGGTAAACCAAGGGTTAATGAGGTGTTGGGATTAGATTACATCATAGGTCATGTGGGTCAGCATCACAGGTCATGTGGGTCAGCATCATAGGTCACAGGGTGAGACTTGACCAATCAAAAAGGAAAGAGGTGAGCATCTTCAGGATGCTTCCAGATGCTTCCAAGGAGAAGTTATAAAACTTCTTGCGAGGCCATGTGGCTGAGAGATAACAAAGAGACAACAATCCAGGAACCTCCTGGAGGGGGGTTCTGTGCCAGTAGCAGGCTGCAGGCCTCGCCTTGCCTCGCCTTGCCTCGCCTCGCCTCGCCTCCTGGCCCTTCCTCTTAGAACATCTAAGCTATGAACATCTGTGAGTACTAGAACTAGTTATCTAGTCGCGTTAGGGACTTTTCTGTTATTTTTGAGCTGGCTGATCTAAAGCATGTATCTGTGCTTTCATATCTGTTCTTTTTGTAACTACTTGTAACTAAGTGTGCCTGGGATGGGGGAGCCTCCCATGTGTGTATTGTCTTGTTCATTTGCATGCCTTGAATAAATACTTTCTGTAAGAACCCTGTTTCTCTCCTTCCCACGCCAACGCTAGATAGGCTGGGGAAAAAGGGAGATCCTTAAGCTTAGGGATTGAAATGTAATGGACAGAGTCCCATTGTACTGTCCAGGTATTCAGAAGTCAATGGGTGGTGGCAGCGAAGATGAATTAACAGCTAAAATTAATAACAGGCTGGAATATACATCATAACAGGCTGGAATATACATCCCAGTATCACATGGTGACATTTCCAGCTTCACAGATGGTTGTGTCTCAGAGATGTGTTAGCTGCAGATTCCTAACTGTAAGTTTCTATGAAATAATTTCTCTGGTTGTTTGTGGATGTCTCTACCATGTTCTTTCAAGCCTTCTTCCAGCTATCAATATCTCCACTGGGTCTTCCTTGAATGGGATCACTTAATTGTGCACTTACTGTTCTGCCACTTTTGTCCCCTGGATGACCACAGCAATAAGAACCATTTTTCTATCTTTACTTGGAGTCATTTTCAGAGCCTGCTCCTTGACTGTTCTTATACAGTACTTGATAATTGTTCTAAAGAAATACTGTTTTTAGGTTCTGACCTGATTTCAGCAGGTAGTGCAGTCTCTTCAAATTCAGTTGTGCAGTAGTCTCTCTCAGAGTCCTTCTGAAAGAATCATTCCAATATGACCTTGGTGATACAATGTTTTTGTTTAATTGCACTTCCAGACTGCAATACATGAAGCACAGAAACAGCTATATCTTATACATCAGTGGAAACTGACTTTTCCAAACCACCCTCTGGAAAGCAATAATAATTTGGGAACATATTGCTGTCCCCACTGACCCCATTTAGAACACTTAGTAATACTTTGGAAATCTGCACAAGCTCACACTTGCTGTTGATGGAGCAGCCATAGATGTCTTCTCCAAAAAGGCTCTGTCTCTCCTAAAAATCCCCCCAGCTCTTCATTGCTGTATCTATAAAGCAACAGATTGAACAGCTGTCTTTGAAAAACATGATGAACTGCCATCTTAGTAAATAGCAGCTAATCAATATGGTAGGTGGACTTTTAGGTTATAATTTCTTTCTGTTTGAGCAGAAAGAAGGATTGTTTCTCATCTGAGCACTCACATCAGACTCTGTATCATATTTCATCCCAAAATGGCATGGGATTTTTTTGTCCCAATACAGTGCATAGGCTGGGATAAAAATTAATCCAGTGTCAAAAAAGGTTTGTGAAGATTAAAAAAAAATCTTAGGACTTTCTTTTTCCTTATAAGATAACAACTATACGTAGCAAGTGACTGAGGAAATTGTTTATGACTGTCCTTCTGACAAAGTCATGAACACCTACATTGTAAAGCTTAGTTTTTGAGTGGGTTCTGCAGCAAAATGTAATCCTGGTGGAGTAAAATATTCTGTTCTGGCTTATGAGGGCTAAAATCGAAGATGAATAATCTGAAGTTGGAAAAATAGAACTATATGAATCAGTCTATATTTAATCCTTGTCAGTGTTATACCTATTAAATCCTAAATCTGTTCCATCCAATTTCTGCATTATTTCACCTTTTTTAAAAAGAAATATTTTGTATTTATTTTCATAGGCAGCTGTCCTTCATGTGTTTTATGTGCACCTTTCCCTAATGCAATCACTTCTGTTTGAAATCTTCTCTAACATGCATTTGCATGCACCAGCCTCTTAATATATGCATTTTGATAGTTATCTTTTCATAGTAGACACATTATTGCACACAACTTTTGCTAATATCTGCATTTTCACAAGGCTTTTTAGGCCAAGAATTGTACCACAAATTTCAAAGATGTGTGGAAACTGTGGAAAACTGTGTTCTGATTAGCATATTAGTCTGGGAATTGTGATTAGGTTGACTCAGACAAATTAAACCCCCTCAGCAGCTGAACTGGAAAATGATACTAATTCCCTTCGCTCTTTCACTACTTTATTTATATACTATCTTTCCCTATAAGACTAGGACTAAAGGTGGCTAATGCATTAACATTATTTAAATTCTTTTGTTCAGATACAATTACACTGTTCTTTCCTTTCCTAGGGTATATTCGCACTGCAAAGTTATAGCTATATGAGACCATGTTAACTGTTATGGCTTCACCCAATGGAATCCTGGGATTTGTAGTTTAGGGAGGGGCTTCTATACAGATTCCAGGATTCCATAGGATGGAGCTATGGTAGTTTAAATGGAATCAACCAGCTATAATTCTATAGTGTGATATAATCTCATACCCGCTTCTGTGGGACTAAGTGCTATTGAAGTTTAAGAAAAATGAGAACACATAAAAAATCTGTGTTATTCCATCGGATGAATAAATATGACTTTTCACTGCTTTGGCATGCTGATTTTGTTCACAAATATTAAGGGGCACATACGATTTATCAAGACATTTCAAATAATGTTGACTGGAATCCTATTGGGTAGTTATGAACGTGTAAGCAAGAGTTATGCATCATGACTGTTTTGTCTTCATGAGCACTACATAGCCCCTCATTCAGAGGATATATATGGGCTATGAAAGTTCCTCAGTTCTCAATTACTGGTCAGCAACTGCTATTGTCTGGGGGCATCTGTTCCTCTTTTACTTAGGAAGCATCTGACTGATGTTCTCACCCCTCCCCTCATGTGATCATTCTCTACTCTGAGGGGGGATTGTTATAGGGACCTTGTGTCTGTCTGTCACAATGGAGATTGCTCATGCAAGAGAGTGGGACCAGCAGTTAACCAGTCCCCACTGGTCTCAGCAGCTACTGACCGATAAGTGAGGATGGGGGAATCAGGCTGGAATTCCCTGCATAGCTATGTAACCACCATGTTTAAGTAGCAATATACTACATAGAGGATTTCAGACTTTTCTTTTCCTTGCTTGCAAATGTGACTCTTTAGTTCCCCATTTTTGTGCCCTATTTCTTTGTTTCTACTAGTTTCCCAAGTTCCAGAGGGACACCTGTTTCTGAGCACCATGCCTGCTCTATTTCATGCTCCAGCAACTGTGTTTCATATTCATCTTGTTAACTTGGTCTAGCTTTTATGAAGGGTGCAAATTATTCCCCCTCAGTGAGTACCTTTGCCAATGTATTTTAAGCAGCACTTAAAAGCACTATGTTGTGTCTGGTCATTTTGTGTTTGTTTGTCACTTTAATATCCCCTTCCTCTCTTGAGTGCAAGGCCATGGTCTACTGGGTCTAGTAGTCCATTATGAAGGGTGTGTGTGTGTTGTCACTGCCCATCAAAGTCATCTGGGCAACAGTGCATTTGTGAATGAGTAGAGAAGTGATCAGCGCTCATTATAGTTTTATCCTGGAATCTAAAAAGCTTGCAAATGCCTTTCTTAGGGTGCCTTTGATGCACTTTACTGCTACTACATTTTTCATTGCACAAACTTGTCTATTTCCATCTTATCTTTGCCAAGGTCATATAGGCCAGGGTGTTTGTCCTGAGTGGTGGGCTACTGTTAGCCCTGATTGGTAGGCTCCCAAGGCTTGCAAACTCAGGGTTTCCTAGCTCTGCCTGGAGATGTCAGGGACAGAAGCTACAACTTCCTAGGTACAAGTGTTCTGCTTCTGAGATTCAGTTCTAACAGTTTTGCACAGATTCAATAGTGTAGTGGAGCCAAGGCTTGAAGAAGTGCTGGGACTTTTTAATTAACAGGAATAGTAATGTCATTTGCCACCTCCCCAGACATCCCTATTTCCTCTGTGTTTAGCTACAATCTTCCTAGCACCCAGAAGTAAAAAGGTATTGCTCCAACAACAGTATAAGCATGTGTCAGTTAACAAAGCAGATGTGTTTCTGGGCAGTACTTTGATAGAAAATCTGGTACCAAAGTTAGAAATAACATGGAAAGGATAAGGATAATTTCCTACAGCACAAAAAGCAGGAGCAATTCAACATATTTCATCCCACCTTTGATTCAAAGCTAACAATTTGCACATATAAAATGAAGCAATTAGATTGGATAAGACTCACATAAGTAAACAAAACCATTTTGACAGGCAACTTTAAAGATTCTTTCAATGTGCATCCAGGGAGGAATTTTAATTTCACCAGCTTCTACTTTTCTTATGATTTTCATTTTATTGACCAAACATATAGCTCTATAGATGGTGAGGGGAAGTGGACCCAGCAAGCCAGCCTGCCACTCCCCTTCTCTGTTTTGCTGTTTCTCCATGCTCAGTAACAGATTCAGGAAACAGCGGCTGTTTACCTTGTCTGTTGTAGACTAGCAACACAGCTACTGCAGGAATGGTTTGAATAGAAAATCCCATTCTCTCCCAGCTTAATCTTCATTGAGTTCCTCTTCTGTTGTTCTCCTGATGGGAGACTGGAAAGCAGGTCTTTTACAAACACAAAACATCCGTTAATGACTTCCTTTCTAAAAGACATGCTTTGCATTTGGTCTACTACAGGAAGAACAACAGACAAGGAACTGTCATGTGATAAGTCCTAGCCAAAGACACTATTATCCTGCTGTAATTGTGATTTACCTACTTCCTGTGATAAAGCTCTCAGTCTTGAATGGGCAGTTAAGACTGATAAGCTTTATGAAAATCCTGCTACAAGTGAGGATGGGGATGAAAACTGCTCAGACTAGCTACCTGCATGTTTGACTTCTCTCTCAGGTTGTGGCTATGAAGATTGTCATTATAAGCACTTGGATTTCAAAGTTCACAACTAGGTACATTAATGTGCAGCTGTCAGATAAAAAGAGTTTCTTAAAACAGGCAACCTTAAACTGACTTTTGAATACTGTTTTTTTTTTTGACATTGTTGTATTGTTTTTAGGTTGTATATGGCAAGGATATGTTTTATATAAATACATATTTGATCTTCAGATTGTTTGTTTTGAATCTTGCTTTGTCTTTTTGTCAGATTTGTTTATTGGGAAAACTATTTCATTTGCTGATACAGATTATTATTTCTCAGAATGAACAAACATTGTGTAGCGAATGTTAAGTAGGATAAAAATAAGAAGCAAATAAATAGAAAACATATGAACCCTGTGGCAATGCAAAATATAAAGATACTGTCTTTATGAAAAGACAACAGATGCCTTAAAGATGCTTTAAAATATTCAGCTCCTCCCCATAACATTTTAAATTGCCCTAGTCTCATTTTTGTTACCCTTCTTATATGGGCCCTGGCTTTTATGAGCTGAATGTATGGGCACAAAATATCTTACATGGTAACTGAGCAGGAAGTTTTCCCAATAGCTCCTGAGCTTTCGTTCTGTCCACCATCATACAGCCGCAAATATATAAGAAGACCATAAGAATCGTATTATGGCAAGGGCTGTGGGGTCAGCAATTTCTACTGTGGCTTCTGGGTGCCAACCACAGTACTTGCAGCACCTTAATGAGGCAGATCTTCTAGGCTGAATGGAAGCTTACCAACCACAAACAAAGAATGGAACTATGAGCGTGGGGAATCTGCCCCCTACAACAGGATCAACATGTTTCTCTTCAACACACCCTTGAAGTTTCCCAAAGATAAGTAAAAGAGCCAACAAATAAAAAAATAATTTATTAGTGGCTGCTTCTCCTATGTTACTTGTTCAACCAATGATTCATTTTTGGTGGTCTTGTACAAGTTTTTCTTTTTTGCGGGGAGGTGCTTCATTCTGATCTTTGCTGGTTCTTCTTCTTTGGCCTTTTCTGCACTGTACTGTTATGGTGCTATTATTCTACTTTCAACATCCTGTGGAATTCTGGGGTTTGCAGTGTCTCAGCCAGAGAACTCTTTGGGTTCAGTAAACTATAAACCCAGAATTTACAGGATGTCGAAAGTAGAATCATAGCATTATGACAGTCTAATGAGGAAATGGCCTTTGCCTTCCTCAGCATTTCATCTCTCCTTCTTTGATTGATTGCAGCTCTGCCTCTTCTTTAGTCTTGCCACCACTGATCCTCATGAGCATTCTCAGAAGCTCCATCCACAAAGCCAAGCGAATAATCAAGAAAGCATGGTCATGTGAACATTTTGTGTAAATGATATACAGCTGAGAGGAGATTTCCTTTCCCTGGTCTGTTTCCTGGCAAGCCCAACTGCAAGGACCAGCCAGTGTATCTGATTGGCCAGTGGCTATCCGTTTCACTTCTGCATGACCAAGGTGCCTTCTGAGCATTGCTAACCATGCCACGTCTATAGATGTGAAAAGACATTCAGATAATAGGTAGTTTGGTTTTATGTAAACTGAGCAGAAAATAAAAAGGAATCCTCATTTTTTATTAATTGTGCTTCCCTAAACCTTTGCACACATTTTATGGGTTACTTACCTAAGGACACCTCTACAAGGTAAGCTAGTTCATATGAATTCACCTGCCCCAAGAGAGGACAGGAAATAAAGCCCTTTCCCTCAAACATTAAAATCTTTCCTTGCACAATCTGCTATATCAATCTATCCAAAATTTTGCAAGCTACTTAGCACCCTTATTATGTATGGCACTTCTGTACAAATTGTCTATAAAACAGCACAACATGAGCTGGGTGCTGGTGCATATAATCCACTAACCTGTGGAAGTGAATAAATACATCAGAGATAATTAGCTTAGCGTTATGTACAAATTCAGGGTAATGGTTTCTGGCATCTAAACAAGCAAAAGTTGTAATCCATGTTAAAACCAGCATTTGCTGCTGCCTTGTGAATCTGGCTCATTTAAGTGCAAGAAAACATAGTCACTGTTTACATGCAGTGGCATAGCTTGGAGTGTGTGGAGGGAAGGTGGGAGGGGGATATGGCTGTGATGTGCGGGGTGTGGCCAGGGCACACGGGGGTGTGGCTACAGGCCAGGACGCCCCAAAAACATTGCTGCCTGGGGTGAACCACACCTTCCGCACCCCCATCCCTATGCAACTGTTTACATGTAATGATAAATCATCCATGCTGTCTTTGATATGGTTCATGTCAGTATGAGCGGAAAAGTTAAGGAGGAACACTCTACATGGCCTTACTAGCCTGCAGCTCATACATAAGAACATAAATTCTGTTGTCAATCCTGACTAGAGTAGACCCATTGAATCAATAGGATTTACAGTTGCTCATCATTCAAAATTGTTTGAAAAGGTCTAGTCTAGTTAGGAGCAACCATTAGGATGCTAATTATGATATTGTAATAAACCGGGACTCTTAGTTGAAACAGGCATGCAATTTGAACCATAGATGTATAAATTCCTAATTATAACAAACACATCATTAGTGGGAGATCTTATCCCACAGTGATTATGTTACGAACATATACAAAATGAGAGTTCTTCCCTTAGTTCCTTATCTAGCAGTATAACTTTAGATACTGGGTTTGTGGAAAAGGAATGAAGCTGATATATTCAATAGGAGATGAGAAAAATACTCCTGAATATTTTCAATATTGGGTTTGGAGATGTGGGATTTCCACCAACATGACTTTGAAGTGAAAGGAAGTACCCAGCCACATCCTCTTAGTGACTCTTCCCCAAAGGTGGAGGGGTCAGGGTTTTTTTTATAAATTTTAATGAATGTGTGAATATCAAAACTGTGAATTTATGAGATTTCTGTAGAGGAAAGTATAAATATACAAAATGCAGATGATTTAATTAGGAACAAGTAGGTATAAAATAAGCCATGCAACTGGGAATTCATCATCTTTTGGGGAAACTGTGAAGCCTTCAATTTTTGGCACTAATATATACTATTATAATTTAATTATTGAACATTGTTTTCTTTAGAGAGTGAGAGAAAAAGGAAATGAGATATATATCTTTCACCCAAGACGAAATTACAACCTTGCGTCCATAAAATTCCTTTTCCTCAGTTTGCTTCAAATCTCTCTTAAAACCAGAGAACTGAGGAACTATTTGCTATTTGTTGTGATGCTTCCTGTTAAGCTGTGATAGTTCAGAGTAGAAATAATAGGAGGTGTTTATGTTGATGAGTGAGAAAACTCCACTGTCTTCAGGTCACGTACTCCTGCATCAATGTATTTCCATTCTATCCTATAAACTGGCTTTGTGTGTAATTAATGCCATAGCTTTAACTTTTCAAGAAATCTGTCCTTATAATGAGCTCCCTTGTGACAGGAAAGCCCATCGTTTGGCAAAGATGAAAATCAGCTCATGTTTAGAGTTGAGACAGTGCAATGATTGGACTGACTCAGTAATATAAAGGTAAATTGGAAAGTTCCAGCAGTGTGCATTAGAACAAGATTGATGCCTGTGCATCACAATTGCATTAAAGTGGAAACAGCATTTGTAAATCATCTGTGTTCACACACAAGGTGCTGAGCAGTTCTCATATGTATGGCTTGACAGCTGCTAGCATTCCAGTAATTAGGAATAGTGGGAACCTGAAGAAGAATTTGATATCTGAAAAGTAGGCTGTGATGCTATTAGCATTAGCACATATTCTTCAATAGGTTCACCAATGTATGAAGCACAGCCAACCTTCCATTGCAGGGAGCACATGCATAGGTAGCTGCAACTGATTGCTCCAGTTTATGGACAAAGGAGGTGTCTGTTTCTTAGACCTCCCGTACAGTTGGCCTGCAGCTCACTCATCAGGATAGGAATCTATGTTGATTCCTGGTCACCTCAAAGCTGGATGACAGATACAAATACTTGTTGTTGTTGTTGTTGTTGTTGTTGTGTGCTTTCAAGTCTTTTCTGACTTATGATGACCCGAAAGTGTACCTATAGCAAGATTTTCTTGGCAACATTTGTTCAGAGCGAATTTTCCATTGCCTTCCTCTGAGGTTGAGAGGTGGTGACTTGCCCAAAGTCACCCACTGGGTTTCTATGGCCAAGCAGGGATTCAAACCCATTTCCCCCCTTTAAGTTATCATATCAATGATTTGCAGATGAAACATGAAATGTCTAATTTGAAATCACTTGGGCTCAAATGAGAACCAGTATGATTCAAATGTACTATTCCCCCACTCCTTGGCAACACAATGGATATGAGGAACCACACTGGACATTGCAGGCTCTAAGAAGCCAGAAATCAGACTTGCAAAGCACTGGTGTAGTCAAGGTCAATCTAAGATATTTTGATGTTTGAAGGAAAGTCCAAGATGGTTCCTGGTGGGGTTTATTATTTACCCCACAGCTTTTTCAGCAGAATTGAGGCTCTGCTTAAACCTCTACTGCCAGCAAATGTGAAGACTTCCACAAATCTCACTGTTACCACTTTGTTCCCACCTTTGCCACCAATATAAGGAGCTCCTCCTTTCCTACTTCTGTGGCCACTAACTATGTGGACCTCCTAGATGATCTCAATGTAATTATGTAAGATATTAAGCAAATTATATCCCCAGCTGACACCACCCCTTTTTATTCACTGCTACTGTAAGCAGTAAAAGAGTACAGACAAAATGGACAGTGTTTCCCATCTTGTTCCCTGGGCTACTCTGCAGGGCTGTTAGAAGATTCAGAACCCTGGACAGTTTAATTCACAGAGGATATTGTCTGCTTAAATGTCTAAGCTAAAGAAACTCTCTTTATCTTTTTGTATTTGCTTAGCTAAAGTTCCTCCATTTTGAATTCCATTCAAATTATGCTGACATTAACTGGCAAAGCTCAATGCCTAGGTTCTCAGCCTGGGTTTCCAGTACTCTCTATAACAGTTTTTCTTACACTTCACTGCTGAGCAAATGCATGTGTGATACCGGGTTTATTGCTGATTGTTAACCACAAGTTACTGTATTATCAACCATGTATCAGGATTTTAGTCCTTGGAAAGCAAATATTCTTGCACATGAGCTGTATGCTTTATGAGATCACTGTCATCCCAAAGCTGTATAACCCGTCCTTTCTTTCAAAAAAGTGTCCTTCTCTTTGCTCACATAAGAAGTGGTTTTGATTGTCTTCTTGCTGAGGGAGTCCCTTTGGCCAAAGTTGGGGTTTTTGGTTGCTTCAGAGCTCACCCGCAATAACGTAGACTACTCAGGGTAGTAGACCAGTTGGGGTAGTCTGTGTGGACCTAATATTTTAGGTCTGGCCCCACATGTTTTTCTAGGGTTTAGGGGCAACTGATAATTGTGAGTTAAAGTCCCACTTGGCACCAACAACTTTGGGGGCTCATTTGGGTATAACTACATGTACCCCTGAGATTTACCCCCCTGCATCCACCTCCAACTGTGGGTTCAAGTCCCACTTGGCACCAGCACTGCCACCATAGACACCATGTCTGAATTCCATCTTTATAATGTATATTGTTGCAGAAGACAAAAGCTTATAAATATAAAAACAATATTTTATTAACATAAACTGAACATAACAGATTGATTATATAATGCATTTAAAACACATCTCTCATACATTCCAATCCTAGCTATTTTCTGACTCTTAGAAACCACTCAATAATTTCTAAACCTCATTGACTCTCTTAATCCTAATCCTCAATTCACTCACTCCTTTTCCTTTCTAACTACCTACCCTAACTGACTATAGCAAATGCCATCCCAACTATCATTTGCCAGCCTTATTAAGATTCCCTCAGGCATTCCACCAATTATCACCCACTATCAACATTTCGTTCCTTCACCCACTCCTGGAAGTCCCCTACCTTATAGATAGTACATATGTAAAGAGTTTACATATGTCGGCTGCCTGCCTAACGAGCCTGAAAACTGGGGTACTTGCTTAAACAAGCAAGAACCTCCAAAGTCCCTCTTGGCATAAAATACAGCCTAGGGAAAAACAGCCAGTTCACACCACAATAAGGAAAAAGACAAATGAGCTTATTGCGGGTAACAATTAAGGCATTTAGCAAAAGCCCATCGTAAAGTTTAACAATAAAAAACAGCAGAGTAACATACAAACCAATGAGGTAAAAGACAAGAGAGAGAGAGGGGGGAGTGCTATACAGACAGCTTATATACATTTCATACAGCTGTACATTATTAGGTGCTTTACACGTGCCTTAGTCAAACACACAGATCACAACTTAAACATCTAACATAGGGCTGCGTAGCCTTATCTCAGTCCACTCCTTGTGCTTAAAGGGCAAGATCACAAGAAGCAGTGCAGCATCAAGTCAGATTAACCCTTTACATATCGTGACACCTTAATATATAGTAAATGAAACAAGATTTCATACCAAAAATCCATGATATCACAGTTCCAATCACCATTCCACATACAGAAGCTCGCTGGACTGGCAGTTGAAATCTCAATTAACACTGGCAGTGGAATAGAGTCTTCTATCACAGCTGAGGGCATGACTATAATTTAAGATGTGCAGTACAGGCTGTGTGTGGTACTCACAGTATTCCTCCTCCCATTTTTCTTACATCTTTCTTTTCAGCAACATTTCCTATGGCCAAGACAGCTGGAAAAGAAAGATCCACAGATTCAATCATTCCAGGAGTCAAGGATTGCCTCCCTGAGTCTTAAGATCCTTAGGAGATGGTTTTCTCATGGTCCCACCATTGCCACATGCCTGTCTGGGGAGGAAATTTGAGCAGACCTTCTCAGTGGCTGCTGCCAGGCTGTGGAATTCCCTCCTGTGGGAAGCTAGACTGGCCCCCTCTCTGCTCTCCTTTTGCCACCAGATAGAGACCTTTTATTTGAATAGGCATTTGGTGATTAATAGGCCATACAGAAGGGATGTTTAAAATGGGTATGTATGATGTATTTTTGTCTTTACCATGGTATCTTGTAAATTATTTCATACTTTTTAAATTATGTATATTTTTATATGATAACTATTTTTTTTAAAAAAACACCTTTTGTATCATCAGGTTTTCAGTATTTTTTTTTAACCTTGTTGTAAACATCTTTGGGTGCCTGTTGGGAGAAATTAAAAAGGTACAACAATAAATAATAACAGAAGCAAATTTCAACAAGAGTACTGACCCTTTTGCATGCTCAATACTCTGTCATTTGACTTTCTTTGAATAACAAGTTTATCAAAGTAATATATGCAAGTTCAAAATATATTGTTTGATTTATTAACTATTGCTTAATGGATGTGATATGATATCTATGGAGGTGGCTTCTTCTTGTATGATTCCATTTAGTTCAGTGACTTGCCAATAACTACTAAATCTACTAGATTTCTTAACTGGAAAAAACCAGTTGTTCATGATGTTAGATACATTAAGTTGGATCAAGAGTTTTCCTCTAACTGCAGGAGTTTATCTAGTGGATGGTTGCTGCTGACATAATGGGAGTGTTATTTCATTATTCCGTTTCCCCAGGCAATTCCCCATGCTCATGAAATCAGGATCAGTGTGTGAGGTGGTACTAGAGGCTAAAGAAGAAGGGGAGAATTGATGAAGATGGCCTTTCTTTTTCTGAGAGGTGCATTCTGAGTGGAACTATGGTTAGGGTATCCTTCTGCCAGTGGAAAGGAACCTAGATTTAACCCATTGTGCCTCAGGCATGGCATGTCTTTTCAAATATAGATTTTTTTCCCAAAAGAACTAAAATTATTTAGGACATAGATTCCTTAACAATAGATTCAAATGCAATATGTGTTACTGTCTGTGTTCACACTGCACAGTTGTAGCAGCTTGATAACACTTTAACTGTCATGGCTCCATTCTATAGAATCTTGGATTCATTGTTTCATGTTTTCTTTAGTACATTTTTTGGTAATGAATGCTGAGAACCTTGCAAAGCTAGAGATACCACAGAATGGAGCCACAGTAGTTAACATGATATCAAAGTGCTATAGTTGTGTAGTGTGGATACAACCACTGACAATCATCTAACGTCAATGATGGATTTTCATTACCATTTTGCAAGGGGTATGGATGTGTAAACTGGAATTCCTAATTTGTACTAATTCAACTAATTCAAAGAATTGATCAAACTAATTTCACTCTTAAGCCAAGAATCAAACACACTGATCCAAGTGAAGTCAGGCAACCATGCACAAGTGATATGATTAACAGATGTGACCTTGAATGAGATGATAATGCAGATGACCCTTTCCTTCCCTTGAAGCTTCACACATCTTGGAATGAAATCCACTACCTCACCCAAGATCACATGTTTTGACCCTCCTGCCAAATGTCTTTCTCTCCTTTATCCTGACTGTAGGACCAAGCATGAACCTGGAAGTTGTTAAACCTGGGATGGCAAAAATGCTGCATGGGGATGACATGTGGGCCCCAAGATTGCTTTTGTGGCCCTCAGCCTCTCCAGACCTTCTGGGCCATCCTTTTTCTGGCCAAGAAGGCGGAAGAGAAAGAAGGAGGGGGAAATTCACCTTTTGAGTAGTTTGCAAGGGTTCTATTATGTAAAAAAAACCCACCCTATTTTAACCCCTAAGAGGCCTTCCAAACATAACTGTTTTTTGTTTCATTGGCATTTTTGGTAATCCATGATATCCTTGGAGGGTTCCAGTCCAGAAAATTGCCTCCTGCCAGACCTGCAATAGTTGCCTGCTCTAGTGTTAAGTAAATGAGTGTATCCCAAGGTCATTGATAGGACATTTATATAATACTTTTTGCTAGTAGAAAATGTCCTTAAATCAAAATGTCCTTATTTAAATCAAGGCTGAATTTGAAGGAAACATACACTTTGGTCTCATCTAGGACAGATACTCCTTTTTTTGTTTTATCAATTTAAACTGCTTTAATTATTTTTAAATAATTTCTACTTCCTACTCCTTAAGACCATAATGAATGCTTTGTCTTCACTGTGAGAACACTTCTTAAGAAGGATGTACATGACTGGTTTGGGGTTACTGTAATTTCTAAGCTGTTTTGAATCCCTATCTTGGGGGAAAGTTAGGATAGAAGCAAATAAAACAACAACAACAACAACAACAACTAGTTATTGTTTATAAGTTGACTTTTCATTAATACAGTCTTCCCTCCACATTTGCTAGGGTTAGGGGCACAGGACCCCCATGAAAGTAGAAAAACTGTGAATAATTCTATGCCCTCCCAAAACATATTTAATACACACACACTCAAAAGTATGATTGCCATATTCAGCCCACCATTGATTCCTTTGAGGCATCAGGGTTCCTTCACAAGGCAGAAGTGGCTGGCTGGTGGGGCTTACTGCCACCTCCACTGCTGCCCCACACCATTTTTAACAGGGACTTACAAGCCTCATTCTCACTCTGATGAGGCTCACAGTCCCTATTAAAAATGGCATAGGGAGGCAGCAGAGGTGACAGCAAATAATCCGTGAATATTCAAATCTGCAAAAGTGAAAACTGCAAATGTGGAGGACTGACTGTATTGTTATTTAAGGGTTTCCAATATGTTAAAAGAAGAGAAATATAAAAACAGGAAAAAGAAAAAACAAAAAGAAAAGAAAGGACTAGTAGAAGAACAGAAAAAGAAAAAAATTACATTAAATTCCAAATTCCCTAATGATGTCTAGATATATTATTTAAAGTTTCACTTCTACACCTTACTGAAATGTCATAAACATCTTCAGCTTAACTAACTCTACCAATTACCATAATATCCTCATGTTTCTGCAAAACGACATAAAAATGATATAATTACCAAAACTGCAGTTAACATATTAATCTCATTTTTTACCAAAAGACTTCCAAAGATTCCCCAATCCTTTGAAAATATCACTAATAATTTTTCTCTAATTGACATGTACATCCTATCCACATCTACAAAACCAAGCAATTTCAAACAACCCGTTCTCTTTCTTTGATTCTGCAATATTGTATATTTCAAATAATAATTCTTGCTTCTTTATAATTACACAATCTTGTATTTGGGTTATTATTAATTTATCTGTTATATACATTTAACTTGTAACATATTAGTTTTAATTTAGCCCAGAAGCATCCTTATACCAATATTTCATTTTTATAAATCAAATCTCCTTTGTCAGTTAACCAATTGAGATACGTATGATCTTTAATCCAAATACAGACATTCATATCTAACCCTAGTTTTCTTACCCCATCTCAACCCATGTGGAAATTAGGTATTACTCATCCAAACAGAGAAAATCTGAAATAAATGCAATATTTCATACATATAGTTCATGTTTTTCATGTTTTAGATGCTTTGTTTATTTCTCCACCTGCTTCAGTTTTCTGTGGAGAAGCCTCCCCTTCTCCCTTCATCTCTTCTCTCTTAGATCCTTTATCTTCCCAAATCCCTGTCTCTTCCTTGGCCTGGATGCCTTTACTCTCAGTAAGATTCTCTAGAATCACTTTCTTCCCTCCAGTATTAAATTTCTTGGTCTTAGCCAATTCCTTCAGGTCATACTTGATCTTTCTCTAAGGGAATAAGGCCATCTCTTTCCTTTTTGAAAACTTCCCTTGCAGTGTGAGCTTCCTTATTTCCCTCATGGTCTTTGCAAGTCTCTTGTACTCTATAGTCCCCAGCTTCTCCAGAGGTTCTCCTCCAGATTTTATACATTATCGTCTCTTTCAATGATACTAGCTGTTTCTATATTATTTCACAAATTGTTTGATCCTCTGAGTTTTCAAAATCTTCTCTCAAACAACTGTCATTTTCATTAAGCCTTCCCATCATTGCTGTCCACTAACCTGTTTTCCATGATTCAAAAATTTGGTTCGCTTATATTACAGTCAGTACAATACAGCACAATGGAACTACCTTTTCATGGTGCATGCCTCTGTGAAGCAAGAGGCTATGCTGATGGCAGCAGTATTGCTGGTAGAGTCTCCCATGTCAGTTAGGCTTTTGCTGAGGAGACAGACTAAATGTGCCAAACATCTTCTGGGCAAGAACAGTAGTTGTGGGTGACACTGGTGGAGAATCTCTTAGAGGCAATGGCAGTTGCGCCATAGCTAAACTTGGTAGTAATGTGCAGCATGGTAAACCCCTTTTGAATGTCTTTTACTAGGAAAACCCTATGAGGAAACAATCCAAAATGAAACAATAGACAATGCCAGGAGATGAAACTCCCAGGTCAGATGGCACTCAACAAGCTACTGGGGAAGAGCAGAGAACAATTACGAGTTGCACTGTGGCTAATGATGCAACTGAACTCAAGGTGAAATTCAGCTGTTGACATGTTCAGAGGTGAAAGGAAAGTCCAAAGCTGCACAACACATAATATAAGAACATGGAATGTGAGAAGCATGAATTGGGGAACCTAGACATAGTAAAACAAGAAATGGAACATACAAACATTGCAATATTGAGTGAGCTAAAATGAATGGGAACGAGACATTTTCCGTCAGATAAATGCACAGTGTTCTCCTCAGGAAATGAAAATCTAAGAAATAAGATGATATTTATTGTGAGGATAGATATAGCAGAAGCAGTCAAATAATACAGTGCAAAGTCTGAACTAATTATATCAAGACTTTAGAGAAACCTATTAATATAACCATAATCCAAGTTTATGCTCTAAGTATAGATGGAGAAGAAGAAGAAATTGAAAGATTCTATGCAGGCATCCAGGAGGAAATTGATCACAGACCAAAACAGGACTTCTTGTTAATCATAGGTGATTGGAATGCAAAAGCAGGAAACAAAGCAGAATCACAAATTTAAGATATGCATATGATACTATATTTGTGACAGTGTTCTGGGGTGTGTGGCTATCCCGAGTGCCAGAACAGCCTAGCAACAGGTTGCCAGGCAACCTGAATAACTCTTTAGGAGAGAAACCAAGGCAATTAGTGTGAGGGAGGGGCTGGTGGCAGAAAGGAAAAGATATAAAAAGGCAAACACTGATTGTCAGTCTTCAGTGAGAAAGAGCTCTGGAATAAAGTCTGTCAGTCAGCCACAGATGTTTGTTACCCTGTTTTCTGGGGGTCCCGGGAGGGACACCTAAATGCGCTCTCAATTATTACAAGATAGGGAAATTAGCCAAGAGCACAAGCTAGCAATACGAGAGGCAGGGCAACGGAGCGAGATCTTTTACCCAATGTCTATGGGGTCAGGCTAAGTCAAGGAGCAAACAGGATTGAAATAATAATTGTGATCTTTATTAAAATACAATCAAACAGTGTATGCAGCACACTCACGCAAAGAACTAAAGAAATAAAGGTTGGAGTGGGATAGAGGGATTTTTGAGAGGAGTTGTTGGTTTGGGTGATACTACACCTGTCCTGAAGCTCGGGTAGTCTGCAGATTGAGTTCATAGGTATGAAGTCTCAGTACGTGGGACTGAGGGGAAGGCTTGCCAAGCAAAGCGGCAGCAAGACTGGATGGAAGTCGGGAGCGATCCCAGCAATCCGAGCAATCCAAAGAAATGCTCAAAGTCAGGGGTTTATATAGGGGAAAATGTAGCCACAGGCTAGTCCATACTTGGGGAAAACAATGAGTTTTGGGCTGGAGACAAAGCCTCCGAAAGGTCAGAATTTAGCATGATTGAGTTAAGTTCGAATTGATAAAGGAGTAGACAGTATGCAAACACAGAATGCTTAACAGTTGAGTATTCTCCTAATCAAGCTGCCTGCTCGGGGCAGGGAGTTCTTTGTAAGTAGTGTGCATACATAATAGAGTACATGCCTTTGAGGTCTCCTGAAGCAGCAGGACGGCTATTTCTGGCCAGCCTGTATTGTGTTGGAATATTACAGCGATTAGTGGCCATGCCTGTCTATGAGCTTGTCCGGGGGACCTTGCAGACACATGGAGAGGAGTGGTAGAAGAAGGTCAAATTATTGATATCAAAGTGATATCTAATATCCTCCAAGTCCAAGCTAGAAACTGTGGTAACATGTTGTCTGAGTGGAAAGGGTTTAATTCTCAGGGAAGCCTAGAAAGAGGCAGAAGAGTAATTAAACCATTGAGAATCTGGTCAGAAAGCCTTTGTTTAGTGTGTAGTGAAAGGGCTATTTATGATATTTGTGTTTATATGAGACTTTGAAGATATAAGGAAGCTGTCTAGAAGTACTCTGAAGACCTATATTAGCTTTAACATCCTGTGGAATTCTGGGGTTTGCAGTTTACTGAGGCCAAAGAGCTCTCTGGCTGAGAATTCTAAATGCCCTTCCCTAAACTGCAAACCCCAGGATTCCATAGGATGTTAAAAGTGGAATAATAGCGCTATAACAGTGTAATGTGGAAATGCCCTTGCAGAGATTAATGAAAAAAGTCAAGGGAGAAAGTGCAAAGACAGCTGAACATTAAGAAAACAAAAATAATGACTACAGATCCTTTACATCATCTTAAAATAGATGAAGATGTAATAGTTCAGGATTTTCCATACTTGTCTCAATCATTAATCAGAATGGAGACTGCAGTCAAAAAACAAGAAGACTGAGTTTTGGAAGATCAGCTATAAAGGAACTAGACAAGGTCTTGAAGTGTAAAAATACATCATTACATACTAAAGTTAAGACTGTCCATGCCATCATATTTCCAGTTTCTATGTATGGTTGTGAAAGCTGGACAGTGAAGAAAGTTGATAGGAAGAAAATCAACTCATAGGAAATGTGGTTCTGGAGAAGAGTTCTATGGATACCCTGGACTGCTAAAAAAAACAGGTGAATGGGTCCTAGAGCAAATCAAGCCTGAACTCTCCCTAAAAACTAAGATTAAACTGAGGCTGTTGTACTCAACATCATGAGAAGATATGACTCTCCAGAGAAAACAATAATGCTTGGTAAGGTAGAAGGCAGTAGGAAAACAGGAAGACCACATTAATGACTCAAGACTCAATCAAGAAAGACACATCCCTGGACCTGCAAGACCCGGTTGATGATAGAGTGGCTTGGGGGTCTCTCATCCATAAGGTCACCATAGGTTCAGATTGACTTGAAGGCAGTTAAGAACAACAACTATGGTAGCAATGCTGAGTCACCTGCATACCTGTTGTTTTGCTATGGCAGCTACTTGGGAACTCCCACACACTTTGAAGGCAAACAAACTCTGTTCTCATACTCCATAACCTTATTCTTCTTTTTATTATTTTCTTTTGTAAATGATTGAAATACTTTTATTCTTCAGTTTTCTCTGCCAAAGTTTCTCAATTCATAGCCTTTTGCTTTCAGTAAAAAAACTTTTAAAATCTAAAACCAGACACTACTTATGGTCACCTGAAGAAGTAAATTTGCAAGAAGTGTTGATCTCACCATTGGGTTCAGAAAGGCTCACTAAAGCACAGTCCCATACTTCTGTTCTTGATTAAGAAAATGTGTTACTTAAGACCTTGCACCTTTCAACTGGCAGGCTTCTCATGTAGTGGGGCAAGTTCCCAGCCTTGGTTTCCTCCACTCCACTGGCATCTCTCATCACCGAGGTGACAGTTAAATTGCTAGGACCAGGGGACTGCAGAGTCCCATGGATTATCCATCAGTTTTCTTTTGATCCAGGGAGAACTTTTTGCCAGTCCAAATTCAGTTGGGTCTGCAATCACTGTGTAGAGCTTCTCTTCCTGCATTAAGGCAGCTACTGTAGTGGCTTTTAGTTCACCATCTGACCCAGAAGTCCATCATTGGTAACTTTATTTTTTAAAATAAGATTGAGGTTGCACTCCCTGGATAAAAAACTGAATGAATTTTTTTTAAAAAGCCATCCAATGTCTGAACTTGTGATGTGTTCCACAAAGGAAAAAGCATGTATTTAATAAAGCGTGCATATTTGAAAACACTGCATATAGTCCTAAAGTAGGTTCAAAGATCCTTTAGGCCACAGGTAGGGGGAATTTGCTGATCTAATACACACTTTGATGAGTAAGCCCACTGGAATCAATTGGATTTATTTAGTCAGAGTTATATAAAGGATTACATTGCAAAGCAGCTGAAAGCATTGAACAACCTTCGTTAATTACTTGTTTTTGCTTTTGGTTATCTGTTTCATTTGTTTGATTCTTGTAATCTGTTTCTAATTTTCTGTGAACTATTTTGAATTGTACAGAGAAGCAAGAAAGAGTATATACCCTCTTCTAAACAAGAAAGCAGACATCATAAAAATGTGACAAGATTAGCTGTGATCCCAATAAACTACTTTTCCCATGAACCAGTTATTTCCTAACTTGCATAAATAGCTTGTAGAAGAACCTTGTGCAGGGAAAGCATCAACTGACACTGAGAGAATTTGTTTGGCTTACACAAGCTGTTTCAGTCAGCTAATGGTGCCAACCAGAACCCCCTGTTGTGCAGGGGAATGTTGTTAGTGATACACAATTTTATAGGAGCATTTGCTGACTTCAACACTAGGATCTAGAGAGATCCCAGGAGGATTGTGGTTCATTAGCTTTTTCTTTGCCATTCACAGTGAATAACCTGAGTATCTGTAGTAAATTCTACGTAGAGGGCTTTCCAAATTATTTTAACAGCTGGGATTTAAGTAACTGCCCAATGATTTCTGAGATTCCTGTATTATTTTGCTTTCTTTTATAGCACCAATTAAGTACATTCAAATATATTTTTAAGCAGGGCCAATGCATTTTTTCCAAATTCAAAGGAATGTAGAAGTTGCTCCTTTCATCTGAAGGAATGTATGACCCTTTCTGCAGCTTACCTGCCACCTGGAGGCATCCAGTGCTGATGGTGGCACTAACTCTCCCAGGAGGCGAGCATGATGGAGTGCTTCCTTCTGCACCAGCTGCCTCAGCAAATGGAGGAAGCATGATGGCACTGCCTTTTTCATCTGCAGCATGGCCAGGTACTGTCCCAGGCTGTGCTGGGGCAGGAAGTGCAGCCATTGTGCTTCCAGGACCTCCACAAGCAGGGTAAGTGCAGATGCACAGCAGGAGAGTGGCACAATCATCAGTCTTTGATGGGGAAAACCCACCAATGATTTGCAATGTGATCACACTGCTTGGGAATGGGAGAAGGATGGGAACATTGTCTGGGTCCTGTCCTTCTCCTGTGGCCAGTGTAGGTTGGGTGCATCAAGCGGAAAGGGCTAATGTTTCTGGGGGACATGCCACAGAAAGAAACTATCTTGCCTACCTAGAAAATAGATGTTAGAAGGAAGTCCAGTATGCTGCTAAGGACCCTGGTGCCAGAAAGATCTTTGATGAAGATGGGATTTTCCTCTCCATCCATCTGTTAGTAGGAGAGGTTTCTCTTTCCTTGTTCAAGTGAATGGAGAAGCTTCAAAATTCACCTGTGATGTAAATGGGGTGAGACACGGTATAAAATTGCACTTTTTGTGTATAAATGGCTATTTGGAATCTTGCCCCATTTCTTTTTAAAGTCAAATGTCTGAGAGTTAAAAACCAAAACCATATATTATTAATAGAAAATACACATTGAGTGAAAGGTGCCAGGTACTCTAGGAGAAAAGTTGTTATGAGTTCCAGTGTGAAGGATATTTATTGCCAGCCAGAAGAACATTTCATAAGAAAGCTGAACTGTAAAATGGAATGACTC
Organism: Ctenosaura bakeri; assembly: GCA_948474755.1. NCBI lineage: Eukaryota > Metazoa > Chordata > Lepidosauria > Squamata > Iguanidae > Ctenosaura > Ctenosaura bakeri. The sequence goes on from CAOLHI010001498.1 coordinate 48,716, forward strand.
ATTTCACTAAAGAATTTGGTGACAGTTTAGTGACTTGCCATAAATAGTATGTTGGAACTAAGTAAACTGAATTTAATGATTAACTTTACAAGACTTTTTGTTTCTAAATCTTCCAGGTCCATCCTCTGAATCAATATAATGAGGGTACTGAAAGGTTATAGTTGTTCTATAATATATCCCTAGCCTTTTATTGCAAAGGTAGGAAACCAGGGGCCATTTAGATGCAGCTGGACTGCAGTTCCCATCAGTCCTGATCAGCACAGGCAAAGGGGAGGGGTGATGGGAACCCTAGTTTGCCCACTCCTGTTCTAGAGAGTCAAAAGAAAAGGTAAAATTTGTGAACAACATATGTAATACTGATACTGTACTAATATTTATTTCTTACCCATCTCTCATGATGGATTGAGGTGGGGAACAACAGATTAAAATACAGCAATAAACACTTAACACAGTCAACATACAAATAAAAAATAACCAGTTAAAAGAGCATAACATCCTTTTAAAAAGCATACATACATATTAAATCTGTAATTTAAAAACTCACAATTTAAAACCATCTGGATAGGACTGCCAGAAGAGATAGGTCTTTAATGCTGTTTTAAACACAGACAGTATATCCAGTTGTCAGATCTCATCCAGCAGGTCATTCCACAATATTGGGGCAGCTGATGAAAAAGGTCTTCTGGTTAACATTTGCCAGCCTAGTTCTGCTGACTGAAGCAAATGCCCCCCCCCAGACGACCTGAGTGCCTGGGGTGGATTATGTAGGAGAAAGCAATCCCATAGGTAACCTGGACTCCTCAAAAACAGTGATTAAGAAATAACCATATGATTTGTTTGCTGGTGTAAGATACAATACAAAGTATCATCCCGTTATCTTATTTTGGCCTTATTTCATTATCTTTTTGTCCCATCCAGCTTAAAAAGTTAACTTTTGGGGGGAGGACTACAATGTCCAGCACTCCCGGTCTACTGGCTCTGCTGGCTGGGTGATTGTGAAATCTGCAGTCCAAACAGAGCTGCCTGGTCCATTAGGCTGTGGGAGTGGGGTGTTACCTCACTGGCATACCCTATCCCGGGACTATAAATTTGATATCAAATATGCCCGCCATGCCAGAGAGGTTGCTGGAATGAGTACATAGACAAAGAGGTCAAATGACCAAAAGTAGGTCAGGCCAGGAAAATCCCCAGTCACATTCCCCTAGGAGGCCTCAGGCTAAACACGTCTGCACTGACAAAGGGTCTTCAGCCAAGGAATAGCCAACTTGAGTAGATTATTGGGTTTTCCCCAGGTTGAGCAACTCCAACGTTAGCAAACCCTGCACTGCAAGGTTCATCTGCACGAACCATTCATGCAAACTACCAAGTTACTATTGTGTGGCATTTCTTCCTTTATTTTGGCCATTGTTCTTCCTAGGAGAGGGTCTGCATCAAGGTACATTCTGCTCTATAAATAGTCCCAGTTTTTGAGGGTCTCTTCGGAGAACTACCCAGCACGCTAGCAAACCAGCACTCTGTTAGTCAAGTGTGATCCCCTCAGCTGCTTCTCTTTGCTGAGCTCCATTCTTCTCGCCGCTTCCTGGACTGAAGACTTCAGGATAGGTGCAGTATCACCGCCTTTACACCCTCTCCACTGAATCCCCTATCAATTTTCACTTCTTTCCTTTCTCGATAGGCCTTGGGTGAGTGAGTGAGTGAGTGAGTGCGTGCATTGGTGCATGAGAACACATTTATTAATAAAACCCAGTTATTGGTATGTTTGTCTGGCTTTTTGCTTGGCTTGACCCTGTAAAAATTGGGTAAAAGATCCTGCTGGGTTACCCTGCCCCTCGTTTTGCTACAACCAGTGCTCCACTAATTTCCCCAATTTTTGCGTCTTTGGAGTAAATCAAGGTGACCTCCAAGGGACCCCAAGAAGTTAGGGTAACAGGGGGACCTCAGAAAGTCAGGCACCAGCAGAAGTGGACTGCGTTGCTCTGCTCTCCTGAAGGACCTTGCTTCCCTTCCTTGCCTTGTGTCACCCTCTCTCCCTACCTTATTCTTTGCCATCACATCTCTCACACTTTTTTCTTTCCACCTGGAAGCATCACTTCTTGCATTCATACCCTCTAACATTTCATAGATGTGTGTCCAAGCAACTTCAGATTGTGGACAAGATGGCAAAAGTTAATAATGAGGAAAAAAAGACAAGCTAGGAGAAACCGCAGCAGTTTGTTTTTGCCTGAGCCTACCAGGCAGGGCATGATTCCATCCTCTCCTGTTCTCTCCCTGCTGCTGAATTAACTGGATGCAAGTAGCTTTTACACTTTGATGGTGTTTCCGCTAATGAAAGCAAGCTAAGGAAAGTAAGGAGAGAGAAACTGAGACATTTAAAAGCAACTGAAAAAATGGGATGGCAAAGGATTAATCAGGACTTTCCCTACTAAATGAGCACACTTGAAGGGTATGTGCACCTCCCTTCCTACCCTAAAGCAAAAGCCACAACAATCCTTCACATTGATGCCACCTCCCTCCAGCCACCTTGTCTTGTTTTGCCTCCTGTCCCCCTGCACATTGTCTGAAACCAGTGGTGACTCTGTTCCTGACCACCAGGGCCTGCCTCCCTACTTATCCTCAGTGTAAACCTGTTTTGATCACTGGTTGCAGTTTCCTGGTTTGCCTCATTTTGGGGGACATGCATATGTTCCACTGCAGAATGGAATCTGACTAATTTTGGGTGATACTCTTATGTTTTCAAAACATTATGTATGTGTGAGGTGGCCAGAGATTTTGAGGCATGGATCTGGACCCCTTCATGGGCTCATTGGCGCCATGATTTCCATTCTTGCCATAGGGCTTGCCCAGATTACAGAACTTATCTACAAAATCATCAGTAATGTACATCCTCAAAATTTAATAACATAAATTAGATAAGGAAAAAAATATATTATTTCCTTTAAACCTAGGTGTACAAAACTGTAACTTCCTTGCCTCCTTTAAGAGTTCCTTATGCAGCTACTCCCCACGAACTGAAGCTCCCTAATTTCCTTTTGTTGCATTATCCTGTATTTCTAATCCTTCAGCAATATCATTGAAGATAAATTATATAAATAAATGAACAATTTACTAAGCTCAATTCCATCTTTGTTTCATTATTTGTACCTAACACTAGAAAACCCACATATGTTACTACCAACCAAAAGCACATACCTAACCAAAACAATGTGACATTTAACTCATAGATTAGAGATTAGATGACCTTTTGACATCAAATAGTTTGTCATTAATTTCCAGTCTTGATCAATTTGCTTTTCTTGTTTCCCCCTCAGTCTGGCTGAGAGGAGGTCGAGTTGTTTGTAGTCAAATATTTTTTGATACCATAAATTTAAATCTGGAATATCAGGCATTTTCCATAGCCTTGCGAAAGCAATTCTTGCTGCTGTAACCAGAAATAACAACGTCTTCTTATTCTTAGCTAAGAATTTTGAGTCAAAGATGTTTGTCATATTTAAGAGGTAAAAGGCCGGATCCATAGAGAATGTTATTTTATATATTTCTTCCATAGCATGATGTATTTTCATCCAAAATTTCTTTGTACGAGGGCACGACCACCAAATATGAAAAAAGCTACCAATATTTTCATTACATTTCCAGCACTTGTTATTTCCTGTGTGGTACATACGATTAATTTTATCGGGAGTCAAATAAATCCTGTACATCATTTTTAAATAGTTTTCTTTGATTTCTTGCAAAGTTGTAAATTGCATGGTACTTCTCCATGATGCATCCCATTCATCTAATGGGATATTACGTTGTAGGTTTTGGGCCCATTTGATCATCACTTCCTTGACCTCTTCGTCTTCCAGTTTTTTAGAATTTAGATATTTATAAAATAAAGAAGCTTTCTGTTTGGTTTTTTAAAAAATTATTTTTTCAAACTCAGTATGTGATTTTTGACACACAAACCCTTCCAATTTAGAGTCCATTTTAAATCTTTCTTTTATCTGAAGATAGGGAAACCAGTTTAATGAGATACCATCATTTTGTAACTCATCACACGTTTTCAATCTGACATCATCCGGGGCTTTTATTAGCAATAAATCTTTGTATCTGAGCCATTCACCTTTAGGTTTATCCCAGATTACAGAACTAAAGAGGCTACATAGGGAACTGCCTCATACTGAGTCTGATCGTGTCTACCTAGCCCAGTATTTTTGACACTGACTGGCAACACAGCCTAGCATTTGAGGCAGATTTTTTTCTCTACTTCCTAAAGATTCTGGTGATTGAATCTGGGATCTTCTGCATGTAACACATCTGTTTTGCTTCAGAGCTAGAGCTGCAATATCATGGTGCCAGGAATGACGGATTTCCTGCTCTGTCCATAGTTGGGGTCCATTAGCAGAAAGTGTGGTCCCAAGTGCCTCCGCCACATCACTGTTGATTTTCTGATTGTGGTAATTACAGAAAAGGATACATTACAGAGAGAGGGATACATTGCAGAACTGGACTGGACAGCTTTTGTATCCACGAAATCTGAGACTCTTTAACTGCAAAGTACACCATCACTTCGATTGCAAAGTACACTATCCCTGAAGCTGGTATCAACAAGGGAAAGATCTGGGGATGGAGGCATCTCACCAAAAAACAGGAAGGGGACAAATCAACTAGAAAAAAATAAAGCTCACCCCTTTGTTTTTCCTATTCCCAGTGTGACTTTGGCAGGACTTTGAATCTGATAGATTCCCCTCCTTGTATTCTCCCTCTCACACCTCCATACAATTTGCCTTGTCCGTAAGACATAGTGGTCCTGATCCAGTGGAAACACAAGGATCTCCTGCCCACACATAATGTAGGGAAGGTAATTTACTGCTGTGGGAAAACCTGTTTGTTGTGTGAGTGTTTTAAGAGAGATGTTGCGCTTTGCATAGTTGATGGAGAAGAATTCTGAGATGCATTTTGGAATTGCATCAAGAACTAAACGATTTGAGTTTGAATTTTCAAGGAAGCAGAAAGAAACTGATTGCATGTAGAGGGAAAAAAGGCAAGAAAAAAAAAAACCCAAGTTCAGAACTTAAGAATAAGCCTCTGATTTAGATTGAAATGCCAGCCTAGTGGTAGTAAATATCCAAGGGAGAAAGCAGCATAAAATAAATAGAGCAAGAGATTAAAAGGTTTAATATATTGTATCACAAGCAGTAACTAGAAAGGACAAGGACCTTGATTTTGCTATTGTTAGCATTTCAAACCTCATCCAGAATACAGGTTGGTGTTATCTTCTGAAAACACCTGTTTTGACCTTTCTTGATGAGTAATCTTTTTTTCCCAGTGAAGACACTGGCTGCAAATTGTAAGACACCACAATGTCAAGAAACAGTGGCCTTTGAAAAGTAGATGTTACTCAGCTTCTGGAAGATTCTGACATAAAGAGAACTTCATACTTCTATCTCCAAAACATTTTAGTTAACATCTTGATATTAATTAAAATGAATTCTAAAATGAACATCCAAATTTTATGGATTATTTTGAAGCACAGCAGCCCATGTAGCAATACAGTGGTCTGGTATGAGGACATGCACTGGGGTTGCATGGCAGTTTATCTTTTTGAATCAATATAGAGGAAGGTAGCTTATTTCAAATGGACTGTTTTCTCCATCCAGGCCAGTATGGTCTAAAGAAGAAGGTAGCTTATTTCAAAGGGACCGTTTTCTCCATCCAGGCCAGTATGGTCTAATCTTACAAAGAGCAGCTCTTCAAGGGAGGGAGAGAGAACCAGGTGCCCTCCAGATGTTTTGGATGACCACTCCCATAAGTCCCTTTCAGCATAGTGTATTGCGAGGAATTCTAGTCTAAAGCAGTGCTTCCCAAGTTATCTCATGTGAAGGATTGGTACGAGTTCTTTCCCAGTGTGCCAGGGACCAGCACCAAATTTGTGCTCATTGATCATAACTGAGTCTTTCCTTCCTGGAAACTCACTGAGGATCAGTAGTCAATGGCTCAGGGACTAACACTGATCCAGGGATCACCATTTTGACTAAGGACCTTTCCAAACCTTACCTTCCGCTGGCGCTGGGGTGTGGGGATCGCATGAGCAGCCTCTGGTGAGAGGTTCTTGCGTCCGGAGTCCTTCGGCTCCACAAGAGCTGCCTGCTCATGTGAGAGCCCCACCTCTTCCTTCCGCAGTGCAGCCTGGGACTTTCCCAGGCTGTGCTGGGGCAGGAAGTGCTCCGGAGGCTCTGCACGCCAGGTAAGTGTGCACAGGGCCTGGGAGCAATGCGCAATCATGCACAATTTTTGGCTTCTAGCCGAAAATGAAAAGGTGCGCAATCGGTGCCTGCTGGCCCCTGGAGCGTCATGCAATTGTCAGTGCATTGTGTAGATCGATCCTCACAATCGTGCAATGCTCCAGGCGCACTTTCGCATGGAAAATACCATGCAGAAAGGGCCTAAGACTGGTTTAAAGTATCTAGTGAGTGCTAACTTGCCTATTCTTGCTCTGAGGTTTGAGGCAAAGCTCTTTCCCATCACTTGCTACTTGATTCTTCAAACTAGGTATGCCAGAGACTGAATTTGGAAGGAAAGGATCTTTGCATGCAAAGCAGAGCAAAGGAACTGTGCTTCTTCCTTTTAATTTTGTTCCCTTCCTAAAGAAACATACATGAGATCCAGAGAATTGCTGTTTCAGGATCAAGGGTGCAAGCAATAACAATGAAAATGTGAACAAAATATGAACAATAGCATTATCCTACTAGTAAAACTGACCAATGACCAAACTCCTTGAATAAAACTGAATGACTGTATCGACTACTTTAAGCAAATGCAATTGTTATGAGGCTGTGGATCACATTCAAAATCTTGGTCTTAATGGATGTCAATGAAGACAGTGCATAGATTTCGCTATCTTTTATCGTCTAATGATTAATATACCATAATCTTTAATTTGGCTTGCTTTGACACACAAATGCTTCTGATTCTCACCACCGGTAACAACTGAAAATACTATTCTGAGGGAAAGATGATGGACACCAGAAGCATGGGTGAAAATGGAAGATCACAGATTACAAAGAAACAACAGGAGTAAAAAGTTAGACATCAAAGTACCCCAGAGAATGGAAGGTGGCAAGGCTGTTTGTCAAATTCCTGAGACAGCGTCTCTCTCAGAGAGGCTTGATGCCTGTGTCAAAATGAGCTCATGAGCTGGGATTATCCCATTTTTAAGAGACCATTCAGATAGCTGTATTTGTACTTGCCCAAACCTGAAAGATTTCCCTCTGGCTCATCATTCCAGTTCTACCTGATTATCCCTCTCCACACCCCTGCTATTTTCCTTCCTATCTGACTATCTATGGATTGTGACAAACCAGCCCAGAATATGTGAGAGACTGCCTGTATGGCATTTGAATGCACTAATAACAAAGACCTGAAGAAGATACACAGCAATACTGGAGAATGAATAGGAAAAAACAAAAACATAGAAGGCCAAAAAATGCCTCAGTGATGTGGAAAAAATCCTTATAGGCTCCCAAATGGGTATTAGCATTGTTCCAGGAAAACATGGAAACTTGGGGTTGCGGGGAGGAAGCAGGCCCAGTGAAATGGCATTGCAGGCTGTTGCACCATTTAAGTGTCATGATAAAGTTTCATTATGACCAGGAATCCTGGGCATTATTTTCTGTCTGGATGTAAGTTGAGCAAGAGCTCAACAGCGCCAGGCAGAGGCAGTACTGACTCCCCCTTGTTGAATGCCCCTTCAAATTTTACAGTTGGAGATGGCCATTTTTCTTGCACCCTGGGAAGTGACTTTGCCAAATGGGAATGATTTTTGTCCAACGTAAGTGGTTGCGAATGATCATGTCTTCTTTGTCATAGTCTCTGGCTTGCTGCCATGAGGTGGGATGGAAACACAGCTCTGCATAGAATTACAGAATCTTTTTTTATGTGTCATTAATGCAGTTCGTAATCAGTGATACTGCTAAACTAAATAGTACTTTTAACCCTAATGATGCAACAAGGAGGGCTTAAATTCAAAGGCAGAGGAAGGGTGAAACTACTAGGGGCTTTACTATAGCAATCAATTTTATGTGAAGACACAGAATACACTGGTGAATGATGGCATTATAAAACCCTGAAATAGATAAATACTCAGGAAACCAATGGATAAATCATTTATTTCACCTCACAAAGTGAGCTCAGTAAAGAATTTTTGATCCTTTTTATGTTGCTCAATAAATAGCAACAAATAAAAGTTAATGTGCCTATTGCACATGGCTAGGAAGGCCAAATACTTTTTTCCCGCAGGGAAATGGTATCTTTGTTTGGGAAAACATTGTTTTAGAAATAAGACTTGTTTGTGCATTAATCATATAAAAATGCATGTAACAGAGATGTGCTGACTTCACTTTTAATGTACCTGTCCCCAGTATACCAAGATTTGAAGGTGTACTCTACCCATGTCTGCTTAGATGGGAGTACAACTCTCCACCTAATTAGAAATCTTGCTTTATCAGTGTTTCTGATTGCCTGATGAGTTCTTTTCACAAAGCAAATCCAGATAGAAGCCCCCTTCAGACCTTCTTGCCCTATATAGTGAAGTCAGGAACTGAAGGGACAAGGCTGACATGCTCACACTTCACAATTATAGGTTGAGGATTCAACTGTAACTGTCATGGCCACATCCTGTGGTTTGTAATTTGGTGAGGCACTAGAACTTTATGGCTAAGAATTGTAAGTAAAGTGGGTCCTCTGTATATGCAGGTTTTCCATTCCAGGAACCCCTACAAATAGCGGAATTTGCAAATGCTCATATCCCATTATATTTAAAGGCAGTGACATGCTCATGGACGCTCCTTCAGGCCACACAGTGGCACTGGAACAGTTCCTAGGTGCACTGCCAAAGCAGAGGGGGCAGAGATGCGCCTGGAAGCTTTTTTAGTTGTGCACCCAGGAATGGAAATACTGCTGGTGGAGATGGGTGCTTAAATCAGCACTCAAACATTTGATGGGTACATTTTATTATGTTAAGCTGTAGGCAAAGCCTGAGCTGGGCTGTTGATGATAGGGTGACTCGGAGATCTCTAATTCATAGGGTTATCACAAGTCGAACTAAACTTGACAGCAGTTAATAACAATGTGTACAATTACAAAGGCATTGGTTTGACTGGCATCAATTAGGAAGCCAGGTCAACAATTAACAGGACACTAATGATCATCAATAAGAGAGGGCAGGATAACACACAATACTGCTCTGGGCCATATTATGATTGCTGCTAAGCACAACAGACTTTGTGGCTGCAGTGGTCAGTGAAGATGAGAGCTATATTCCCACAATGCTTGGGGAAAGCACAGGATCTCCCAATATACACAATGGCACCAGTGGAGATGTACTTTTTCTACAAGATTTCATTTCTGTACCTTATTCTTCATGGTTCACTGGAAGGTCTTTAGTGATGGGGCCATTTTTTAAACAGCATACGTGGTTTTATTGTATTTGGTTGGCTTATACAGGTTGTCTGGTCTGAACCATTTGCTTGAGTTTGCCAGCAATCTGTCTAGCAAAATGACCCTAGCTCTTCATCAGAACTGACAGATTATATTTTGATACTGAAAGGGGGAAACTACTTTGGGAGATATTTTGATGTAGTATCTATCTATGAAATTGACCTCAAAAAATCCCAAGAAATATACCAATCCTAGACTTGGAAACACAGTCAGCATGTGTTACAAATTGTCACTTCTCTATTATTTGTTGAAATTGAGTACACAAGAAACTACTTAATTAAATGTTTAGATGAAGCAGAGCACATCAAAAAAACATCACCACATTTATGGAAGATCATAACATTTTCTTATCCCATCTTAATGTGGCAATTAGTGAACACGCAGCAGGGTAGGCTATGAAGCTAGTTTTCCCAGCAGCTGCCTTCAGATTTGCAAGTACCTCTGAATCTAAACTATCCACTTTCCAAGTCTGTTTGGTCAAATGCTTTAATAAAAAAAATAAACCACTACATAAAGTTGATTTGGAGAAAAAGAATATTTGCCTGGGCAAAAATTAGACTGTTCTAAACAAATTGCTGAGAGCCAGTGTGGTATAGTGGTTTGAGTGCTTGACCATCACTTGGCCATGGAAACCCATAGGGTGACCTATGGGCACATCACACTCTCTCAACCCCAGAAAACCCCATGATAGGTTCACCTTAGGGTTGCCATAAATCAGAAATGATTTGAAGGCCAAACAATAAAAATAAATTTCTACCCATTATATATCCTATCTCAGTCAGAGGGGTACTGGCTCTTGAAAGTCATTGTGTCTAGATTCTGGAGGATGATGTTCAGCCATGGAAACCCAGTAGGTGACCTTGGGCAAGTCACAATCTCTCATCCTAAGCAGAAGGTAGTGACAAACCTTCTCAGAATAAATCTTATCAAGAAATCTGTATGACAGGGTTGCCACAGGTCAGAATCAACATAGCAACAACAATACTGGTTCTTTAAGTTTAGGACTCTTTCAGACCTTGACTAAAATGTACATGAGGGCTGAGTCAAAAAAATTAGAAGTCTTAAAAAAAACCCTTCTTATTTTCCCTATGAATTCTGCTTTGTTGATGCCTTGTCTCTGTAGAAGGCCAAGTAAAACTCATTGATACTCCTCTAGCATCTGGCTGTTTGGCCAAACACATGAAAAGGGTATCTGCATGTGCACACACATAGAATTCTATGTGCCCAGGGCTCCAATTACACAAGATTCTCAAAAACATAGATTCGATTTTTAGACATGGAGGTGTTGTGGGGCAGGATAAGCAACTGTTGTCCCACCACTTGATGCTTGGATGGAATCATCTTTTTGGAAAATTCCAGCATTCTCTCTCCCGTGCTCTTGTTCTAGGGCAAGTGGGGCTTAGGTAGCATAGAGTTTCATTTGCATGACAAAGCATTCTCCTAATTCCTTCTCTCTGACCATGCTCCACCAGAGAGATAGTGAGTTAAGAACAAAGTTACTGTCTTATCTTATCTATCCATTAGCAGGTTAGGATCCAACTGCCCCCAATGTATATGTGATTGTAAACTCCATTTAGTAAATTTTTCTAAGTGTGTAACCTGAAACTGCTTGCCTTGGTTTGTTTTCTTAGTTTCAGTTCGGGTAAGCAACACAGGGATCGAGCATGTTTTTTCTGCTACTCTGCTAAAAGGTGGCTGGTTTCTAACAGTTTGAGCTTTCATAGAATTTTCCAAAAAGGGCTAACACCCTGGGAAACTAACTCTAAACACATTTGAAGAACATTTCTCTGTTTTTTTCAATAACAACACTTTTGGAGAGGTGGGTGGGGTCAAATGCTCTAGCCTGATATAGTTCTGCAGCTCAGAATTACTGCATTACTGGTTCTAGATGCAAGGGAACTATGAGGCAGAAAAGACACTGTCCAAAGGGATGATGTCATACATGCATTTTGCTAGATCCTACCACATCAGAATTAAATCAATTATTGTAGAGAATGAGGGTAGATACCCAAATCTGGAGGAAAGATTTGGTCATGAGATATGCAGAAGACACTGGATTAAAGGGGGCAGTCAGAGTTCCTCAGGTTAAATAATTCAATGACTAGGAGCAGGTGAAATGAACAGATTGTTTCTAAGGAATGTATTGTTCCCAGTCTTCCAGGCTGTCAACAACCTGTATAGAAATGTTGCATGTTTTAAAAATAATTACAGCCTTCATTCTGGGGTCCTGCCAATGCTTAGCATAGTGCACTGCACCTGTTGTTTACAGTACAATGTGATGCAATAACAAACCAGCTAACAAACATACAAACATAAAATTCTACCAATTAGTATGTGTGTGCTGGTGTGTGCGTGTGTGCTACTGATATAATCAGAAGGTTGAATTGATAAAATAAATGAGAAAAAGAAAGTTAAGAAAGTTGGGAAGCAAAATCCCAGGCTGAAGTATATTTTTAATTATTTTGTTCAAAAATTTATTAAACCTTGCAACTACCGGTATACAAAAAAAGCCATATGTTCATTACCTATGAATTGAAAAATCTAACAATATATCAGCTATGTTTAGCCTGATTAAAAGAAGGTTAAGCAGTGACATGATAGCCATATTTAAATATTTTAAGGGATGTCATGTTGAAAATGGAACAAGCTTGTTTTCTGCTGCTCCAGAGACTAGGACATGGAGCAATGGATTCAAACTACAGGAAAAAAGGTGTCACCTAAATATCAGGAAGAACTTCCTGATGGAAAGGCCAGTCAACAGGGGAATATGCTACCTTAGAGCGTGGTGGAGTCACCTTCTTTGAAGGCTTTTAAACAGAGGCTGGATGACTATTTGTTGGGAGTGCTTTGAATGTGTGTTCCTGCATGGCAGGGGGTTGGACTTAATGGCCGCTATGGTATCTTTCAACTCTGATTTTATAATTCTAATGAAAATATGTGCGATGGACTCTATGGGAGTAGGTATCCTGAATGGTAGAGGAGACACGCAGCAACAGATTGCTAGGAAACGAGAATGGTCACTCCAAAGAGAAATCCAGCCCATTAGTGGGAAGGAGGGGTTGGGGAGCTGCGGGGAAGACGCTTATATAATAGGCACACTGATTTGGTTTTGCAGTCAGACTTCCAGGAGAAAAGGATAAAAGTCAGTTCTTCAGCCAGAGAGTTTCTCAGTCAACCAAGGAGATTTGAATGAGAGGGGTATATCTTCTCAGAGAAAACCTAGAGAGAGGGGCAGAAGAGAGATCAACCCACTTTTGAATCTGGTCAGAGAGAGTGCCTTAGATCTGGGGACAAAGCCTTTGGCAAAAGGGTAGCCAGAGGGCTATGTGTGAGAGAGACCTGTGCCTTTCTGCTGATGTGAAGATAGAAGAAATTGTTCAAATGCTTTCTGGAGATCTGTTTGAGCTTGGACATACATATGAAAACCAATATTTAAGACTTGTTGTTGTTTTAATAAAGATTTTAGTATTTTTTTTTATAAATTTTGACTCAGATGAATAATTTTCAGTACTTCTAACCAAACAGAAACACACTAACATAGATCATTAAATCATTTTAAATAACAACTCAAAGGGTTTACCCTTTTTACATGAAGGTGGTGTTTTAAAGGGAAAGGCAGAACTGCATAAAGTGGTGAGGCACTTTGACGGACTGGGCAGGTGGTAGTGGTGGAAACTGCCGTACCAGTCTGTGAAGAGAAAAAGCAACATGTTACATGTCACAACATGTTAAACTGATTTTTTAAAGCACACACACACACACACACACACACACACACACACAGCCAGACTTACACAAATGTTAGAGAATTATGAAGAGAAGGTAAAAGTCCGTATAAGCTGGTTAAGAACTCTGGTTTGAGAAAAGCTTTGAGGCTAAATAGACTGGGGATGGGCAAAGTACAGTTGAGGCATGACCTGTGGCCCCCTCAAGGTTGCTTTTGTGAGCATTATCCTGTCTAGACTCCCCAGACCATTCTCTTTTTCAGGCCCTCCAAAAGAGTAAATTGCTCTGGGAAGTCACTAGAAACATCAGTTCACCAATTTAAATAGATTGAACCCTTCTGGCACATAAAGAATGCTCATTTTTCAAACCAAGAAGTAGATCTCCAGCAAGTTCCACATTTTTGTTTTTGGTAGTATTTATATCCCCCAGAGGGTTCCAGGGCAGACAATTGGACCCTGGATCTGCTTTAGTTGCCCACCCCAGGCCCAAGTAGTATGTTTGTGTTTGCATTTGATAAAAATAAATACCAAGGCAACATAGTGCTCATCATGGTTTGCAATCATGGTGCTGGGGTTATGCAACATGCTAACACTTGGAAGAGGTGTGGATTTTATTTTTAATGGAAATATGTTGAATAAAGGGTACTCTAAGCCTTTTGCTACATGCATCTGGGATTCCTCTGCTTTACCTGTCTTGCTGATTTTAACAAATACAACATGTATTCCACCTCCCAGAATGTACAAAGAAATGAATGAGATCATTATTCAATTTAGCTCCAAACAGAGGCTTGCAGAATCTTGTCCAGAAAGAAGAAAGAGATATAAAAGGGGGGACTTCAAGCAAGAAAGAATGTGCAACCTAAATTAATTATGCTGACTCAGTGATTCTAAAGGAGGAATCTTTGACCATCAAGATTTCAGAACAATACTGTCTGTCTTCAGTATCATCACAGCCTTGTCCTGAGCTGAACAAAGAAGTTCTTGTTACCACCAGAAAACTGGAGAGACTGGACAGGTGGTCCTTTTGTTGAAGATGTTAAATGAAAATGAAGACAGCCATCATTGTCGGTACTAATGGTTGTGATTCTGGTTTACTTACACCATTGTAGCTGTTGGTGCAATTACAATGCTCTGAACACAAAGGTTAAGGTGCAGCAGTGAGAGGAAAACAGAGAAAAACATCTCCATTGCCATCTCCTGACAAAGCTGCTGGCTCATGAGCAGCCTGTTTCCACAGTCCATGGCTCCCAGGTCGATCCTCAAAGCTAAAGTTGCTCTGGGAAGACTGTTTTGGAAAATTGCCTGTCTGTTTTCTCAGGATACTTTTAGGTTTGAGGATCCATTCAAATGCCAGGGATTTTGGTTTTTCTTCCATATGATAGAGAGAGCTTTCTCTGCCTTTCTCCTGCTTCTTCTATGCAGCCCTTGAAAATAGTGCTATACTAATATAAAAGAATTATACCGGTATAGTGTGCCAGCAGGCCTATTGTTTAGCCTATATTCCTAATGTGGTTGCAGCCTCTTGGGCAACCAAAGTAGACTGTATAGAACTCTTGTGAACCAAGGCATTGTAGTGTTGCTGTGTGGGTCAATGCATAATATCTGTACTCAGTAAAACTGAAATGTCCTATTTCTACTTTTGTGACCTGGATTTCTTTTTCTAGGTACATGGTTTGTTAACCTCAGTAAACCTTCATATTGACCATATTGACAAAGGCATTTGCCTATCCTAAAAGTCTACAGATATTGAAACTGATGGAATCTATGCCAAGAAGACATGTTTAAGAATCAGCTATTGTTCTCTGCTTCATTTCAACTATCTCAGCTTAAAAGGACCTGAGGATCAGTCTAAGTTAGAATGAAAATGAAGTACCACTAAACTACTCTTGGGAATTGCTGGTATGTATTTGGTCTTCCTGAGAATGGAATCAAACTCTGGCCATTTCCACACAAGCTTCAAAAGCCGGTGCAGAGCGTCCTCCAGAGAGGACGTCTGCATCTGGGAGCAGACTGGGTCAGACTACTTTACGTAGTTCTGCACCTCAGTCTGTTCTGGAACGACCCGAAGTGGTCATGCAGCGTGCTTTTTGAAAACCTGTTTCTTCAGGTTTTTAAAAAGCACAGAGCGCGCCACTCCATGCCACTCCGTTCCCGCACTCTGGTGCAGATTTGCAGGCTCGCTCCAGTCTGAGCCTGCAGATCTGCTGGGGGGTGGGCTTAAGACTGGTGAGCTTCAGTGTTTGGTGGAGAGCCTCCACCAACCAGAAGCTGCCATTTTCCTCCCTGGAGCAGTGCGGAGCAGCGGCCACACGCTGCTCTGGAGCAGCCTGGACCCGAGCGTCAAGCCAAGAAGTCTGGTAAGTACCAGACTTGGGCGATTCCATCACCACGTGTGGAAATGGCCTCTGTTTCTGAATGACAACAGTACTAAACACACTGCTATGAGAAACAGTCAGCAGACATGGCTGTATCTCAAGTTAAGGGTATCACATTCTGCATCTACAGTATAGACCCTCTCCTTTCTTCTTGTCCTGTTCTCAGAAAAAGCTGCTAAAGCAGGAGGGTATAATTTGCAGAAGCAGAAATGAAGCAGACCACTTAGCACCTAGAAGGTAAGATTTAGTTGTGAATACCTGGCCTTTGGCCACTTATCATGCATTAACAAATAACAAAGCCATTTAAGAATGCTCAAAAAGGAATAGGGGTAGAGAACTGGTAAATAATCTTGGGAAAGTATTTTGGGAAGAGAAGAAAACATCATGAGAATGATGGGGTAAGGAAGTAAAACTATATTCTATACATCTTTGTATTCATATGGTGGCATGGTAACAATACGCCAGTCAGAAAGAGGAAAAAATGACCATCATAGTGGTAATTTGTATTGTGAATGGTGTGGAAGCATCTGACACTGCAATGTTCTTTAAACTAAACAGCTATGGACCTGACTCATCCCCTGGTTAAACTAACAGAAAACGGAGCCCATTTCGTATCTTAGCTGTGCAGCAGGATCCCAGTGTAGCAGTATAGCCCTGTTTAGACTTCTCCACCATACACAGATAGTGACCTAAGTCCCTTTTCTGAGGCTGGAAAGAATATTTGAAAATACTCAAAAAACCATAAAAAATGTGTCTCTTGAGTGTCAGGAAACCCTAATAAGAGGAATGCTGGACGGATGAGCATATTTGCAGTTTGGGACCTGTTCTATGCAAAATTTGCATGTGGTTGTTTTCAACAGAAAACAGCATAGAAAACTGCATTTTCTGAATAGAAAACAATATTTATGCAAGAAAATGAGGGCTAGTTAAGTAGCTGATGTAGTATACCTAGAGACTGAGGACATTTCCACACTATGCTGTTATAGTGCTATTGTTCCACTTTCAGCATCCTATGGAATCGTGATGTTTGCAGTTTAGGGAGGGGCTTTTAGAATCCTCAGCTAGAGAGCTCTTTGGTCTCAGTAAACTACAAACCCCAGAATTCCATAGGATGTTGAAGGTGGAATAATAGCATTATAACAGTGTAGGGTGGAAATGGCCTTCGTAGCAATCATGAATACAGAAGAGTTAACTAGATATACTCACCAATAACTATTCTGTATTAATAATCGCTATGTAGTCATGTGTGTGACACTACTGCCATGATTGTAATTACCCCCAACCTGCTTTACCAGGCATCAGCTAAATGGGGAGAAGGAGGTCCCTTCTGCTGATGATCAGGAGCACAGGAGAATGACATTTTCATCAGTTTGCTGGGGGCGGGAGGAGTTGAATCCAAGATCGCTCACTTAGTTAAGTACTCTTAACTAAGAAGTTTATATAAAATACTGGTCAATATTTCTGTGCAGAAAGATATCTTTCTGCTCAGAAACACTATTTTGTGTCCAGAAAATGCTATTACCTGTACAGAAAATGCTGTTTTCTGTTCCAAACAATCATGCATGCTTGAATTTTGCACAGAACAGATTTACAACTACAGGATTTTCTGGGCAGGAGACAACATTTTCTGTACAGGTAATAGCATTTTCTGGACACAAATGCTGTTTGTTATGCAAAAATACTACGTGCACATTGTACACAGAGTAAATCTTGACCATCAGTAGTCTTTGGAAAGAGGAAGGAAATTCCTAAAATTACTTGCTGTTTCCTTCTAGGAAAAAAATTAGCAAAGAATTACACTCCCCCATTTTCTAGTCTCACTATAGCATACTGACTGAATCAATGGTTATATCATGGTTGACCTACCTTTCAGCAATTAATATGGGTATGCCCTAGTTAGAACTTTAATAATTTAGGTATAATGAATACCTAGTTAAAATAAATTGACAGCACTATTTAAAAGAGTACAAAACATATTGCAATTTGTATTGTATTTATTACTGAAGTCTGCATTAAAGGTCAATGTCTGTTTTGAAATAATATTTACTGGTTCTTCATTAGGAAAGATATTTGGTATGTTGGTCTTCAAATTATCCAGAAAAAGGGTTCTGAAAGGAAGTATCTGCTTGTCCAGAAAGGTGGTTCTGTAGAAATTACTTGGATCATCACCTTTGTTTATGGCTGGGGAGCAACAGAGAGAATTTCTCCTTATTTGTTTTGCTGTCCTTTGTACTGGGCCTCCAGAGAGAGATTTTATCTAGCTTTCTTTCTTATCCTGCCATGTCAGATTTTGAGAAAATTTATTTCCTTTTAGATGACTAGAAAAAATGTATCAAATATTTTTATTTGCAGTGGCTTTACTTAAAATTAAGCAGAATTACAAACAGTACATTTATCACTGGCTGATTCAATCTATTTATAGTGGGCTTGTTTTTTCTTCTGTTTTGTGGTGACCTTTGTCTTTAAGCAAATAAAGACTGGTCTATTGACTAATTATTGAACTGACCTTTGGATACAAAACAACCAAGAGTGAACTGTCCTTTGTAAACAGATATTGGTTTTGTTTCCAACAGGGAAATACTAAATATTATGACTTTTTCCATGTGGCTCCAGGGGGTTGAAAATGTTGATGAAGCCCTGGAAGACTGGCATGATGAAATAAGGAAATGAGCAGATATGTACATATGTCTATTTTTGAAATGTGGTGCCGGAGGAGAGTTCAACAAATACTCTAGACTGCTAAAAAGACAATGAAATGGATCCTAGAGAAAATCAAGCCTGAACACTCTCTGGAAGCCAAGATGACTAAACTAAGGCTTTGTACTTTGGCCTTATCATGAGAAGATATGACTCACTAGAAAAGACAATAATGCTTGGTATGGTGGAAGGCAGTAGGAAAAGAGGAAGACTGCATTACAGATGGATGGACTCAATCGAGGAAGACAGGTCCCTTAATCAGCGAGACCTGAGCAAGGCAGTCAATGAAAGAATGGCTTGAAGGTTTTTCATTATAGGGTCACCATAAGTTGAAGCTGATTTGATAGAAGTTAACAACAACAATATTTGTGGAGTGCTAGATACTCCACAACTGTTTCTATAAATGCAACATACAATTTGGAACTCAGTGTTAGAGGGAGAGAGAACTTGTCATTGGTGTAAATCAGTGCGTCTTAACTTTTGCTTTACTGGAGACTGTTACTATGGTTCAGGCCTACCCAGTGATAGCACTAGATATCTCCTTTTGATATCAAATCATTTGACCTTTCTATGCCGCCCTGCTCCACGTGTTTGCGAGGCCAACGGACAGGCATGTACACTGGCGTGGCCGGTAAGTGCTGGGCATTCCAACTCCCATTTAGGCAGGCAGATTAACGCCACTCCATTGCTTCAGGAACCTCTCTTGCAGACACACCTTGCTTAAGAGCGACTTTATACAAAGACGTTCGGCCTCGAGCCGACGCCTTTACAATGCCAAGCCATTTGCATACTGGCTATGCTATTGTCAAACCTGCACTAAGCCGATCATGTAAAACTTGACCCTTTCCCAAAGCTTTGTCCTGCTCCAAACTGGCATAGTTTTCACCGAGTGTGGCATGACCTATAGGCACAATTCACCCTATAAAAACTCCTCGATTCTGAGAGCACTTCGGATCGCTCACTTGCCCACATCGGATCGCTCACTCTTCCCGACCGGACCTCTCGTCCTGTTCGGATTGATCTGAACTTCTATCCTGTCTTGCTGCCGCTTTTGTCTGACGAGCTCCCCTCAGCGAACCATACTGAGCTTTCCTCCCTGCAACCTCCAATCTCTTCGGGACTATGAGAAAAGGTGTCGTATCACCCATTTCCCCACAAAACTCTCATTTCCAATTCCAGTTAGCTGCATGCTTGTGTTTGTCATTTGTCTTTTAATAAAGAGATCATTTTTACTGTTTTAAAACCTGTCTGACGACTCTTCTGACCTGACTCCGTAGACATTGGGTTGCAAGATCCCTGCTAAGTTACCCTGCCTCTCGCTAGCTTTAGTGAGTGCTCCCCACCTTTGCGTTAGTGTGTTTTGGTTATTTGGGCGCCCCTCCCAGGACCCCCAGAGAACAGGGTAACAGAGACCCTCTCTAAATATAATTTGTTGGTGGAGACTTCCAAGACTTAACTCAAGATTTAAATATTTAAATTTAGATTTTAATATCCAAATATGTATTTAAATATTAGAACATTTATTTATTTATTAAAGGTTTTGGGAGACTAGATTCAAATCTTCACCCAGACATTGGGTGACCTTGGGGAAGTCACATTCTCTCCCCTTAAGAGGAAGACAAACGCAGCCCCCTTTTGAACAAGTCTTGCCAAAAAACCCACCTGTGAGTTCACTTTAGGACTGGTATCCAGTGACTTGAACGCACACAGCAACAAAGTGTCCCTGAGGGGAGAGGTTCTTTCTAGCCGTCATGCCTTTCCCCTTGCAAACTACTTATGGCAATCCTCAGGCAAATTTATCATGATTGTTTTTTTTGTTTTTTTTTTGCAAGATTTCTTTCTGTTGAGGCTGAGTAAATGTGACTTGCCTGAGGTCACCCAATGGGATTTCATGACTGCATGGGGACTCAAACCCTGGTTTCCAGACTCATAATTTGGGCATGCACACATGATTGCTGCTGTGTCCCTTTTGTCAGGGACTCATAATAGGGGATGCAGGTGGGGGACCCCTGCCCTACTGCTGCATTGCTGCCACATTTGTTGATGTCCGGCAGCAGGGCTTCACAGATCCCCTGTGAGCACTTTGTGGACCCCCTGGTGATTCACATACCCCACATTAAGAACCACTGCTGTAAATCTTTTGTCTTTTAATGTGGCATTTGCCTTTATTAATCTGAAGATTGGGACATTCCATATTTTTCGTTGCCAATGCCCCTTTTGTGGAGTGTAGACTTCAATTTTCAGCTACATTTTTTTCTTATTAAGGGCTGTGCACTTTAGTTGTGTGGTATAGTGGTCTGAGTGTTGGACTACAACTCTGGAGACCAGGGTTTGAATCTCCACTTGGCCATGGAAACTCACTGAGCCTAGGAAAGTCATTCTCTCTCAGCCTTAGAGGAAGGCAAACTCCCTTTGAACAAATGTTGCCTAGAAGATTCCAGGATAGGTTTGTATTAGGGTTGTCATAAGTTGGAAATGACCTGAAGCTGCATGACAACAACAACAAACAATGTGGGCACTATTTTTTTAAAAAAAGATAATCAGCAGTTGTATGATACGAAAACATCACCTGGACAATGATAAGTCAGAAGAGAGAGTTTAGACCTTTCTCCTTGCTTTGATACTAATGGGAATTATACCTAGTGTTAGTTCCTGAAGAATAGCTAATATTGGTGCAAATGACTGTGCCACATAGCACCTTTGGATTTTTCGTTGGTTCTGTACGGAGAAACAACTCACCCTCCCTCTCCACTAATAATCTGACCCTAGTTTTTGCCCTTGTAATGTCTGTTTTATAATATAAAAGAACACATTATGTTTTATAATATAAAAGAACACAGCTTTAGACAGGTATCTGTCTTATACCTGGGCCAATCTATCCCAATATTGGCAACTCTGATTGGCCAAGTGTGTCTGCAAATTTCAGTCAGGATTCTTGCCTAACTACGTAGACATCCTTAGGGTTTCCTTCCAAGTGCTAACCAGATCTAACTGATCAGCTTCCAAAATCAGACAAGTGTGACACCTCAGCTCATTAATTTACACTAACTTTAGAAAGTATTTTCTAGAGGTTTGGTCAAACCATCTCTGACAGATGTGTGCTCTCAAGTTGGTTCTGATGTATGCCAAGCCTAAGAAAAACCTACCATGGAGCAGGAAGGGGTGTTTCTTGGCAAGATTGGATCAGAGTGGGTTTCCTATTGCCTTTCTCTGAGGTTTGGGCCATTTCCGCACCACACTGTTATAGTGCTATTATTCCACTTTCAACATCCTATGGAATCCTGGGGTTTGCAGTTTAGGGAGGGGCATTTAGAATTCTCAGCCAGAGAGCTGTTTGGCCTCAGTAAACTACAAACCCCAGAATTCCACAGGATGTTGAAAAGTGGCCTAATAGCATTATAACAGTGTAGTGAAGAAATGGCCTTAGAGAATGTGACATGCCCAGGGTCACCCACTGGTTTTCCATGGCTGAGCAGAGATTCAGAACTTGGTTTCCTAGAGTCTTAATTCAATTCTCAAACCTGTGCTGATTCTATGCTCATTAAATTTGTACATATAATTAGCATAATGTAAAGTTTAGCTTTTCTGGCCACATAACTAGATTTCAAAGTCCTTCACACAATTTTAAAATTTCTGTCACTTGGGAAAATGAGTGTTGCTCCACTTTTTTATTTTTTTTTTTTGGGGGGGCAGGTGGCTTGGGGATTTCTGAACAACTATTTTCCTTCTTCTCCTAGTTCTAGAAAAGCTATTTGATTTCTGGAGGAAATAAACTGCCTTCCAACTATAGAAATAGTTTTCTGAAAGTCTCATAAAAAGCATCCAGGTCACTTCTGCAGTGTTCACTTTATTCCATTAATATTCTGAACAGAGACTTTTGGACTACAAGTCGTCTCTCATCTTCCCCTGAGAATTTTGAGGATTCAAGGCACTGGAAATAACAGCAGAAGATATAAGATGACTCATGGAAGGTCAAGTCTTCACAGGTATTTTCTCCTTTTCTGGGTAGCGCTCACTGTGCTGTAGCAGGATTATAGTTTCAATATGCATCTTAGTTAAAGACATGGTCTGTTTAAAAGGTTTGCATTGAATAATCAATAACGAAAACCTTTGCTGAGAATGCAGTGCTCTGATGATTCATATTCTTTGCACACTTTGCTTCTGCCAGATTTCTGAAGTGCCAGCTTTAGATGTAATGTTAGCAATCAAGACAATTAATCAGTCTAAATCAACAGTATTGATATTCATCTTTTTACCCTATAGTTAAGAAACAGATATAAGAGGAATTAAATTTTGAGGAACGGAGAAAAAAGTGAACTTGCATATTATTCATTGCTATATATATGTAGGAGACTCATAAAAAAAAAAAAGAACTTTCATCCTTGAGAAACCCTAATTTAGAAGCCAATGAATCATTACCATTTTTAGGGGCTTTTTTCAGAGGGTGCAGGTGGGCATGGCTCCCCATGTCAAATGGATATTATAGCCAATTCTTGGAGTTGGATCCAAACTTGCCACTTAGATCAAAGGGTTCTCTTCATTCCAGAATCTGCTGGAGTCTCTCTGTTGAAGGTATGAGGTACAGGAAGGGTACATTGTTTTCATTGATGTCTCCTTGCTCTTCAAGCCCCCAACATTGGCTGAGAAAACAGCCCTTTTACATCTTCCAGATTAGTCACAGAGGATAGAAATGGGGAGGAGACATTGGTAAAAATAGCCTCCCCCATTCCTCCAGTAGGGCACAACTCTGCTCATTACAAATCTGAATCCATTTCTGTACAGCAAGGATAGGAAACTTCTGGTCTATGGTACGGAGACAATCTGAGAAGCACACCATATAGTCTCTCCTTTCTACCGTTCCCTCCTTCCAGGCAATTAAACTAAATAAAATGTCTTCAGCCTTCAGTTGAAGGGTTTCTCCAACTGTAAGGCCCTTTTCGCACACCAGTCCTGTTGTGAAATGGTCTCGGGAGCATTGTGCAATTGCGAAGATTGTTCCACATGACGTCCTTGCAATTGCGCGATGCTCCCAAGGCCATTAAGCAGTGATTGTGCATTATATCATTTTTGGCTCATTGCTGAAAATGATGCACGATCGCGTGTCCCTCCCATGCCCCACCCACACTTACCTTGTGTGCGGAGGCTCCAGACGCGCGGCCATCATGCTTCCTCCCCCAGCACAGCCTGGGAAAGTGCTCGGCTGCGCTGCAGAAGGAAGGGGCAGAGCGCTCACGCTTCCTTTTGGCCAACACAGAGCTGGTGTGGAGGAGAAGAGGAGGGGACATGAGTGCCTCTCGCAAGAGGCTTCTTGCATGATCCCCTCATGATGACACTGAAATGAGGTAAGGTGCGAAAAGGGCCTAAGTGTAGTGTGTCTGCTTTTGAGGCAGTGTGGACCCACCCAATTTTTGCAATTCACCTCTGGTATGTAGCCCTTGAATGTTTTCCTAGAATGGAGTGTAACCCTGAGCTGAAAAAGAACCCCCATTCCTGCAATACAGCAGTTAGAGCAAGAGTAGGGAACTGTGGCCCTCCTGATCTTGTTTGGACTATGGTACCCATCAGCACATTCAGTTCTTGGGAGTTGGAGTCCAATAGTATCTGGAGAGCTACCTACCAAACCATGTGTTAGAGTAAAGCTCAGCAAAGGTCCAGCAGAACTAAAACATTTTTAACATACGTTGGAAACAAACCATAGTACAGATACAATACATCTTTCTAGGGAGTGGCAGATACTTCCACAGCCTATATCCTACCATCAATAAACCACATTTTCTTCTAGTGGAGAATAACCTTGCTACTGCATAACTTCTGATGAGTTATAAATGCTGTTCTGGGATAACTGATCCCACAAACATAAAAGCTTATAGCTGATAATAAACTTCTTAGCTCTTAAGGAAGTGCAGTATTCCTTACTGATTATGTCCATAATCTCTTAAAGAAAGAATTGATATAGGCCCAATGCCTAACAGTGCCATTTGTTAAGACAAAGAAGGAGAAAAAAGCAACACTTGCTATGATGCTATATTGTTTCAGCGTATTATAAATATCTTCCAGCAGAGATGCACTGGACCCTAAAGGCCCCAGACACTGTCTGATCCTGGAAGCTAAGCAGGGTGAGTTCTGGTTTGTACTTAGATGGGAGACTGCCAACAAATTCAAGGTGCTGTAGGCTGCATTTCAGAGGAAGCAACTGGCAAAACCACCCCTGAGTACTCCTTGCCTACAAAAACAGCATGGAATTCATGGGGTCGCCAGAAGATGACAGGTGACTTTAAGGTACGCACACCCACAAACAGAGTTGCACTGCACTAGCACAACATAATTGCCATAGTGAATGCTCTGCATCTTATAAGAAACAATGATTGTGCATAGCTGTTACCCCATTGCCTCTGCCTCTGCGTTACACATTGTGCAATGTGCAGTGCATATCGACACACTGCTCTAAATACATTATTGTGCGTCTGCAGTAGTTCTACATGTGGAGGTCTGGTGCTGCACATTTTCCCCAAAAGTCATTCTACATGCACAACAACTTATGGCTGTGTATGCTACCAAGAGGACTCTTGTCACGGAGTTTAATGGGGCAGAGCTAGTGAGGGACTTAACCGCTCACACAGAAGAAAGTTACTATTTCTCCCTTAAGGCAGAGGGTCTTTTTTAATCAGGGTATTGGATACATTTCCTGGAGTGTTATTTACATAAAAAAGCTTTGCCTTGTATGTTGGATAGAAGATCCTTTCATTTATTAGGCCCACATTTAGGTTTCTTTTTAGCCTCTATTGAAAAGAGAACAGAAGAACAGCCTTTACATTACTCAGCAATCATTAGAATGGCAGAATATGTAAAGCAGGAGTTTTAAAATAGATACTGACCTAAATAGGGTAGCCAGATGGCATAAAAATTTAACAGCCATCAGCTCTCAACAGCAGCTGATGGGGATGCTGAGAAAAAAATCTGGGCACTTATTTAGATAGCGAAATGGGAGCTGATGGGTGCCAAAGTACTTTTGGAACTCTGTCCCTCACTCTTGTAAATAAGCATATTCATAACGTTTGCTGACACATAAGAGAATCTATTTTGGAAACCCATCATTTCTACCTCCAGCTTTCAAGCCTAGCTATCGTGAAATGTAGTACTTCAAAACTACATATATTTTCAAGGATAAATAGAAGAGTAATTTGCCATTTGTATCACATTAAATCAGACTTTCAGTTCAATCAAAACAGCTTGCAGCTGGATGTAATAATCTGATTTCCTGACACTCAGAGAAAAATTGAAGCCCTGAAAAAAAAAACCCTGCTGATCTTCAGTATGCAATAACATTCACTAGCCATTTCTCACTCTGTCTTAACATTTTTAAATTTAGTAAACTGGGCTGGAGTGGAATATCAAGAAAAAGAGAGCATCAGACTAGTTGGAAATACTTTTCTGATAGCGTTTCATTATATTAGAACCATGAAACCCAAAGTGTAGCTGAATGTTATGACTGCATTTGCATTTTTAAAAAACTGATATTTTATTAAGTATTCTATCCAATAAATCTCTCTTAACTATTTCCATTGGTACAGCGATACAGAGGCATAATCTTTGTGATACTCTTAACCTGGAAGGCCTTGTCTTTCCACAAAGGGGAATTTCTGATTTAAGGGGAAAGATCATAGTATGACATTTTGCTTGAGTGCATGGCCTGCATAAGAAACAAGTCATATTAGTTTTAGGACAACAAAGCTAGGTGGATGTCCAGGACAGAACAATTTGTGCAATCAGAGGTGTCTGGAAGTTTTCACTGCAGTTGTAAGCTACATTTTAGATTGATAAGTGACCTGCCTGCCAAGCCACATAAGCTATGGCTGTGTTAGAAACTCTAATCTGGGACCCTTGCACACTCCACAGTTATAGCACTATAATTCCACTTTAACTGCCATGGCTCTAGCCTGTGGAATTCTCAAGGGTTCTTTGACTGAGAATTCTAAATACTCCTCTCTACACTCCGGATCTCAGAATTCCATAGGATGGAAACTATAGCTCTATAACTGTATAATGTAAAAAGGGATCCAAGTTGTTTATATGGTGTCCTTATCCTTACATGACTTGTATGACTGAAGCTAGTCATTGTGTTATTCAGCTGTCCAAAGGACAATCTGTTAGTTTCCGTTCTCTTGAACTTATATTTTTGACATTCAAATTCGGTCCAGCTCAGATTTTTGTATTTTCTCCAAAAGCAAACTGAAATGAAATTCATCTCTATTTGCACTGGCCAAAGTTGGCAGATACATTAGTTCTGAAAATGGGGAGGAACATTTTCTATCTGCCTGCTGCATAGGTATTAAAATGAGAAGCCCATTAGGAAAAAAAAAACTTTGAATCACAGAGATTCAAAGTTAGATGTTTAAAAATTAAACCGTCAAAGTCCTGGTCTGGATGGAGGAATCTTTTGTTTTGCTCATATTCAGATATTTTTAATATATTGTTTGCAATCTGAATATGAAGTTGTGTGTGATTTTTGGTAAATTTTTATAAAAAAACCCAATCTGGAACAAAATTCTCACTCACCTCTGCCTTTGACATAGCTTTACTATTGTAAATGATTTCTCAAAAAGGGGACTCAATGTATGTGATATAATCTCTGCTTCTTGTGGGAGTGTTTATGAGTACCAGGTGGTCTGGCTAGTAATGAATCTTGAGACATGAAATACCCTAGATCAGTTGATTTATGCAATTCTTCAAAATCTTTCTATTAATGAGTGGTAGTAGGCTTAACATTAATATTAGCATGTAGTAGTACAAAAATACTGATTTGACCCGAATGGCAAGAAAACAGGTTGTCATTCTACAGTCTCTCACAACATATGAGAGGATTCCTCAGCAACAGAAAATACACTGCTTTAAAGAAGGGGTGGGGAACTAGTTTGGAATAGCAGACTTGATCCCCATCTCTCCAAGTCCCCTGTTTTAAGGTGAAAAAAATACTAGGAATAAGCTGTTCTAAAAATTTAACTACAACAAACATACTTCTAGCCAAGACAGATTTCAGACAGGATTCCTGTGGGGTGGTAGCTAAGTAATGGTCTTCTTTTCTCTACTGTTGGCAGGAGAGCTACAGTTGGCCAAAAGGTGGATTGCTAGATTGCAGGCCAAATCTATAACCAAGCCAAGAACATGTTTTCATGATGTATCTTTATGTGCTTTCTAAATGATCAATATTAACAAATGTTAGCTCCCCCTGCCTTCCATCAATCATCCAAAATTTGGCAAAGGGTAAGATTTGCATCTTGCTATGACAAAACCCAACATGGCTAGAGCTAAGCTGAAGGCTTCACTATTTAAATATGAGCTTGCTAGACCAACATCATAACTAGGAAAATGCAAAATTATGTACAAGTAAGTGCCTTACAATGCAGTTCCTTTATCATTTTTTAAGATTTGACCTTGTTACCTTGTATACCTACAATAAATTATTACCTAGTATTCCTGTAAATGAACTGCTATCCAATTTGTTTTCTTATCCACACTGAAGAATAGCCATCATTGCTCTCACAACTTTCCTTATACCCATGTTTGCATTTATTTTAAGCTATCTCTGATTTTGAAACAAAATATTTTAAATCTTTAAATGCTGAGGATGAAATTAAAAAGGAAAATAAATACTTGTATTACTGTGTTGGCACTGACCTATATTAAAGCTCATGTCATGAATAGAAGGAGACTTATGGCACCTCTAAGACTTGTAGATTTATTGCAGCATGAACCTTTGGCTATTACAACACACTTATAGCTTATATTATAATAAATTTCTTATTGTTACATGTAGCACAGAGGTCAAGTCAAGATCCTCTATGAAGCCAGAGGAGTATAAAGTTCAATCATCCTCCTTAAGTCAAGTTCTGGGCATCACAGAAGGATGATTGAGCTAGCCAGCCTAGCAACAGAAAAGAATTTTCCTCATATACTCCATGACCAATCAATGGCTGATTGTGCTGGGAAGGTGGAGCCATATCCATGAGCCAGGTGTCAGCCATTGCACTGCTGATCAAACACCTGCTATTGGTAGTCCCAACTAGACTAGAGATGTGGAATTTACAAAATTATTGATTCTCCACAGATCAGGTGATTCAATGAATCTACTTTGGTCAGGACTACCAACAGAATTTGGGTACCTGTTTAAGGATGTAGTGGATACTTCCATTGTGACGTGGTAAAAATCAGTCTACTAGTGTAGTAGCTGGTTGCATTAGTGTGAAGCCTCAAGAGCATTTCTACATCTCTGTTGTTTTGCTGGGAAAGCCTAACATAGGCCATTTCTGCATGCGGTGAGGGAAACGCTGTTTGGGTCTGTTGGGACGAGGAGCAGTGCGAGCTTGTTGCTCTGCAGTGCTCCGGTGTCCAAAATGGCGGCTTCTGGTTGGTGAAGGCTCTCCACCAACCGGAGAAGCTCACCAGCCTAAAGCCCACCCCCCACAGATCTGCACGCACGCCCTAGTGTGCGCCTGCAAATCTGCACCGGAGCGCAGCGACGGAGCGACACGGAGTCGTGCGCTCCATACTTTTTAAAAACCTCTTAAAGGAGGTTTTTAAAAGGTACGCTGCGTGACCAGTTTCGGTTGCTCCGGAGCAGACTGAGGTGTGGAACTACAAAAAGTAGTCTGCCCCAGTCCACTTGACGGTGCAGAAGACCTCTGTTGGAGGTCGCTCTGCACTGTTTTAATAGGCTGGTGTGGAAAGGGCCATAGCTATACCTTTGAGAATGCTATAGTTAGAACAGTTCATTTAATGCACGGGTCTGCAACTGTGTGGGTAACAGGAGTCAATTCCCCCTAGTGCCCCCATTGTCCTCAGTCTCCTGGACCAGGAGCCCAAATATCTCTTTCTGCTTCTGTAGTCTCTCTCAAACTGGCAACTGGAAGTTATGGTACAAACAGAGATATTTTGGGGTATGAGGTTCTTTGGGGAGGATGAGTAAGTGGAGTGGGCATGTTTTTGTAAGTTTTCATGTGTTTGGGGGATTTTCTGCATGGCTTTCAGGCACAACTGCCCAAAACTTGCATCATTTTTTTTTAAAAAAAATGGATTCTGGAGGGTTTTGGGTGAGTGGTGAGGGGCTTTAGGGACAGTAGTTGTGGGGTTCAGGGGTCACATTGTCTAGCCAAACAGATTGCCTTGCTCTGACCCATTTTCTTTGTTTACTTGACGAGGAATCTGATCATCACTCCAGCTTTGATCATGCTCTCTTATCTACCTGTTCTGGAATCTGATTGCCAGCCTGTCCATGACCATATCACCCATCTCTGGAACTAGATTTGTTTGTACAAGAAACAGACCCCAAACTTTCTTTAAGTTTCAACTGCTGAGAAACCCTTAATGAAGAGCCAATGTGAGGGAATAGCAACAGTGCTCAGATTAGGTGTGAGGAATTTACATCTACACTCAGATAGCTAAGAAGCCCATTGTGTGTCCTTGTGCCAATCTGAACACAACAGAGAAAGAACTGGATAGAGCCACAATCAGGAAATAAAAGCTTGGTCTGTGATTCATTTTCTTTTCTTTTCAGGCCTAGGAGAAGTTTGATAATAGCTTCAGAAAGATACTAACTTTTGAAGGTTCAGCATGCAACAAGAGACATTGGCAGGAAATGGGACTCTGGAGTGTAAGGTGAATAATGAAGTAACTTCAGACAAATGGATGTGAATTCCTAATAATAGTGCAATAATAAGCAATTATATAGCAATTTCCGCTTTCAAAGTACTTGAAGAGCATTAACTACCATTACACAAATGGAAGCAAGATAGCTAGCTCTTTTCCTGCATTTGCATAAAAACTGTTACCCATAGCAAATTATATGCGAGTAAAATCACGTGTGAGTAGTCATACTTTGATGAATATATCTACATAAGTACATAAGACAGGATGGGGTTGAGGGGCAGGTGGTTACAATTTTTTACATATGTTGTCAGATAGTTAGCTCTTCACATCATCATCATCATCTCAAGAGAAATTAAGAAGAGTCATATGTTTTAGAACATAAATATTTCACATATTTTGAGACTGAAGAAATGATGCATATGCAATACAGAGTGAAATACAGCTCCATTATTTGCACATTTATTTAAAAAATATTGCAAACTTTCCCAAAGTTTTTGCCCAGTGCAATTTAAAACAACTAACAATTAAAACATTTAAACTGACTGAGAGCTTAGCCAATGGTCTCAGTGGGAGCTGGAGTCTGCCAATAACTATTTCAGGGTATGAGAGTTCCCCATTTGCAGCTTGCAAGTTGTCACATGCATTTTTTTCCTCAAGCCATTGCTCATTGATCCACAAATTATATTTTGAATATTAAGGAAATATGTCAGTGTGCAGCTAGGATAACATCAACCAGACCTTCAGCTGATAATGGCAACATGTGATTAAATGCATGTGGGGATGGACCAATAAATGCATATAGGGATGGGCTAGCTCAGGTGTAACAAAATATATGGAACCTTTCATATTTTGTTCATACACAAAGCACTTCAAAATATCTACACATTTCCCTGATTTGATTTAGATTTTGGTTAGTTGAGCCAGGCTATTTTCTATAAAGAGGTGCCATAAAAATCATAGTGGGGACTAGAATAGTGCCTATCATCTTCCAAATAGTAATAAGAAAGAATATATTTTTTAAAAAATTCAAAAATGGATAAAAAATTTGTTTCTTGAGTGTCGGGAAACTATGATGAGGAGAATCCCAGATTAATGTGAATCTTTGCAGTTTGGAACTTATTCAGTCCCAGATTCACATGTTATTTTGTGCAGCAAACAGGATCCAGTATTTGCTATCATGTACTTAAGTATACTTAACTAAACAACCTCTCCTGGCTTGACGCTACTAAACCTGATAGAAACATCATTCACCCGTGTTCTGCTTACTGGCAGAATGGATCTTCTTCTTCCCATGTAGTGTCACAATCATTAACAAGTAGTGATCGTGGATACAGAACAGGTACAGTTGGGGGAAGTTTGGTAATTGCTCTATATTCATAATCACTGCGTAGTCATGGTTGCAACACTAGTATGATTGTAGCACCCTCCCCCACTGACATTACTGAGTATCAGCTGCTGGTAATTGGAGTATAAGCAAATGATGTTTCAGTCTGGTTTGGGTGGAGATCAGTCCAGGAGAGATTACTTAGTTAAGTTAACTTAGCAAAGTAGCTGATTGAGAATACTGATCAATATTAGATATTTTCTGCATGGAAAATGCTATTTTCTGTGGGGGGAAAAAATCACATGTGAATTTTGTGCAGAATTAATCCCCAACTACAGCATTTTCTGTGTAGCAAATGGTGGCTGAGATCTTGCATCAGGAGACATAGCTACCAATGATACAGCTCCGCCTCCATGACTACAGCTCCCAATGCTGCTTTCCTCTAAATTTGTCTTTTAAGCCAATATAACCCCCACAACAGAGGAATTTCTGGGGTTGGAGAATAGAGTAGGGAGTGATGATATCACCAGCCCTCTCCAAGTTGTGGGGTGCAACTGCAGCTTTGTCACAGCAGTAAGAATAGTGCTAAACATTACTTGTTTCCTTTTAGAATGAAATTAATGAAGAATTACATCCCTACTTCCAGCTGATCATCCCTGAATCATTCATGTCTAATATAGTTATGTGTTTTGAAGAGCACAAATATCTGATGTATCTCAATGTTCCAGACATTACAGAATCCAAAAGCCAAGGGAAAGGCACCTTTGATGTACTAACACTGTCAAACAGGACAAACTACTATAAGAAATATCACAGAGAGGAAATGAGGATAAAATTCTTCATCAGTCAATATTAACCTTATTAGGGGCCAGCAATTTCATGACCAAGCTCCCCAAATCTTAGATATATGACATTTCTGAAGTGATCAAATTTAAATATAACAAACAAAATTTTTGAATACACAGCCAGAATGTTCAGAGAATGCTATCCCAATCACATATTTCTACATCAATTAAACATTTCAAAACAAATGTAAAGAAGTACCTAATTAAACTCTTTGTGCAGCTGTTGGTGTACATTTTGTCTTTATTTTGTACTTTGTTGAAGGTCTATAAAAAATGCCAGTGATTATGGATAGTGATCAGTATACAATGGAATAAAAGCAGTAATTAAAAAGCACAGATGCATTTGAAAAAAAATACTTATAATGTATAATAGAAGTTGGCACTCTGAGAAACATCGGCATAATCTTATTGACTTGCTTTCTGAGAGTTTCTGTAAATTGGGGGCAGTTGTGCACTTTTTGGGGGGCAATTTAACACACACACACACACACACAGAGAGAAAAGCATTCTGGGTATTTTCTCTTCTAACATTCAACACATCTAAGTATAAGCCTTTCTGGTTTAAAATGTTCAACAGGAAGAAAAGGGAAAGTCATATGAGGACACTGTGGCTACATTTTTAGGACTGTTACACAATTGTACCAAATGTAGTACCTCTGAATATAGTACCACTAACCAAAACAGTGGCATGATTGTGACTTAGAAGGCAAACCTCAAGAATGTCATTCCTTATGGGCGATCATTAGGTTAAGGTCAAGAGCAGCTCAGGTCAGTTAAGCCTCTTGGTTGCTTTCAGTGGGGAGGGGGATATATATAACTTGAATCATGTGTAATTCACTTCATATGTATAATATGTTGCCATGTCTTTTTATAGTAGCATGAAAACATTACTTTTTGGAGCTAGAATTTTCAAAAAACCCCATCCGATATGAACATTGACTATGGTGGCTGGGACCATCTGAGACCTGTTGTCCAAAAGTTAACTTTTGCAGACTTTGGTCCTTGGCTATATACAAAGATGTACCAAAATGCCACATGTCAGGATCTTTGGCCAAAATTTGCAGTCTGTTGTAACAGAAAATAAGATTCCCAGATAGGAAAAGCAGTAAAGATACAACAAAGTACAGGTCAGACAACTCAGATATAGAGGTTCTAAAATAGAGATTAATATATGAAATAAATTATGTGGAAATGGCAATTGTTTGTTTAAATCTATAATATGAAGGGAAGACCAGGTGATAAAGAACACCATGGAAGGGATAAAAGATAAAAGTGTGAAACTATCTCTGAATAGGTTCATAAGACAGTAACATGACAATAAGGACAGATGAGTGACATGCTTCCTTGGGTGAGGATAATGGTTTGAAATGTAAAGAAAAACCTTGTCTTGAACTGACACAAGTCATTGGCCAAGGTCCTGCATAGCAGATTTATCTCCATAGCTACATTTCCCAATGCTACCCTCAAAACCTACTTTTTCAGCTGTGCAGCCCCCCATAACACAACCATTTTCATGTTTCTGGAGCACAGGAGTAGAGTAATAAGCAGAGATTCATTCAGCAATCTTCCCTTGCAGATGTCTGTTGTAGCATGTCCAAGTTACAGGAAGAGAGCTGGACATGTCTCCCACTTACCCCCTGCTCTCTACGAACATGTAAATTGCCATGTTGTGTGGGTGGTTGTGGAGGGGTTGCACTCTGAAAAGTGGGGTTTTGAGCAGAGCCACTTTAATGTTTTTGCAGGCCCCAGGCAGTCTTGTATTTGTCTCCCACCTCACCTTGATGTGCCATTAGGTAGTGTTTTTTTTTTGGTAGTGCCTAAAATTCTGTTTTTGTAAGCCCTAAGTGCTGTGCCATAAGTGCTGAATGGATAAGGTGGCCCTGGGTTTGAGGGGCTTTTGGTATGTACAAGGATCATAAAAGTGATTTGTGATAGCCTGAGGTTGACTTACAACATTGTAATTATTGAACAGGATGCTAGCATCCATATTTCAGAATTAGAGAGTCAAGATAGAATGCAGAATTAGAAAGGGAAAGGAAGCCAGAGTATGGATTTTGCATAGCCAAAAGTAAAAGGATTAGAAGGCTTCTGTAGGAGACTCATGTGGCTCGTTCCTTATGATTTAGCAGTGGGCCTTATACTGTAAGCCTTATATCTGCATTAAACAGATATGGTGGTATGATAATATGCTAAAGATTGAGGGCTCTAGTACTGTAATTCAGCAGAGTGGACTAGAGCCCTTTGATAAAGAATTTTAAGTATCTCATCAAACTACAAATCCTAGACCAATGATGTAAACTTGAGTCGACTGACTCAGACTCATGTTGGACTTCAGTCACCTCAGTGACTAAACTCAGACTCAACTTGGCAACAAAGATGCACTGACTTGACTCGACTTGACTCGAGACTTGTATATTTTTTAGTCACTGACTTGCTGCCCTTGATAATACATTGCTGCCCATAACACATTCATCCAGAAACCTTACTACTTTGAAAAATGCTTTCAGTCTGTCTCAAGTCCAAAGTGTGGGCACATTTCTCAGACAGGAAAAAGTAAACAGGTTAGGCAATGGGCTTGAGGTCTGCTTGGCAGCCTGTCCCTGCTGCATATTGAGGGAGCCTTCTAAAACTTTTCCTAAGAGCAGAAGGCAAAACTTTTCCCCAAAGCATAGGACATGTTTCTCATAGATCAGTGTGTTAGGAGTGGGCTTGAGGAGGAAGAATCCTTCTTTCTACAGCTTTTGAAGCTTCAGTAATGGGCAGTAAGACGGATCCTATTCCCTACTTTTGAAAATCCTCCAACTTTGGAAATGGGAATTAAGAAGGATCCCATTCCCCACTTTCAAAGCTGCAGGCTCTTTTACACCCATTGGCACAAAAGTCACCAACTTCAGGAAGGGGGAGTAAGAAGGATCCTATTCCTCACCTCTGAAGCCGTAGGTGACAAAATTGCAAATGTGGAGGGCCAACTCTGCTTAAATTGTTAAAACTGACTTTATTCGATCTTGTCCAGAACTTCTGGAGTATAGGTTGGGGTTTAAAGTTGGCTTCCAGACTTGAGATTTGACTTGAGACTTGACTTGAAAGTATCTTCAAGGACTTGAGACTTGACTTGAGACGTGGAGTAAAAGGCTTTGTTACTACAGTTCAGGCCTACCCAGTGATAGCATTAGATATCTCTTTTTGATACCAAATCCATTCGGCCTTCCTCTGCCACCCTGCTCCACGTGTTTGCGAGGCAAGCACGTAAACAGGCACAGCTGGTAATCGTTGGACATTCCATTCTCCACCTAGGCAGGCAGAACAAAGCCACTCCGTTGCTTCAGGGACCTCCCTGCAAACACTTCTTGCTTAAGCGCAGCCCTAAACAAAAATGCCCAGCCTCAAGCTGATAATCTTACAAAGCCAAGCTAAGCACCTTGTATTTGCATACTGGCTATACTATTGTTACATCTGCACTAAGTCCATCATGTTAAACTTGACCTTTTCCAAAGCTTTGTCCCGCTCCAAACTTGCATTGTTCTCACCGAGTATGGCATGGCCTGCAGTCACAATTCACCCTATAAAAAGCCCGCGATTCTGAGACCACCTCGGATCGCTTGCCCCTTCGGATTGCTCTGGACTTCCATCCAGCCTTGCCGCCACTTTGTCTGGCGAGCTCCCCTCGGCCTCCATGCTGAGTTTCTTCCCTACCATCTTCAGCTTCTTCAGGACTACAAGAAAAGGTGTCATATCACCCACTTTCCCCAAAAATCCTTATTTCTAATTCTTCCATTAGCTGTGTGGTTGTGGTGTCTTTACTGTTTGTTTGTCTGTTAATAAAAACATCATTTTTGCTATTTTAAACTGTCTGACTGATTGACTGACTTGACACCGTAGACGTTGGGTTGCTAAGTTACCCGGCCTCTCGCTAGCTTTAGTGAGTGCTCTAGTTAATTTCCCCAACTTGGTGTTTGTGTTTTGGTTATCTGGGCACCCCTCCCGGGACCCCCCAGAGAACAGGGTAACAGCTTAATACATCACTGCCTACAATTCCATATGGTGGAATCATGATAGTACCAAACCACTGTCACTATGTAATGTAGCCACAAACTGAGACAACTGGGTATCCTCCAAACATCTGGCAAAAAGCCCATGAGAGGGAACAAGAACTAGGCTAAACTATTGTAAGTTGATACAGGGATAGATGGTATGGAAATCAGATGGGTGACAAACTCTCATTTAAATATGGCAGCAAGTTTTGCCTTCTTGGGCAACACTAAGTGAAAGAGTCTGCTATAATGGCAACTATAATGTCAGCATAACATTTGAAATGTGACTGAAGTATAATAATTTGAACATTTGCATTGCAACAAAAAGCCCTTACATTAGTTGTTCATACCCTATTGTTGGACACTGTAATGCACAGAGGAAGAAAGGGACCAATATGAAAGGGGGAGTTTAGACTATTTTAGGATATCCTTTTGTTAACAGCAGATACTCAACTGTATGGACTTTAGAGTTCAGCTGTGTGTACCATTGCCCCAGTCAGTCAGGTGACGGTCCCTGATGGAGCTTGGCAACTGAGCCTGGCTTAGGTTCTGATGATATAGGATACAAAGCTGCAAATATAAATACAAATATTTTTAAAGTGTGTTATAGTGGATAACTAGAATTCCAGTCATTTTCGTTTCCCTCATATACATTGCAGAACACACTCTTTTTAATTACTGCATAAGTCTGCAACATTACCCTTTTGAGCTATCAAACTGTGTTTTATCACAATGTTTGTTGAAATATGCTGTAATAAACCTAGCAAATCGAGGATTTTAATTGGGATTTTTTGTTCTGTTATTTTAAAAAACATGGTAATAAAAGAGATGAATCATAGGAATCAGTTTCCAACTTAGAAGTTTTGCTTACTTTGTAAATATGAATGCTGTCTCCCCTTCAAATAACAGTTTGTCTCTTTAATAATATATTTCAAGCTGTGGCTTGAGGTTCATGCATTCTCCATATTTTTTTATAACCATTCCTCCTCAGTTTCCAGAGTTAAAAGCCATATTGCATTATACTTCATTTTCAGCGTATTCAAATCTTCAGACACAAAATGGTAAATGGCATCAGGATAAAATTCCTTGTTTATTCATTAAAAGAATATAAAGGCAACATGCAATTGAATATACAAAATGCAAAGTAATCGTAGTTTTAGATTAAAAAGAAAATCTCTGGTTGTTCAAATAAAGAATCAAATGATCTAGGTTTGTAGGATCAGTTGTGGAGATCCTACTAATCAAATATTTGGGTATCTCTGGAATAGCATTTAAAAAAAATCTTCTCTGCCTGTATGACTCATTAGGATATTGTAATGAATATGACAAGTTCCATTTCTTAAAATAAAAAGTAACACAGAATAAGAAGCCAGTGCAATGTGTTCCTGAAATCAAACATAGTGCAGAGATGAGGAGGGTGTGATTCTTCAGATGTTGGATTACAACTCATATTGGCTCCAACCAGTGCAGCCAGTAGTGCAGGAGAATTCAATTTGTGTTTTAAAGACATCTGAAGTCCCTCACAGTTTCCATCTTATCATCTTTGTCTTGAGAAACACATTGGAATAACCTTCGATTCATATCTTTCACTAAGCAATATTTTGATCAGGCATTAGATGTTGCCATTTTTATGTCCTTTTGTTCTTTAGTCCTTTGGCTGTCAAGCTCAACAAATTATCACTGGATAATCAAGCATAATTTTAGATTTGGTGATCAAACATATTTTTATATTAAACCAAAGAAAATCCTGAGTAGATATGGGCAAATCTGCCACTTTTGGTTTCTATCACATTTACATTTTACAAACATTGTCAAATTCTGTTCTAAAATCAACTGAAATAAAATTTGCACTCCTCCTAGGAGATGTGCAAATCTTTTCAATTCTTCTCACATTTGCAGTTTTGCAAATTTTGTTAAGTATGGGTGAAAAACAAACAGAGATAAAATCCTCCTCTAATCCTGACAAATATCTCTTGCACAGAACTAAATATTGGCTTTCTGTTTAAGTTGTTTCTATACTTCCTGCTCCATGATTGAACCTTTAGCTCTAGCAAATCTGAAAGATTAATGGACCACAAATTTAGATAAGCACTTTATTTATAATGGGTTACACTTTGCACAGGGCTATACTGGAAATATATGCACTTTGATCCACTGATCCACCTGAAGCAAGAAATTTGAATTTAAACTGGTTGAAGATTCCACTCACAGAACTTCTGTGAAGCTACTCTAGACTTAGCTGCTTGAGAATTGATGGACAACAGTACCAATCAGCTTAAAAATAAATGTGGATCCAGCCAATGAACTGTTGTATTTCAACAGGACATGCTTCTGTCCTGTGCCGGCAGCCAGTCAAGGTTCACAGCTCTTCAATAGAGTCTTTAGCACAGCCGCAGACAAGGTTTACAACAGTTTGTCAGTCAGCTACAGTTGGTTGTTTCAGCAGTTCAATAAATTCCAAGTGTCGGTCCAAAGGAGTACCAAGGCTTCTAGCTGTCTAACTAGGCTATTATCAAGAGCCAACATGCAAAGTTTGTCTTAAGTCATTTTGCAGTCCAAGTTCATAGTAGATTTAGGCCCTTCCCACATGTGGGTGGGGAAACGGGGAAAGCCACGCTAAAACGTGGGCTTACCTTGTTCCGTTGCCACGCAGAGGAGAGCATTTCGCTGCTCTACACGCAGCAGCGTCCCGTGGCGTCCCCGGCGCCTGGCAGTGCCCAAAATGGTGGATTTTGACTGGCGGAGCCTCTCCACCAATCGGAGAAGCCCGCCAGCCGGAAATCCCACCCCCTGCCCAATCTGCAGGGATGCCCTTTTGTGCGTCTGTAAATCCATACGGGCACTGTGCCCCGTGCCTTTGAAAAACCGCATAAAATGTGTTTTTTCAAAAGCACACGGCGCCGCCACTTGCGGGCGCCCAACCACGGATTGCAGTGTGGAATTACTCGAGAGTAATCCACCCCAATTCGCGTAATGGTGTAGACGACCTCCGTGGAGGTCGATCTACACCGTTTTTTAACCCCATGTGGAAAGGGCCTTAGAGAGACAGTCCGAGTTTACTGTAAATCCAGACAGAGAGAGCAAGGAATTTGAGGGTAAGCTGGGCTTCATCCACTGACAGGATCGGTTGGCTACAACAGTCTCTTCCCATTCTGGTTTCTCATTTTGTTGGCTCAAAGTTTTACCTAGCTGTTGGCCTAATTAATGAGTCCTTATTATATTATATTATATAAACAATGCAGATGCCTGGGTTCTTCCTTTCCCACTTACACTGACTGCTGTAAGTACTGTTCCTCTCATGTCTCTGAGGTGTGGCTGTTAGAAAGGATCCTATTTGGTCCTGGGATGGGGCATAACACTACCCAGCAGCATAGACAGCACACAAGGCCGGGGTCAAGATTTCCAAAAACAAGAATCAGGGATGTGAACAAAGGATATGTTGCTTCCATCAGTAATAGCAGTTGCCTGCAACAGTTGTCTCCCTCTCCCCTCCCCTGTATTTGTGAGCCAACAGCCTTCCCCAGCTGTTTGCCTAATTAATACATCTTCTCCATATAAATGCTCTGAGGCTTGTGGGCCCTCCCTTTTCATCTACGCTGGCTCTAGTAAGTGTTGTCCTGCTCATGTCTTTGTGTTGTGGCTGTTGGGGAGGTTCCTGTCTCTGTTTGCACCTGAGCCCTGGGCCCGGGGCATGACAGCTTCCAAGTCAAGGGTAGGGGGAAACAGACCCAAGTGGTCAAGTCTCCATTAATAAGACTCTCCTAATATTCATATATGAATGTAAGGAGATAAGTCTTTTTCAGCATGTTCTCATATCTTTCCCTTGCCATATAGAAAATGTGGATCTATCGAGATAGCCTCCCGGCTATGAGTGTAAGAGTGATAGTACTCTCTGTACGAAAAGACTGCCAACTTTTTCTAAATTGTTCAGGAGGGAAAGGCAAAGTAAACAACCCAAACGATGCAATCATGCACAAGAATGCTGGGGGAATATTGCTATCTGGGGTCCATTCAGTATTTTCTTTTATGTTTTTTATAACAGTTGGGTTTGTCTATCCTTACAATCTCTAAGAGAGTAGAGCAGTAGAAAGAGCTATTTTATTATTAAATCACTGGTACTTATATATTCCCCAGATTAATTCACATTAATTAGGGGAACATAAAATAGAACTGTAGGCATTAAATGACATGTGGGGCTCTAGATACCCAAGACTAATTGCAATACATCAACCAGGTACAATACAGAAATAGCTCAGAAATATGATACTTTATTTTTAAAGCTCCTATATAATATATTAACACTCTGTACAATAGTTTGACACTACCGTCCTAAATGTTTACACTGTTCTAGATAGAGAGCTTTGTAGTGGATATTAAATTGTCAGACAGCACTGAATAAAGTTCCCAAGTGAGCAGTCTGCTTTGATTCATGAACACTGAGATATTACGTAGGCTTTCTTTTTCAGATTTTT
This sequence comes from Ctenosaura bakeri, assembly GCA_948474755.1. Taxonomy (NCBI): domain Eukaryota; kingdom Metazoa; phylum Chordata; class Lepidosauria; order Squamata; family Iguanidae; genus Ctenosaura; species Ctenosaura bakeri. The sequence goes on from CAOLHI010001498.1 coordinate 89,305, forward strand.
TTTCTTTGTTCATTATTTTGAATTGGCCCAGGTGGACTCCCCACAGTTGGGTAAAACATGATGTGTCATGTCTTTATTTTCCGCAAACTTGCATTTCACCCTCTATATCACTTAATGTTTGTGAAACAGAGCACAAGTAGCTACTTGAATGTTGTCTAATGGCCAAGCATTATGCAAACAGATAATAGAGACCATTTCAGCTGAAACAGTATTTTAAAAACTTTTAGTTGCCGTATTCTGTGCCGTGTAGGCACAGAATAGAGTGATCAAACATATCAGTCCATCTGCTTTTGTTTTATGCATTGTTTTCTTGCTTTGCAAGTCTGTGGGAAATGACATACACTGAAAATATAGGGAAAATCTTTTTACAATAACTAGAACCAAATATTAATAATGATATATATGCAGCCAGATCTAGTAGTAAGTGTTATAATATGTACATGTGCAAACAGGCTTTCTGCATCTAGATCACCCTTCTGTACTGAATCTTTGGCACACAAAAGACTTTGTGCTTGCTAAGTAATTCTGTTATCAGTTTGTCTTTTCTTCGTTCTTTTAATATTTCTGTCGCTTGTCTCCTCCTCCTTGTCCCCATTGTGCTGCATGTAATCTGATTTTATTATTGCATGTTATTCTCTGTAGGATTACTCAGTCAGCCATTTCCATCAGTTTAATAACTTCATTCAACCTTGTTTATTATTCTCTTGTTATTTCTTCTCATGAGTTTATGTCAATACAAATTTCTTCTCATATTATGCCTCTCTCAGCCCCATTCTGGTTATTCTTCCCTGGATTATCTTGCTAGTTTGTTCTCTTCTGCATTGTCATTAGTATTTGATAATTTTGCTCTATCTGGTTTGTGTTTCTATCAGTTTCAGTCTTGATTAAGTCTGTGATTTTCCTCCTCAAACTGTTAATTCTTCTTCAAATTTTGTTTTCTTTGGCCAGTTTTGTTTCAGAGACAGTGTTCCCTTTCAATACCCCCAAATGTCTGTTTCTCCCCTTTTCTATTCTATTTCTCCTAAATCAGCACATTTCCAAAAGTGCCCACGTTTATTATTTTTCTTTTCAGGGACTTTTCTAATTTTATGTACAATAGATCTTCTTAGTCTTTTCAGGTTCTTTATATGCTTTCTATTATTTTCCTCTTTCTTCTTCTAATCATCATTTTAGTTGTCATTCTCCTTTCTTCAGGTGATCTTAGTTTGTGCTTCTTTTTGAAATCAACTGCATGGGTGTTTGCTTGATGGCCCTTTTATTTTTCTATTGATATTACTTGCTACTGGTATTTTTTATCTTCTGTTGGGAAATATGGACATGTTCCAATATTTATCCATCTTTAAGTCTGCTGTTGGATTTCTCTTTCTTGGATTTCTTCCCCAAGTTTTTGGTTACTCTAAACATGTAAAGCTCTGATACACATACAACTCCTTCTGTGGTGGTGCCAGTTGAGAATGCCTGCCATCATATTCACTTTAGAATAAACAAAAACAAGAAAGGGAGTTGTATACTACATAATTAACTCAATGTACCATTTGAGTCTTGCTAGGTCATGGGCAATTTTCTGTTTTGACATAATCTTCATCACACGCTCATGACATCATTTTATGCTTTTTGGATTTTGGTGGACCAATTCTTTCTTTGTTTCATTCTTACTGTCTGAGCATTTCTTCTCCATAACTGTTAAAGATCCGTTAGAGAACTCTAACTCTTTGTACTGAGTTTCTTCAAGGATATGTCTGCCTCTTCTTATGCTTTCAATTTTATGTCTTTGCCCTTGGTCTTATTTTTAATTCTTTAAACAATAATGACCAATAAATCAAAGCTCTATTTCTGTTTTGCCTTTGTCATCTTTTCTAATATTCTTTTTGCCTTTTCTCATTTCTAATGAGATGTTTTCTCATTAGCTAGATCACAGCCAGTCCTCTTTGGTTGTTTCATGCTGCCTCTCATTATATATCTGTACTTTATCCCATTCTGGGTAATGTTCTATCCTTTCTTCTCTCTAAAAATGGAATCTTGGGACCTTTGATGCTTTGCCTTTCCTTCTCTTATCTTCATTCAAGGTACTTCTTTTATGAACATTTAAATGCCATATCTCTCTTTCCCCTCTGACTTGATGATTGAGATGAATTTACTAGTTCAAAAAGAAGGCATCTTGCCTTTGCTGCAAACTATTGTTATTGCAGCTTTATTCATTTGAGTAGTGACTAGCTGACAGTGCAGCCAAAATTTAAGAACATGATAGCTGATATAGGAGATTTTTAGATTAGCAGTTACTTAGGGTTAGTTTATTAAGTTTTCCATATCATCATGACTAGCCTTTTTTATTGGCAACCCAAGCAGAAAGTGGCTAATCTCAAAACTTGCAGGTTCAGCAGTGACTGAGGGTCTGCTTAAAATGACATAGTTACATCTGTTGGGATAAAACAGACCCCAACTTGTTGTTGGTAACTGCTGTAGAGGCTTGGCTTCAGCATGGATCTAGATACAGCCATCAGTCAACCCTGCTGACTGGTGGGAACCAATTCACTCAACTCACCTTCTGGATATGGAAACCCACCTGTTGGGTATATCTTTGGAATGGCAGAATTGGGATTCTACATGGGCACAAACCACTGCGTGATTCCTCTGCAACCGGGACAACCTTTCTCCAAGCTGGGCAAGGCCTGGTAGCCCAAGTCCTCAAGGTCCCATTACAAAACCCCCAACTGGGTCAGATAGGCATCCATGTCTTGTCAAACTCCAACTGGATCTGGGGCCCATACTAAATCACCCAAAGTTGTGACAAAAAAAAAAGTACTATAAAGATTCATAAATGCTATAAAGAAAGCCACAAAACCAGAAGCAGGAGTACAGAGGAAGGGAGTATGAAGATGAAACTCTGTGTTGACTGTTAAGAGGAGTGTAGGAGACTGACTTCAGTTGGTTTGCTTGTATCCAAAGCCTCTGCCTGAATCTCCAGGCATGCCCACAAACCAATAGGAAGACCCTAATTGGCAAGTTTTCCCACCTTTCCCCAGAGCCTGGGAAATTGCACAGGCCTATGAGAAGGAGAAGCCTCCATCAGTGGAGAAAAATAGCCTTTGCCTCAGTCTGTTCCAATGTGGCTCACAAATTAGGCTCTCCAGTAAGTCAGAAAATGCGCTTACTAAAAACAACATAACATTTTCTTGCATGGCCCTACCTAAAAACATGGCAAAGTATTCTGCAGAAATCTCAAGCATTCTTTGCTAGAAATAAATGTAATGAAATTAATGAAATTTACTTCTGTGGATGGGATACAGTGGTATGTGGCTGGAATTATGTTGATTAGTCCCAAATAGAATAAGCTCATTCAACCAGTTGTTTAATGATGAGTTGACATGTTCAAAAGATCCAGTTAATTCAATGGTTGTGCTGTGGTGGGGAGTAACAACAGACCTCTGTTTTTTTAATATATACTCAAGAAACAATATTTATAGCCAAGATCTTGCAGAACAATGTAGAAGCCAGAACAATGTAGCTGCGTCTCCATAGCTACACCTCCCAATGTCACCCCCAAACCCCTACCTTTCAAGACATGTGGCTCCCCCTCCTCCAACAGAGAAATTTCCATGACTCTGGTAGCAGAGCTGAAGGGATATGGTTCTCGCTTCAGGCAAACAAAAGGTTAATGAACTGCTGGGGATAAGTTACCTTTTATTGGGGGTCAGCATCACAAAACATCACAGGTCATGTGAGATAGTTGCCCAATCATGGGGAGAAAGCAACCTTCGAGTTGCTTTGGTCAAGAGTTTTTAAAAAACTCTTTTTTAAAAACTCTCAGGAGACCACAAGGCAGGAGAGAATAAAGAACAAAGACATCAACCAGAGGAGGCATATTACTGGTTGCAGGTATGTCCAGCTGGGCTTCACCTCCTGGCTCTGCCTTTGCCCACCATCTCACCTGACCAACAATGTGAATAGCTAGGATGTTTCTTAGTCGTGTTAGGATTTCTTTTCTTTTGAAAGCTCTGGCTGATATGATGCAGCTGTCTGTAACTTGCAACTACTAAGCAAACCTGGGTGGAAGAAGCCTCCCATGTAGAGTCATACTTGTTCTACATTGCCTGTCCTTAGAATACATGCTTTCCTGTAAAGAACTCCCTGCTTCTCTCCATTCATACATGTTTCTTGGTGATATGTGTAGATAGGATTCCTCTCTCCCAGAGGGGGTGGGGGAAGGAACGAGATCTCTAAACTTAGAGATTGTTGGCTCCCTTGTGGCACCCCACTCCTTGTGGCATCCCACTGTACTACTAAGACTGGGATTTTAATTCAGCGGGTGGTGGCAGCATTTAATTAATGGAACCTGGGGAATTTCCATCTCCTATTCAAGGGCAGCACTGAGTGGGAGAAGGGCCCTGGGTCCATGACAGGGTAACGAACAATGATGTGTCTACTCCTGTCCCATTTGCAGTACATGCTGCAAGAGGCCGACAAATACAAATATAATTTCAATATTAAAACAGCTACTTCCTTATTTTGCTTTTACAGTCATTTTGAGTGACATGGTGGGGAAAAAGAGTAGATATTTCAAGACCAGGGAGACGAGTCTAAACCTCCCTCTTCTGGGATTTTCGAACACTGTCAAGTATATCAATGGAAAATCAAGCTAAACCGAAGTTAAGAAACTCATTTTAATCAGTTTTTCTCCATCTGTTTTGATAAGCCAACTAGGAAAATTTGGGCTTATCAAATTTTAGTCAGATGTTCAAATCAACTGTCTGTCCTTGTTTCTATTGAAAATGCTGATGTCAAAGACATAAATGGAATCCCTCTCTCATTTACTATGTATTAGCACTAATACATTTTTCAACATTAATCCTCTGAGCAAATGAAACATTGATAGTCTGGAACACTAATGGGATACGTTAATTGCGAATGGTATAAGAAAATAAGAAAAGGAGATTAGCAAAATGCAGACTGGAAAGAGAAAATGAGATTAAAAGTGGCATTTTGGCTGCAGTCCTTCGGGCTATATAAAATACAAGATGATTAGTCAAGGAGAAATGGAAAACCAATAAATGAAAAAAATGATGAAGAGGTGGGAAAAGCTAGAAGAGAGAGTTGTGAATGGGAAACTGGGTAAAGATTTAATCACTAGTAACCAGGTGAATATAATTTCAACAATACACATTAATGAATTGTGCACATTTGGGAAAAATGCATAAAAGGGGGAGTGTTCATTTCAGGGCTTTTTCATAAGAAACAAACTAATATTGATAGAATGAGACAAGAATTGGACATGGGGATGTTAAAAGAAAGATGTATCCAGGCTGGCAGATCCCTACTGATAATATTTACAGATCCCAACTGAAGTGATTCATCTATTCATTTGTTTTGTAAAACTAACCTGAAAAATGTAATATTAAAACAGCAGAATAGAATGTTTTTTTTTAAAAAACACAGTATTATACCATTCTTCCTTAAGAATCATTTAGCTTTTTTGAGTGTCAGATCCATCTTCTATGTATTTGTTGTTATTATGTACCTTCAAGTCATCTGTGACTTATGGTGACACCAAGGTGAACATATGGAGTTTTCTGAGGACTATGTGTGTGTGATACATCCAAGGTCACTCCGTGGGTTTCCATGGCCAAGCAAGGAATCAAACCCTGGTATCCAGGGTTGTAGTCAAAACCACAAAACACTCTGCCATGCTAGCTGTCCTTCCATATGTACAGTGAGTATATTCAGCCAGAGAATGAGGAAAGCAGAACAATCCAGCTCATACAGTAAAGTTGCTTAAAATATGACTGGGCTACATGTGCACATGAGTACAAGACCACTTGTGCTGGAAGCATTTGACTTGGTCTTTTTAGAATTGCTCAATGTGTGGAGCTCTGGTTACATATGTACAGTTGTACAACTCACATATATAGAAGTATGCATTGTAAAAGTATGCATTACATTTATAACACATACTACTTTTTGCAATGCACATACATGAATATCAGATTTCCTGATTTCCTTGGTGGTCCAGACATATCCTTGTATATTTTTAGAGTATCACATAAGCAGACATTTTGAGTAATCCGCATTAATAGATGGGGTTGAAGCAAAACACTGGGGCCTAGACCAGCACAAGACCAAAGGTTAACTAAGTGAATCCATACTCAGTGTAAGAACTGATGGGCTGGGAAGAAGGATGGTGGCACCATTGATATCATAAGGGTGTTGTCAGCTCTGAAAAGATGAGATCTTGCACATGAAACTAGATCCGTGTATTTCTTAGTGTTTTTTGATGAATGTATAAAATGAGGCTACCAAAGATCATAGCATCATGGAATTGTGGATTTTAAAAAGATCCTAATCATCATATAGTCCAACCCCTTACTACTACAGTAACCCACTACTATAACCCTTCTGGAGGGAGCTGCTTAAATTCATCCAGTGAAACACAGTCTGACACCTGAAGAAGTCTGTTTCACTGTCAAATGTATCTTACCATAAGGGAGTTCTTCAAAATGTTTACTCAGAATCTCCTTGTAAAAGAATTGAAGCAATTTTTTTCTTCTATACTTTAGTCCTTCAGATATTTAAAGATGTCTGTCAGATCACTTCAGAATCTTCTCTTCTCTGAGCAAAACATACCCATCCCCTTCAACTATTTTAAGACCACTAACCATCTTGGTTGTCCTGTTCTGTACATATTCTAGCTTGTAAATATCTATCTTAAACTGTGGCTCCCAGAACTGAATACAGTACTCCCAATGAGTTCTGCCCAAAGTGAAATAAAGTGATTATTTTGCTTCCCTGAGGTAAACACTATACTTCTTTTGATGCAGCCTAGAATTGCACTGGTTCCCCCCTCCCCACACTGCAGCACACTGTTGACTCATATTTAGCCTGTGTTCTGAGATCTTTTTCACATGTACTGCTGTCAAACCATATCCTGTATTTTGTGCATCTAATTTTTCCTTCCTTAATGTAGTACCATGAATTTATGCCCAGTAAAATTCATTTTATTAGTTTTGGCCCAGCTGTCTAATTTGCTAAGATCATTTGAAATCCTGATTTGATCTTCTGAAGTACTAGCTTCCTTCCCATTTTGGTATCCTATGCAAATGTGATGAGCATGGTCTTTATTCCAGCATCTAAGTAACTTATACAAATATTGAACAACCAATGGCTCCAACAGGATGCACAGAATAAAGCAAAATGCTGTTGGGCTTAAAGAACATGAGCATGTTTTCGGAGATCCAGTTCTGCTGAAGCATTGCAACAAATGGTCCAATGTTAAGGGCTCTGAATTAGTTCTACAGCAGATGTTGTGCATACAAAGGGTCTCATATTCAATCCCTGGTATTTCCACTAATGATTGGAACGGACTATCCCAGTGCTGTCTGTTAGAATACAGGTTCCTATATTCCTAAAAGCAGGTTGATATTTTTTTTCTAGCCAGACTGCTTTTTAAAAAATGTGGCAACATTAATTGGCAATAGGTTTCTACCTTATGGGAAAGGTCCATTTCAGATATTCCTTCTTTAGAAAGAAGCCTATGGCATTTTCTTCATTGTTTGAAGTGGGATATAAAGATTTAAAGACTGATAAAGACAGGTGTAGCAAACCATATTGCAACCACACTTTGTTGCAAGGGTGGGGAACATGGGGCCCTCCAGATGTTTTTGGATTGTAGCACTCATCAACCTCAGGCAGTGCAGCTAATTGAGGTATGAGTTGGTTTCCAACAATATCTAAAGGACCAGGCATGCCCTATCCTCTGTTTTATTTTCTAAGAAGCTGTTCATGTCAATGTTTCTGATTTTTTTTTCTATACAAGTTCTAGTTAGTGGGTGCTAACAAAAGATAATAACTGAGTCTTTACTCAGGGTCAGAAACAATTCTCTCTGTGTTAATTTTGTGAATCACTTGTCTTTTGAGCTTCAAGCCAAAGATCTAGGTGAGACAACATCACTTGTCGTTTATAGAAAGATGGTGGCAATTTCTATTGGCAAATTCCAGACAGCTACAATATTGGAGAACACAGCCAAAATTTTCACTGCGGCTTTTGTAAAAGATGGTGGAACTTGAATACATGATGTGTTGTACCTGAATGAATGATGTGAACTTACACCAACTAGAACCAGGAAAAAGACAAATTTGGGGGCATTCAGAAAGTTGTGGGTATTTTTACCTAAAATCTAAGCAGGACAATTTTCTGCACATCCACAGAAGTCTTGGCAAAAATTTCTTTCCTAGTAATTGCTTTTCCAAGCACCAGAGAACAAGATTGTAGTAGCTGCTGATGACTTCAGTAATGAAAAGAGAGAGGAAGCACTTGGCACAAAGACTGTGAAATGAGAATCCAACCACCGGCAAGCTGAAACAAGGGTTCTTTCATAAGATGAGCTAGTCAAGGAACAAGCACATGGTAGCTGTGTGTGACATTAATGTTGCAAAGTGTTGCCTCTGGCTTATTTTCACAAGATTTAATGTTGAAAAATACAGCTAGGAGGTGGGACAGACATCATTGTGGAATAGTTGCCATTTCTTCCACAGATACGTTACTAAATTGTTGTATCTCATGGGAGTAATTTTACTTCTCCCCAGGTGAGAATATTAAGAACACATTCTGCAAGTATTTCCATTATCCTCTTTTCAGTGGAGGATACTGATGATCCAAATGACCAAAGTGCCATGAACACAGAATTGTTCTTACTCAACATTTACGGTGTGTGCTATATTGGGAATAAGGCAGTATTTGAAATCCTATGAATCAGAGACCCTACAACTCTCAAATAATTCTTTCCTCTTCTCCTTCAAATCCACATATTAATGAGCAGTGCTTGGCCCAAACCTTTCTTTTCCTGTGTACATGGGGTAGAGGGGGTTTGGGTGTACTTCCAGGTCAATGGTTATTGTGAAATGTAAAAAGACATTCTGTAGCTGTTCTGTCTTTTCTTAAGAGATTTGGTGGAGAGGGAAGAAGGGAGATGGTCAAAACTGTGGGCCATCTGGGCCACTGCTAAAATTCTGTGTAAAATTCTTTTAGTGGTAGGATCTTTGAACTAATGTAAATTTTTTACCCAGTATTCCCTCCTTGCCAGGCAGGCAGAGTAGGCCATTTGTCGAAGAAATCTTATACTTAAAATTTTTTTTAATACATTTCTTCTGTTTATGTTTAAATTCCAAATAAGCTCTGATTTCCTGGGAAATAAAACACTGCTTTTAATAGCAATAATATTCTTAAGTTTTCAAGCACACTTTCTTACCAACAGTAGTAAACAGATATTTAGGAAAATTCTTTTCATTTATGCAGTCTGGGACATCTACAGTGGCTGGAACATCTGAAGTAATCATTTCTGACCATTTTTATTGGTTTGCTGGGTTTGAAGCAAATGAATAGGTCAAGATCAAGTACTAGGTAGAACTCTGCTTCCTCTCTGTTTCCATGACAAGTACTGACTGACCTGGCATGAATCTTACATAAAACAATGTTATTAAAAAGCAAGATTTAACAGGCTGCATTTCGAACCTCCTGCTTTACAGCTAACAGGATGAAAGTGAGGACTATAAAAGTGACTGACGTGTGCATTTGCAGCTTTCTACAAAGTGCAAGATGCTATTAGTCACTGATCATGGTTCTGAAAATATTCTTCCTATGGCTATGCTAATGATTAAAAGATAAAAGAATTAACTTTAAGTGGCTTATTTACAAAGAATGTTGGTTATTTACACAGCTTGGCATGGCTTAATGTTTTACTATAAACATTTTGCATTCTGCTAAATTAAAGGGATATCAACCCCAAAGATAGGTGTGATTTGTCTGTGAACAACAGATTGAATCTTCTTACATTTTTAATCAGTATTTCTGTAAGATTAGGGCTGCTTCTCTCACTCTCATGCCCTCATGCTAATATATCAAAGTGAAACTGTGCTTTGGACACATGATAGATCAATCGTTTTCTCCCCCTAGCAAAGATTCAAATAGTCCTATGGGTCTATCCACATGTCTTTGAAAATGATAGGTGTGCAATCCCCATGCTTTCACACTTGTGTGTGCAGTGCCATGCCCACCCAAGAACAGTCTTCAAATATAAACTGTGTGTTGATCCATGTCAAAATTGATATAGCAGTTTTGTTTTGTTTCCAAGTGTTATCACGGTTATGATATGTCTGGTGAGAGCACTAGATATCCTTTTGATATCAGATAATTCAGCCTTTGCTTGACCTTTCTCTTCCACCCTACTCCACGTGTTTGCAGAGGTCTCCTGGACGAGCACGTACGGGCACGGCCGTTAATGGTTGTACATTCCAAAACCCCATTCAGGCAGGCAATTTAAGCCTCTCCGTTGCTTTAGGGAAAAACCTCCCGACAGACCGGCTCTGCTCAGCTTGGATCTACACAAAGCCATGCAGCCAAGAGCCAAACCATTCTTTTATGTCGGGCTATTAAGAACTGGCCACGCTATTGTCAGTCAAAGCTAAACCAATCATGCAAAACTTGACCTTTTCCAACTCCTTTGTCCAACTCCAAATTTCCTTTGTTCTCACCAAGCATGACATAGCCTGTAGGTAAAATCCACCCTATAAAAGGTCCCCACTTTTGGGACGTCTTCAGACTACTTTGGACTTCCATCCTGCCTTGCTGCCGGTAGTCTGAAGGAACTCCCCTCAGCAAGCCCCGCTGAGCTTTCTCCCCCGGAACCCCGCTTCTGTCCAGGACTACGAGACCAGGTGTCGTCCCGAAAAGCCCTCCGTTTCTATTTCTCAGTTAGTTACTTTATGTCTTGTCTTGCGTGTTTCTTGTCTTTAATAAAATATTGTTTGTTACTTTGAAAATCTTGTCTAGCCGCTCTCTGACCTGACGCTGTATACATTGGGTTAAAGATCCTTGCTAAAGTTACTCTGCCTCTCAGTTAGCTGAGAGAGTGCTCGAGTTAAATTCCCCCAACTTGTGTTTTTATTTGGTTATTTGGGTGCCCCTCCCGGGACCCCCAACACACAGGGTAACACAAGAACCTTTTAGTGACCTTCACCAGCATAAGTATCTTTGTGCTGAAATTTTACTTTTGGGACTTACACAAGGACCATTGCTTGTAATGGTTGCATTCATGGAATTCTGCCAGTATAACTGTTGTGCAAGCAATTGCACTTTTTAACCCATTGTGTCTCTTAGCACACTTTTGCTAGGGGACTATTGTTGGTTCCACAACGGGTGTGGGCATTGGTATGATACTAGTAGTGTGATGTGTGCAGTGAAATCTAGTACACAGGTGGCATAGCTACACTGAAGTATCCTTGTAGTACACAACCCTCCTGTTGGTTCTTGGAAAATATCTCCATTAGGATAAGGCTTTTTACAAAGCTAATGGATCTTAATTATTCATTGAAAACCAAGTAACTCCAAAATACTTTACCATAGAAGCAAGGTTGCTCACAATAATATCACTGGGGAATCTCTCCCCCAGCCCAAGCCTACTGTGATGATTGCAGTTAATAGAATAATTATTAAGCTCACAGGAAACAGGGGAGCCTGGATATGGGTGACAAATTATCATCCTTACTACTGGCACTATCTCCCAGTCCTGTTATACCCCATTGATGCTGGCTGGGTGTGAGTGTGTGTGTGTGTCTGCATGTGTCTGTGATAGCCCCCCTCCCCCAGGGCAGATATGTACTTTATGCATGATTTTAAGGTGAACACACATGGTTTGGCCTTAAAAATAAATCAAGTGCTTCCTAAGGCAGCAGATGAACAAACTGTTATATATGGAATTCATGTAAATTAAAATCTAGCTTCTGGGGCTTAAGTTTCATTTCTTGCTAGAACTGGTTATTTAGAACTGTGTAGGACAGAAGGTGCTGCTGGACAGTATCATGGGCAGGTGTGCATCTTGGGTATGATGGGTTAGAGTGGCCAAAGATCATCCAGAAAGGAAGGAAGGAAAGTTTGTTCCAATCCAACTGGCTTTGCACATGGCCTTGAAGTAAATGACTATAGCACTATAGGAACATTGTATTTCAATTTCAACAGATGGCACTTTCTCTGTATGATCTAATTTCCATTCTGTAATGTCAGAGGGGATTCTCGTGACTGGGAGGAGAAAAATCAAAGCAGAAGCAAAATTTGTTTGTTCTAGAGCAAGGAATATGGGTTAATGTGGTTGTTTTCTAATGGTCCAGAGCCATTGATTCAGAAGTTGTGTGCAGAGATCATTTCATAATGTTAAAACTCAACTGTAGCTGTAGCAACCCCTATAGCCAGCTAGCACAGTGATGTTTGAGATTTGACCAGTACATGCTGCTGTTATTAGCACTCACGCCCTACTATGATATTTAATTGCCATGTAAGGCTTGAGGTTTCCTTGGGAATTCAAGAATAGATGTGTATGTCCGAAAGATGAGATCCTAAGAGGCATTCAAATGTCTAGGATTCCGTATCATTGGCCTATTTTTGTTACCTTACCTTACCTTACCTTACCTTCTTTCTTTCTTGGCCTATGAAGTAGACGTTGGTGGACTATCCCACGGATAAGCACAAGATATACTCTTTAACAGTATGACACACTTCAAGGGATGTGCCAGGGGATGGAAGCCACATAGCATAAGAAGTGCCTTCTCAGGTGTGTGGATGGTGAACACCTTCCCCAGAAAGCTTCACTGGACCCTTATTGTTGTTGTTTTGGCTCCAAGCTTTTTAGAGTCTTGTCTTGTTGCACAATGCTATGTTTTTGGTATTGTAGACTTTTGGGAAGAATGGAACAGTTGCATTTACATTTTAATGATGTTATTCTTTCTTGTAAGCCATCCTGGATATATGATTGATGGACAGCATAAAACTACCTATTACAAATAAGGAAAATAATAAATAGATGGAAATGAGTGTCTCGCATGTTCTAGAAGTGTCGAAGATGCTAACTGAATATTTTGTGCTGAAATATTCCATCTATCTATTCTTTATCTATCTGTCTAGGGAATTTATAGCTTATTCTTCAAGCAACAGTCTCTCAAAGGGCTGACAAATTTAAATGGTAAAACAAGGTGAATCAATGAAAATGACAATCACATAAGAATATAGGGCAGTATGAACAGAGCATAACAATAAAAACAAAATTAAAACATTGGCTTAAGATCATACACTTGGCATACCAAAAGGTCTTTCTCTGGAGCTGACTAGGCATGAAGCTTGGTACTAGGTAAGCATTCATAGAGAGAACATTTCAAATTCACGCCATCCCAAATGAAAAGGATCTTTTCAGCAGCCATCTAACTTCCTAAGACAGAAGGACTCTGAAAAGTAATTGTATGGGGAAAAGTTAATAGTAAAGTTTCAGGAGAAAGGGACATCTAAAGTATTGCAACTCAAATTTGTGGTCCATGAACTGATGCTGGTCGCAAAGCCATCTGCTGCAGGTCACAAATAGCCACCCATCCCACAGCAGATAGCTTAAGAAGCACTACTCTAAAGGACCTCAGCTGAATTTTAAAAGATTAATGTCACCATCTTGAATTGAGCTGAGAAATGGCTGGGAGCCAGGGCAGTTTTCTGAGTCTGCTGCAATTCCCAGGTTCCATTCTGTACCAATGACTTGCAGTTTCAAAGGTTTTTTTTCAATGATAGCCCCATATATAACTGCAATAATCCATACTGCAGCAATCTGGATGGAATATTACTCTGTTGACATTCTTGGTTTAGGACAGGTTATATCAAGTACATCAAACAGCTGATGAAAGGAAATTTGTTTCACTGAAGGCCGAGATCTAGGAATATTCTCAGATATCTAATAGCCCTTGAGGAGGAATCCAAAATAGGCAAACACTCAAGGAACCACCCCATATTCATCAGCAGCAGCACTGAGGTTCAGTTTATCAGCTTTCATTGAGTTCCTTGCTGTTCTCAGTTGCTATATACAATATAAAGCAGCTTTAAAAAATTCTGGAAGCATGTTGGCCTCAAAACATATGAGAGACACTTATTTTTGAATCTGTAAGAGATGCTGAATAGTCTGTAGAAGGTATTGACTGAATAACTTTATTTGGGACTCTAAAATTAGTGTGGGGAGTATAAAAGCAAAACAATGAAATATTTATAAAATGCATTTTTGGATTGGACCAAAAAATTACTAGAGATTTACAAGGAAGTTTAATATCAGAGTCTTGCAGTAAAACTCTTTTTCAAGCAGAAAAGGGAAGGTTGCTGCCAAGATCCTTCTTGTTTATTTCTAATTTACCTGTGTATTCTTTCATGGCACTGGCAATAAGAATCACAGATTTCTTCTTCTTCCTTGGGTCTCTTATTTAGTCAGAGAATATCTTTTCAGAGACAGTGTATCTTCTTCAGTATCTTCTATTTTTGTCTGCTGGATTGACTGTTCCACATGGAGGTTAAGTGAGTTGCTTGAGGTCAGATTGTGAATGAGCTCTTCAGGTTTAATTTTAAGTAAGAGTCCATGCATTATCTCGCTTCTAAGCCACATGAAATACAGCTAAGCTACTAGTGAATATTACTGTTCATCTTGGAGTAGTTGTGTGAGGAATAGCGATAAAATTAAGAGTAGATCCACCATCCCTGCAGTGGCAATCAACTGGGTATGACAGACTATTTCCATGTCATTTAATTCACTTACATTTTGTACAGTGACAAAAATTTTAAGCACTAAGGTCTGCACTTTGCTGATTTTTGTTAATGAAGGCATTTGCTGTCTGAGGCATAAAGATATTTCATGTAAAGAAACAAACTGGACTAGCATTTGAATCTTACTTCAAACTGGTCATGGAGTAAGTTCCTCCACAGGGATGCTACTCAAAGTGGTGGTCCCTGGACCAGTGCTGATCTCCAGGCCATTGGCTGCTTGTCCATGGAACACTGAGAAAAATGGCTAGTGAAATTTATGAAATTATAACATCTAATCAACTGAATTATCAAAGGATAGTTTTGAATTCTTCCATACTCAACAGAATTAATGGCAAACATGGTATTTTGTGCACTGCAAGGATGTAGGTATCTGTGTGTGTGTTCCTTGAAATCTGTCTCTTAGTTTTGCATTTACATCAGTTCTGGTTTCTTTTGATTTCAAGTCCTCAATTCCTTCCACACATTTTTGTTGGGAATAAGAGTTTCCCCAGGTGTTAGCCCTATTGGGAAATTCTATGAAAATTGTAAGGATTCAGCCTCCTTTTTAGCAGAAAAAGCATATCTAAATTTGTGTATGGCTTTTCTGATCTCAAACTGACTGAAGAAAAAAAAATGCAGGCAGCTTCAGGTTACAAACTTAGAAAAGTTTACTAATAGCTTCTACATTTACATATGTATTGGGGAGCCTACATCCTAACTAGCTAATGAATAGTAGTAGCTTCGTTCTTAACTCACCATCTTCTGATGGAGATGCAAAGCATGGTCGGAAAGGAGGAAGAGGAAGCAAAAAAATGGAGGAGAAGAGAGGGGTCTCTTTCTTTTATAAGACTGATGACCCAAGCAACTGTCCTGGGTCACATGATCTGATCACCTGAACACCAAAAGTATTTATGATCATGCAATTAAATGACAGAAAGGGAAATGGTGGAGCTTTGGCATGCAAAAAAGAAAGGAAGCCCTATGCTAGCTATGCCCACTTGCTCTAAGAACAAGATAGGGGGAGAGAGAATGCTGGAATTTTTCCAACAATTTTTTGCTCAATTTACCATTAACAATTTCTGATTATGCTGCAGAAAACTTTTTTTTTAAATCTCTTGAGTGACTAAACCATATCTAATTGGTTTCAGTACATGGCAGGTTACATTTACACAGCGATTTATCAAACTCTTAGTACCCCACCCCACCCAATGGAAAAGCACATGGACAAAAGCATGAGCTGAGTTGCTTCATTCTCTGGAATTTTATCATAATGTATTTGGGATTTTACACATTAAGTGACTCTATCCTGACAAAGTAAAAACACTTCCCCCACAAAAGTCAATGGAAGCTGGATCCTTCTTCTAGGGTCTGCTTGTGTTCATACGTTCATGCTTAATGGTGAATTCTGGCTTCTTAATTCATAGCTTCCGGCTACAGTGATGTGCTAATACACCACCACCACCACCACCATCATCATCATCATTATCATCATCACTACCACCACCACCACCAAGAACAAGAACAACAGCAACGCACTTGTTTTTCTTCACAAAACATAGCATGGATAACATGGAGGCTTTTCGCCCGTTACCCATTTGCACGACTGGGGAGGGCATTTCGCGTGAAAAGCCTCATCCGGAACGCTGCCGCTTCCCCGCTCCTTCGTCCTGCAGGTCGCTTCTTGGTAGCGCAACCGTTGCACTAGCGCCCCACCCCTTCCTTCAGCAGCGCAGTCTGGGAGCTGTAGGCTGTGCTGGGGGAGGAAGCGTGAACGGCTTGGCTCGTTCGACGCACTGCATGCAGGTAAGTGCATGAGGGCCCCGGGAGCATTGTGCAACCGCACCGTATTTTCGGTTTAGAGTCGAAAATAAGAAAATGCACGTGCGTCCCGCTTTAGGCTCATGAGCATTGCGTGAATGGGAGTGTGTCGTACGGACTGATGCTCCCATTTATGTGACTCTCAAGGAGCCCTCGCGCTACAGAAACTGCGTGCGAAAAGGGCCTTAGTGTAGTGTTTCTTAACCTTTTCTCTCTTTTTTTGTATAATTTTATTGAAATTCCATCATATAAAACACACACACACACACACACACACATATATAATTGTACAATTCATTGAAATATTTTTCTTAACCTTGTCTTTAGCAGGGACCCCTCTCTTAAATATCTTTCATTGCAGTGGACCCCCCAAACTTAACTCAGGATTTGAAACCCCTAAATGCATTAAATATTTATTTAAAATTGCTTTTCAAGGGTCAAGGATTGGGAAAGAAGCAAAAATAAGTAAATGCATACTTCCCTGAGAGGCACTGGATGGAGAGGGAAGACTTTTCTTTTTTCCTGCTAGTTTAAGGATGGAGTGGATCGAACTGCAGTGTGCAGATACAGCCAGCCAGCCAGCATTTGCCTTTCTCTCCCCCACCTTTTTCACCCATTTGGTCTTTTAGAAACACTCAAGCATCCCTCTTTTTTTGCCTTCTTCACCAGGAAGGGAGAAGACTGAGACAGGCAAAGGAGGGAGAGAGAAAGGAAAAAAAAGGGGAGGGGGAATGGAAGGAAAAAAGCAGGGGTGGGGGTTTGAAGTAATCCACATGACAGGCAATGCACAGGCCCAGCCAACCTGCCTGCCTTTCTGCTTTCTTTGTCACCATTCCATTCTAAGACAGGAGGTGGCCTCAATAGCTAGCCTTCCACAGACTCCCTGCAAACTGTTGGGGGTCAGTGAACCCCAGATTAAGAACCTCTTGCTTAGTATTACGCCAGAACTTAGAATTATGGGTTTTCAATGCCCAAAGAAACCAGCATGAGATGTTAATTTCAAAACATAATTTGCCATTATAATTATTAGTTATGTTAACATCTGCTTGCCCTCTAGTTGCTTGCTTTCTAGATGTATAGGCATCCTGCTTGATCCTTGCTCAGTGTGGTATGTCAGGCTGAAAGACAGTTATGAGTTTAAGGTCACCTAATAAGATTATTGTTGAAGGAAAACTAGATTCCAGATCTCTCAAGTCACAATTTAACCTCTGGCTTTCTAGTCTGCTGATGACTGGTGAATGAAGTGCTGACTTTCTTTCAGTACAATAAACCAGAATTACCAAGCAACCCTCATCTGGTTGTTTATATGCCCAGGCAAAGGGAGAACCCAAGAGGTTCCAGATATAAGAGGTTGGATGGCCATTTGTTGGGAATGCTTTGATGTGTGCTCCTGCATAGCAGGAAGTTCTACTGGATGCCCCCCCCGTCTCTTCCAGCTCTTGATTCTATGATATAACCATGATATTTGTTACTAGTGTTTGCAAATAAAGAGTTACAAGCAATGACAATTATTTATTTTCTGAAATAAATAGCCTTTCTGGTAATCAAGATATAAGTAAACTACACTTCAAAAGTAAAAGTAACGAGCTATTTTGTTGGTGTAATGAGTAATGGTTTCTACTCACCTTTTACTTTGTAAAGGAATTCTAGAGTAATTTTGACAGAAATTTTTCAAATGGTATTGCATTCTCTCACCAGTTCTGAGACCTCTGCATAACCAAATAATAATGAGCAATAAAATTAGTAACTGAGATACTTTTAAAACACTGATGTGAGGAGTGAAAATGAGTTATTTTAGAAGCCATAATCAGTGATGGAAATCAATTGCTGTTAAAAAGCAACTTTCCCAGCTCTCTTGTTTACACTGTGCTTTATTTAATAAGCCAAAATATCTTCCACATATTCAAGGTAGTGAAATCTAATTTTTCTACTTTGTTCCTTTCTGTTCCTTTTCTAATTCCAGCCACCACCAAATCTTGGCTTATCTGCTCATGAAGAAAGCAATGAAGAAACAGAGCATGCAACAATATAAAATATTTGTTTCTGGAGTATCAAAGGCAAGTAAAAAATTCAGAAGATAGTCTCTCTCCTGCTTGGATTTCAATTCTGAGGCCTCATGAGATGTGTGAAGCTGAATAAGTTTCAACTCAAAGACTTCATTTTCTTTTGAAACTTCCCATTCTCTCCCGCAGTATGTAGTGCTTCATTGAGCGTTTCTTATTGTTTACCTGTGAATGTGTCAAACTCTGGGGCAATGCCAGAAAGAAAGTCTTGGAAGCAAAGGCCCAGGCACTTTAAAGCAAATGTGTTTCAGTTGTTGTGTGCCTTTGAATCATAATGCATAGCATTTATTTAACACTTCAAACTGTTCATCCATACGCATAGGGAGATGTCTAATACAAGATCAGTCTGCTTCACTGGCAGCTGCTGGCTTTCATGTCTTTAGGACAGTGAATCCACTCATGGTTTTAATGCAGCCTTCAAAAGAGCTGTCAAAGCTGATCCTTTCTTTCCTCTAAAAAGATTTAATGTCTTGGATAGCTCCTTTAAAGTTTGGACAGAATCCCAGATTGGATTAACCATGCAACTGACATAGAAGCTATCACTCCTAACCAGTGATTTTGCAAGGCCAGTGTTGTTAATAACCATCCTGTAAACTAAGCAAGGTGGTAGTTCAGAGTGAAAGATAGGGGGACACCTAATGCAACCCAGCTGGTTCTTTATATAGGTAGGATTTGTGCTATAGAGTGCTTCAAACACACTGGATTCACTTATTTCAACTTCCAAGCATGATGCCTTGGAAAAGGTTAGATTCACATCCAAAATCTTTACCTTATAATTGTGAGACCTTGGCAGGACAGGAGTTAATGCAACTCTTAAACTATTTTCTGTGCACTCATCCAAACGATGAACTGACCTTTGCTCCAAAATGAAAGGATATCAAATCAAATCACAGTTGTCTGGACTCCTTCTGACCACTATCAATTAAAGAAAAATACCCAAGTTTTCCAGTGCTTGCTTACATAACAATTGAAACGAACTAATTATATGAATAATGAACTTGACAGATTCCAAGCTGCTGTATTAATCAACTCAGAAACCATCTGAGCAGAGTGGAGAAGGCACAATCCAGCCCCACCTCCTATAAGCATGCAGGTTATTATATGGTTGGACACTATGTGTGTCTACCAAAATGTATAAAGCAGGTGTGCACTCTGATCCCTGCAGATTAGGTGTAGCACAGGCACAAACTCAGTGGCTTACGTACATCATGATGGGTGGTAAAATGTCAGAACGTACCCCTCCATAGTTCAAAAAGGACTTTCAGCTAAAGAAAGTATAAACACAGTGGTTTGAATCCTGTTGGCTTTCTCAACTGAAGTAGACCCACTGAATCAATTATTAAAGTATGCATTGCTATTAAATGTCATCAGTTCAGTGGGTTTACCAGTTAGGACTACAAGTAAGATGTAGGCCTGTGTATGTGTGTGTTTTAACACACAAAGTATTTAAATCAAGCCATTCTTTTCAGAAATGTAACACCCTTCTCTCTTCAGAAAATAACATAATCCTATGATTCAATAATATAAATTTTGCTTTTCTGAGGACAACTGTTAAAAGATTTAACAAACAATGTCCATTTCCGCAATAGGCTGTTATAGCGCTATGATTCCACTTTCAACATCCTATGGAATCCTGGGGTTTGCAGTTTCGGGAGGGGCCAGGTGGAATCATAGCGCTATTACAGCCTAGTGCGGAAATGGCTAATGTCTGCAAAGCCAAATTTGATTTGTGGCACAAGCTGTTTGACCATATTGGGTCTCTGAGCTGAAGGAACCTAAATTTTGGAGCTTGAGTTGTCAAATCACAGACTTTACAACTTTGCTATAATGGTTAGTATAATATTATGTGACTGGAGCTAAGAAAGTCACTTGAAAACTGCAAACAGCATTTGCCAATTTCAGTTGAGACAGCTTAAATGCTGAAAATCCTATACACTTCCAAGTTGCACATATGCAAATCGGGCTTGTATCACTTAAAAAAAGAAAAGAAATAACCCCCTACAGTATTGCATAGCATTCACTATTACTGTCTTCATGTGTTTTTATACTTTTTTACTGCAACTGACTTTTTTACTTTGGATTAAAAATTTGGTCTCATACTGTTGCTTTAAATTATTCACAGTTTCTTTGTTACATTTTATGTTTTCATATTTTATTGGTTTAAATCCTATTTTTTATACTGCCTAGAGAATTTCAGCTATCGGGTGCTATAGGAATGTATATGATGAATAATAATGGCTATTTTAGCTCAATGTAACAATATAAATAATTTTTTCTCTCCTATTATTTGGCTTGAAATGAGATTTATTTTTCATGCAAAAAAGGTTAAGGTGAGGTTTTTGGGTTTTGAATTGATTTGGTTCTCTTAGACATTTTTTCACTGAAATAAATTTTCTTGAATTCAACAGCTACTTTGTTAACTGTTCTGCAGACTGCCATTTAATTTATCAGGTAGCATTTGACAATTTGGAATTCCTAGGATGCTGAAAGAACAAAGTGAACACCTTTTAGGTCATTGAACACACTTTCTCTGATTTGCATGAGGGTAGAAAGTTTAACTAACTGACTGTTTTATTTAATCAGGAAACATTAGCCTATAGAATCTGCTTCAACATGCATCTGTTTTGTCAGTGCCAAGTGATTCCCCAGGGTGAAGTTGATATTCATCTCAGTGCCACTGGTTTTACTTGATAATAAAGACAATCATTACAGTCTTCTTTCATCTTCATTTCTCTGATTTGCTAATTAGCGAAAGCCACGGTGCGTCTGGCCACCTGTTGGCAATCCTGTAATGTCTACTGCCTTTGAGTCATCGTGTTTGATAATTTGGATGGAAGGGAGAAAACAAATGTGCAATACATCAAAGAGGAAGCTAGGGCTATTTATTTTAGTTCAGTGCTCTGTCATTTACTCTTTACATCAGAAGTTGTCCGAGAGGTATTCTGTCAATCTGTCTGTTCATTCAGGAGCAACCAGAATCCATATTATGGTGATACCTTTATAGCTGGAATGTGCCTTCAAGTCAACTCTGATTTATGGTGTCTCTAGCCTAGGGTTTTCTTGGTCAAGATTATTCAGAGAAGGGTTGCTATTTCTACTTGTAAGTCAGAGTGTGACATGCCCAAGACCACCCAGTGCATTTTAATGGCTAAACAAGGATTCAGTTCCTATCTCACAGAGTTCTAGTCCAACAGCCAAACCACTAAACCATGTTGGTGCTCATGCCTTTAATTAGGCCAACCAAAAGATGCAAAATGCATTGGACTAGCTTTCAAAGCTCACAAAATTCATCAAGCTAAAATGGTAAAAAATGCATAGGGGAAAGGAAGTGATAATATTGGACTTACAGTGTCTGCATTTTTCTTATGATAAGTAAGTGTCCATGGAATAAAAGGTTAGGCCACAAAGCCCATGGCCACAGGGAACAAAGGCAGTAAACCGAGGGTAAAATTTGCATCTCCATTTGAAATTACAAAGCACCCTGCTCTGAGAACTATGTGTGGCTTTGCCCTGGGTGAGGCCCAGAATTCTGTGTTGGAAGATACTCACACTCCTTTTCTGACAAAGGGGACTAAACCTCTTTTTGAATGGAGAAACAAAACTCTGTTGGTTTTGTTTGGTCCTGGCCCTGGGTACAGGTGTTTTAAAATTTTCCATCCACAGATTCTTCCTCAATAGCATCTCAAAACAAAAATATGACTCCAGCACCATGACTTTCCTTCCCTTCCCTTCCCCTGCATGCTTTATTTACTGGTTTCACCTGATGAAGAAGCCCTTGAGCCTTGAAAGCAAGTCTGATGTATTTTGAGCCTTTTGGTTTGTCTTTCCTCACAATATGGGCTTTGGATTTTGTTTTATGGCCAACATGGCTACTCCTGCAATTCATTTAGGAAAAGAGTCTCAAAATGATGTAAGATTACATAAGACAAGCCATGTTGGATCAGACTAGAGACCTATCCAGTTCAGCAATCTGTTTATATGGTAGCCATGGGAGTGCCTACAGGAAATCTGAAAGCAGACATAAGTGCAATAGATCTCCCACTTGTGTTTCTAGCAGCTGTTCTACAGAGACATGGTAACCTAGACTGGATCCAAAAAAAGGATAAAGAGCCAAATAAGGGACATGATCAAAAGTGGTGTGATGTGATCAAAACAACTGGCCAAAAAGATACTATTAACAGAAAAGTAGCATTTGAACACCTAATGAGTTTCATCAAAACATTGGACTTAACATTAACTTTGCAGATAACCTCAAAGCAATTGCTTGTTTATTTGTTTAGACTGTTTCTCTATCACCTCCAAGCCCACAAGGGCTCTGAGGTGGTGAATTAATAAAAACCAATTAAAACAGTACCAAGATAAAAATGTTTAAAAAACACATTAAAATACTCTCTAAGAACTCCTAAAAGCAGCCTAAAAACAGTCCTAGAGTCCAGTTTTAGAATAATTAAAGCAATAGTTTCAAGTATTGAATGCCATGTGGGACAGCACAGTTTGACTGACCAATGGAAACTTAGAAGAGATGTGGACAGCCTTATGTCCTTGGGTAGAGAGTCTACAGTTGAGATGCTGCTACAGAGAAAGTCCTGTAATGTGTATCGACCAACTTAGGCCCTTTTCGCACGGGCTTTCTGTCGCGCGACAGTCCCGTGAGCCTCACAGGAGTGGGAGCATCACTCTGCACGATGCACTCCCACTTCCGCCGTGCTCACGGGGCTGCAGTGGCGCGATCGCGGGTTTTTTTTATTTTCGCCTCAAAGCGAAAATCACCCGCGCTTGCGCAACGCTCTCGGCACCCAGGCGCACTTACCTCCTGTGCGGAGCGTCGGGGAGGCGGCCGGGTCGTGCTTCCTTCCCTCCGCCCCTGCGGAAGGAAGGGGCGGGGCGGGGCGGGGCGCTAGCGCGACGGACGCGACACCTCCTGCTTCACGCGCGCGGAGGGGCGGACACGAGAGCCTCCTGCTTGGCGTGAGCAGGGGGCGATGGACGCGAGAGCCTCCTGCTTGGCGCGAGCGGGGGGGACGCGAGACCCTCCTGCTTGGCACGAGCGGGGGGGACAGACACAAGAGCCTCCTGCTTCACCCAGGGGGGAGGGCGGCTCGCGCGAGAAGCCTCCTCCGTTGCCACTTCCCCCCTCGTTCCTTCGCCTGCGGAAGAAAGGAGGGGGAAAACGGCAGCCTCCCGGAGGAGCCTTCTCGCGCAAGCCGCCCTCCCCTGCTCGGGCGAGAAGCCTCAATGCGAAAAGGGCCTTAATTTCATGAAGTGTTGGGACATACAGTAGGGCCCCCTCTGAAGATCTCAAATTTCTGGAAGACTCATATGGGAGGAGGAGATCTTTCAGAGATCCTGGCCCCAAGTTGTTTAGGACTTTGCAGGTCCACACCAGCAGCTTGAACTGAGCTCAGAGGTAAACTGGGCAGTTCTTGCAGGACTGGTGTTATATGGTCTCTAAAATGCACACCTGACATCACTCTGGCTGCTGCATTTTGCACTAAGCTGCAGCTCCTGAGCACTTTTCAAGAGCACATTACAGTAGACTAACTGGGAGATAACTAAAAAGTGATTTACTGGGCAGATTTGCCTTCTTCTAGAAAAGGTACAAGTGGTGCACTAGGTAAAGTGGGCTCAAATTGCTCTTGACTGCTGCAGCAATTTGGCTTTCCAAGAGCAGTGCTGGGTCCAAGAGCACCCACAATTGGCTCTGAGTGTTTCACAGAAGCTTTCCTTGTTTAATATTTGGACAAAAGGAGAATCTTTTTTTGTTTTTTTGTCCATTTAAAGAGAGAGTGAAAAAGAAAATTTGGGAAGCTGAGTATGATGAGTTGGCAATGGTATAAAACATATCAAGTATATATTCTATATATTCTATATTGTTATGGCTTGGGAGTAAACCTTCATAAATAAAGGATTTTTAAGTAATTATCTGTACAGATGATTGCATTGTTAGACTTCATTCCTAAGTGAATTAAATCCAAAGTATGTTGAATGACATTCCTTTATCCTTAACAGAACTCAGTGTTCCATAAGTTGCCTAACTGTCAATCCATATTCAAATTTTCTTCATTTCTATAAGACTGGTCCACTAGTCTTCAGCCTTCAGCATATGTTTTGGGGGAGGGGGTGTCAAACTCAATTTCATCTTGGGCTGCATCAGCATTATGGTTGCCCTCAAAGGGCCAGTTGCATCTGTAAGATACTGTAAGAAATCTGTAAGATTTCTGCTCCTCCTCTCCCCTGTGGTTCTTTCCTGCCCCCCTCTGTACCTGGTGAGCCTGATCCCTACATTGTAGGCCCCCGGCTGCTGGTATTCTGAAGAGGGGCCCAGTAGCCAGCACTTGCAATCTACTTCTACTTCTGACTGCTCCTCTGTCCAACTCTTATGAGCTGTGTGGAGTGTTGCCATGGGTTACCATGGCACCGCTCTGATGGTGAGACTCAGACAGAAGAGCAGTCAGAAATAGAAGTAGATCACAAGTGATGGCTGCTGGGCCCATCTTCAGAATACTGGCAGTCGGGAGTCTATAATGTGGGATTGGACTCGCCAGGTGGGGGGAGTGCTGCAGCTGCAGGAGAGGTGCAAGGGCCACATGAAATGGCCTGGTGGGCTGGATTTGGCCCGCAGGTCTTGTATTTGACACATGTGCTTTGGGGTATTTATTATTTATTTTAAGAACTTCTACATAGGTACTGCCAAGTGTACAGTAATAACAATAAAAGCTTTTCTTCTGTGCTTATCGCACTCTTTAAAATACAATTCATATTAATTATACTATTAAAATATTTAATAACATTGTTGTTAGTGCTGCAAAATACCAGCATCAAGTTAATTTGTTACCTTATTATCAGGATCAGTTTGTTTTAATTGCTAAGTTCCTAAATGTGCCAATCATACCAAAGTAGGTCCATCTGCACAACCATATATAGGAAATCACTGAGAGCCAGTGGTGTAGTGGTTTGAGCATTGGACCATGAATCTGGAGACCAGAGTTCGATTCCCTCTTGAGCCATTTCTGCACTAGACTGCTATAGTGCTATTATTCCACTTTCAACATCCTATGGAATCCTGGGGATTGCAGTTTAGGGACCTGAAGTCCCCCCTAAACTGCAATCCCCAGGATTCCATAGGATGTTGAAAGTGGAATTAGCACTATAACAGTCTAGTGCAGAAATGGCCTTGGTCATGGAAACCCACTGGATGACCTTGGGCACATCACACACACTCTCAGCCTCAGAAAACCCCATGATAGGTTTACCTTAGAATTGCCATAAGTTGGAAATGACTTGCAAGCACACAACAACAATATTAAATTACATTTTGATATAATTTGACTATAAAATACAACAATGATGTTACAACAATAATCTAGATTTTTAAAAAGCTCCAAGGAACTCTACTCCATATTATGCATAGCTTGTTTAATTACTCTTAGTTAATATTTTTTTGCTCCTTGAAAGCGTTATTGTTCGTCTCAGCTGACATTCTGTTTGTGACCTTTAAAAGTTATTAACTTAGCACAGCCAATCACAAACTCTGTCATCCTATTCTTTGAAGTCTTTAAAAAAATCCTCTTTTTTTTTTTTTGTTAGAACACTTCATTAAAATAACAGGGTGACTAATAAAATGAAATGTTTACACATTGAACTAACTGGAACTGGCCATCTTTCAACTGGAGGCAGCCATCTTTCAAAACCTTTATTTGGGTCTGGCTCAAAGCCACTACTAATAAATCAATCACATAATCACTTGAAGAAAGCATGTCTTGAAATGTTATAGATTTATCTGTGACATATTTTTCCTTGATGTCACAAAAATCACTTCAGTCAGATTTAAGAAACCTGCAGCAAGACAGGATTAAGGGAAATAGGGATTTCCCTCTGGAGCATACTAAAAGAATTTTGTTTCTTATATTGCTATGATTCAGCAATGACCAAGGCCAGATGTTTTGTAATTATATGTGAAGTGGCAGAGCACCAAGATGTTGAATTTTACAGTGAATTTTCCATATCTAAAAGATTTTTTGAAATGTAGCTATAAACCCTTTGAGCTGGTTATGAACTAGATGCCCCTTAATAGGTAACTTCATATAAAATGAAGATTTAACAGGGAGGTAGTAGAAATAAAATAGTTCATATCATTTTGGTGGGAACTTTCAGTTGCTTAAAGATTTTAGCTGGCCAGTTGAGCAATTTGCTAAATGTGTGTACATTTGAAATAAAATAGCAAATTTTCATAGTTTATATAAAATGTTCCTCCATTTTTCTCTTTAATGAATGAAACAATTATTCTTATATGTTCATTAATTCCCTTGAATTTCCATTGGCCGTTTGTCACAAAAGCACATTTACAAAAAACATGTTAATTTCTTTGGCTTAATTTCATTATTTACTACTTATTTTACATTCAGGATACAAAACTTTGCAAGGCATTATTTGAAAATATCTGAAAAATGATTTTTTAAAAATGTGTTTCTTAGATTTTGAGAAACCCTGAAGAGGACAATGCTGGACAGATGAGAGTCTTTGTAATTCAGGACTTATTCTGTGGAAAATTTCTACAGTTTTTTTTTATATATATAGAAAACAGTATATTCTGCATAGAATATATTAAACAGAAAATAGCATTTTCTGTATTTTTCACATATGTCTCCACCTACAGCATTTTCTGCTCAGGAAAACAGCATTTTCAGTGCAGATATATTCTCTGTGCAGAAAATGCTGTGTTCTGTTTTTAAAAAATGCCAATTTTGCTCAGAATAATTCCTGAACTATAATTTTTTTAAAAAAACTGTTTAGTTCTCACTTTCTTGCATGGGAATAAAATTGCTAAATCATTACTTCCTTCAAACACAAAATTAGTGACGACTTAGGCCATTTCTGCACTGCATTGTCATAGTGCTATTATTCCACTTTCAACATCCTGTGGAATTCTGGGTTTGTTGTTTACTGAGGCCAAAGAGCTCTCTGGCTGAAAATTCTAAATGCCCCTCCTTAAACTGCAAGCCCCAAGATTCCATGGGATGTTGAAAGTGGAATAACTGCACTATAACAATGTAGTGCAGAAATGGCCTCATATTCCTCCTCTGAGGTCTCAGTCATTCTCTCACAGTGTGGTTGGTAGTAGAAAGCCATGAAGCAGTAGAGGAAGTAAGTGGTCCTATGGGAGAGGTGGTAGGAAAGAGGAGAAGGAATCTGGTGTCATCTTTCCTTTCCTTCCTCCCTCCCTTATTCCCTCTTCTTTCTCCTTTGATTCTTCCCAGAGGGCAGCTGATGATACAGGACCCTGTGAAGGAAGATCAGACAAACCAGCTATGGAAACCTCCTAACCCTTATGTGGAGACCAGTTGACACCTTGAAATACTCTCTGATAATTAGGAAACCATTTTGTTCAGACTTGCTTAGAGATGAGGTGGAATAAGCTATCGCCCTGAGTGCAGTATTTCTGTTTGTATATAAATCTGTGTGTTTATATACAAACCAGAGCTTGGGAAAAAGTACTTTTTGGCATATAAATTTCAGAATCACACAATCAGCATGACTGGTTTCTAAGCTTTATGTAGAGGTGTAAACACCCTTCTTTCCAGATATTTGCAATGTATGTGTGAACTCCAGGAATGGGACATGTAGCACTGGGGTGAAGTTAGGCAGCAGAGGCCCAGTTATGACTTGAGAGTCAATTACAGTCCTTCAGCAGTGCTTGAATAGAACTCGAAGGAGCAACCAAAGGATGAATTTAAAATACACTGAACAAACCTAATTTTGTTCTGTTTTTCACTTTTTCTTCCAAGGCATACATGTAATTCAGATATAAATAGCTATCAGATGCATCATTTTTTCTAGTAATCACTTCTCTATGTGTTGTTCATGAGCTCCCCACAGTTCATTAAATGCAGTCAGAACTCCAGCGTTTTTGGCTCCTAAACGAGGGAATATTTTCCTTGAAATCTTTATTTGAGAAGCTACAGCATGTTCTTCCTTGATACTTAGGTAAGTACCTTTTCTGAATGATTAATTATATTCAGACTTTACATCCAAGTGTAATTTTTCAAGGGACATAATTGGATGCAAATTGGCCAGTGTTAATCATTAGATATCACTAATTAAAAACAGAAGCTGTAAGTAATGGTATGATTATTGGAAGAAATAAATGAAGCAAATCAGGTAATACTTTTCTTCAGGGACTCGTGACTTGTGCCTGAGCCTCATTAAATTGTAGCATGTGAAGGTGCCCTGCTGATAATACAGACTGCAGGAGAGATGTATTTGGAAGTAACTTAAATGTAATATATGAGATCAGTATCTGAGCAAGGGGGGAGGGGGACATTCCTATGACTCAAGGACTTTGCAATTTCATGAATTAGGAACTTTAAAAAGCGAAATTTAATTAGCCAGAAAGTAGTATCACATAGTGAAAAAAAAAAAAAAGGCTGAAAGGCAGGAGGCACCAGCCTTCTTTTTCTGACCATGTTTCTGAAAGTCAAAGACTTTGTGCTAAAAATTTCTATAGATTTGAAGAAAAGACTTTTTAATGGCTTGAAGATGTATGCTTATTTATAAATAGTTTCTAGACCAGCATAAAAGAGAAGGAAAGCTTAAAAGGGGCTTAAGCCCTTCATGTGATATGGAGGGAATGAGTCTTTAGCTTTATCGTATACTTCTTCCATCATGTGTATCTGTCCCCTCTATGACCATCCACACTGTATGCCACATATTAGAAAGAAAAAAAACCTCTGCAGAGTCAAGCCACTGCAGTCATGGAAGTTCTTCGAAGTTACTATGTGCTAGAGGTATTTGCACAGCAACATATGGATGCAACAGAGGAAGTATGCTGATCTCTGCTATCTCTCCCGTGCTTTCCTCATGCTCTCATGTTCTCCTTTAATTGCTTGAAGAAAACTATTGCCTGAATAGGGTTTTAGTTTGCCTATTTCATATGAAACTTGGTAATTATTTCATTTTGTTACCCTGATTTCTGGGGTCCCTGGGGGACACCTCAATGTGTTCCATGTGATGGGGAATGGAAACTAGCCAGAGCACAAGCAATAGCAATGCGAGAGGCAAGGTCTTTTTAGCAGGCTCTTTCTACCCAGTTTTTACAGGGTCAGGCCAAGCCAAAAACCAAACAAAAATGTCCAATAAATGATTTTATTGAACGAAAGTCTCACGCAGCAACACAATCACTCACATACTCACTCAAGACCTATTAAACTGCATAGGGGAATATTGAAGGATGTAGCTGGGGTGATAACTGCACCTTTGTTCTGAAGTCCTTGGTCTGGGAAAAACAGCAGAGAAGTAGGGCTCAGCACAGAGAGGGCTAAGGGGATCACTCAATGGACAGAGAAATGGTCTGCTGAGATGACTGGGAGTGATCCAAAGAACTGCTCAAAAACTGGGACTATTTGTAGGGGAAAAGGTACCTGGAGGACTAATCCTTTCCTGGGGAGAACAATGGGTGTTGGAGTGATAACAAAACTCCACCATGATAATTTCCTTCGTGTGATGGGATTGCAAGGTGTTGCCAAAGTCTCAGGATCTTTGGCTGTGTTAGTTTGTGGTGTGACTTCATGTAAATGGTCCTCGCCTGATGGAATATTTGCTCAACTTGGAGCAAACATGCTAATCCTTGCAAGTCAGCTTCTCAGGGGCTGAGGATCCTTTGTTTATTGTGGGTTTGTACAGCTTGAGGTCTCCTGGGGCTACGTGACTGGGGATTTTACTGACCTGACCTGGTTTTTGATCTTTGACCATTGCTGTGTACGTGCCCATCCGGGTGACCTCTCAGGCACATTGAATCATATATTAATATCAAAATTGTAGACCCCAGGATAGGGTTTTTCCAGTGGAGTAACAATTTCACAAGATAGTATCTTGTGAACTATTTAATGACATTGAATATTTGGGATTTATAGTAATTTTTTTTAATGTGAGCGCAATCTAGCTGGATGCAATTGGTTTGAAATCTAGTTAATTTCCATGAGAGACATTAT
Organism: Ctenosaura bakeri; assembly: GCA_948474755.1. Taxonomy (NCBI): domain Eukaryota; kingdom Metazoa; phylum Chordata; class Lepidosauria; order Squamata; family Iguanidae; genus Ctenosaura; species Ctenosaura bakeri. Next base: position 119,757 of record CAOLHI010001498.1, read on the forward strand.
GAAATTTTGTCACTGAAAATCAGTAGGACTTAGAAGTGCTGTGCTTTGACTAGAGCATAGCCTAACATGTCTGGAAATTTATAAGTGGATATATTTGTTTATTGTCCTCCTCAAATTCATTACTTGGAATACTATATTGTTGTGCGCCTTTTGTCTGACTTATGGCAACCATAAGGTGAATGTGTCATGGGGTTTTCTTGGTTTTCTTTGTTCAGAGGGGGCTTGTTTTTTCCTTCTTCTGAGACTGAGACAGTGTAACTTGCCCAAGATCAACCAGTGAGTTTCTATCACCTAGTAGTGATTCAAATCCTGGTATCCAGAGTCATAGTCCAAGGCTCAAGCAACTACACTTAACTGACTCTGGGAATATCATATATGCCCATTTTAAAAGAGATCATCTAGTTCTGTAAATTATTTTTATGCTGACTTGCTGTTTGGAGATACATTTTCTTGAGTTTTAATTTCAACTAGGGACAGCCTGGGGTTGGGAGAACCTTTATTCTGTTTAGCCTGGAATTTTCCATTTGAAAAGAAAAACAGTAATACTGTGCCCATCCATTAAGGTTAAGAAGTTTCTCCTTTGTTCTCCTAGAATCTAAGATCAGCTGCTGAGGCTTGTTCAGGAAACTTTGTCAGACTATAGAACATGCCAACAAAGGAAAGAGCTTTTCTGGCTATGGTGCCCTGATTATGGAATAGCCCTTCCCTTTGAGGCTCTATGAGCACCTATATTGCAGTCTTTCTGGTGCCAATCTGTGATGTTTTCATTCACCAAAGTGTTTTATGAATTATGAATGCTTTTATGAATTAGATATGAGCGCTTTTATGAATGACGGGTTTTACGTAGTTTTAAAATAGTTGTACATAAATTCAATTGAACTAGCATGTACCCATTAAATCACTGGCTTTTATGTAAGTCTTGGTTTACCAAGTTTCTGTTGTGAGTCATCTGTGCTAACTGGGATTAACGGTTTGTTTAGGCTTTGCATTTCTTTTAATGATCGCTTATGGATTGTGGATTACTACTGTGAAAGTCTAAATGGAATGGATGATGGGATAAGTGTTTTAAAGAAATAGAAAACTGACAGGTTTTTTTTAAAAAAGAATGAGGGGTGGGATGAGATTCTGTTAAACACAGAAAGAGGGCCTTTTCAGTGGTGGTGGTGGTGGTGGTTGGTGCCATTATGGAATGTCTGAGATGCAGGATGTCACTGGAAACTGGTGCCTCTGACGTTATTGAGATGGTGATCCCACACTGTGTTTTAGTCTGAGCTTAAAAGGAGCAATCCAAAATGCTGAACCTAGTTGGAAAATGGAACTGCTCCTAGTATACTTCCTTTAAACTCTGGACTAAAATTCAAAGTGAACTCATCCCACTGGGGTCAAAGCCACCAGCTTTCACTGCCTGATACCTAGATTAGGATCTTTTCAACATCGGGGTCCTTTCACACTGCACAATAACAGTGCTATGGTTCCACTTTAACTGTCATGGCTGTTTCCTGTGATGTCCTAGGATTTGTAGTCTGGTGAGACACGAGAGCCCTCTGGGAGGGAATTCTAAATGCTCCTCCCTTAATTGCAAATTCCCAAGATTCCATAGGATGGAACCATGGCAGTTAAAGTGGAATCACAGTGCTATAATTGTGTAGTGTGAACAGGTCCCGACTGGAAAACTTCTTTAAAAAAAAGTCTTCAGGCTTTTCGATAGGTTTTACATCTTGGAACTAATTGTGTCTTCTGTTGCTCAGTTTTACTGCTCTTGTTAGATTCAGTTTATTTTGGTTTTATCTTGATTTTTGTGTTGGCTTTATTTATTATATGGACTGTACCTATATGTTTGATTGTGATTTGTGTTTTCTTGATTTTAAAGCTGTGTGAACCACCCAGATGACTTGGTTAATATATGGGCTACATAGAAATGTCACTATAGATAAATATCTTCACAAAAACAAGCACATTTCTGCAGTGATGTGGAAGACAAAAGATAGGTTTAGCGCAGGAAATTCAGTTTTTATAGGACTAAGTAAACAGATACGGTAGGAGGTTATTATTTGTCTTATATTGGTAAAGAAAGTTTTTTTATTGTAATGAAAGGGATAACTGAGATTTCTCTGATTTTCATTCAAAATTACATTCTAAAAATATCTTAAAAATCTAAGAATGGAAGAGGATGAATTAAGTGTGTGCATGAGCGTGTGCACGCATGTGTGTGTAATGGGAGGTGAAGGAATAAAAGTAAGTAGCAAAATAATTGTGATTCATTCTCAGAGAAAAAAGCAAAGGACAGAAAAACTTAACTAAAAACTGCCCCCAAACTGTTGCAGAAATCAGAGATAGAGACCCACGGAAATGGAAAAACGTTTATTGTAGCTGGCACAGTGTCTCGGTGGAATCCTTTCCAAAGACCGAGCCCCACCTCTTTAAGTTCACAACAATTTATACATTTTCCAGTACAGTGTCATCATGGTGTCATTACATGTTCAAGGAAGGAAACAGATGTGTACAAAGGTTCCCATCTCTCCACAATAGACCATTCTTCTAGTAATCTTCAAATGTTGTAAACCAGAAGGAAACCACATTCCATTCTTCTATTCCCACAGTTCCTTACAAACACAGAGAAATAACTACAAGCTGCAGAGAGAATTAACTGTTTACAAAGAGAATTAACTGTTTATCCCTTACAAAACTAAAGAAATATGTAGTGCCTCCATTCTTAGCTAGGACAGAATTGTCTGCCAAGAGCACAAAAACCTTTTCCCTTCACTTATCATTTCTGAAAATCATTAGATTGTGGCAATCTTTTCCAACCATTTTCTAGTGTTTATGAAAAAACAAGTTGATAACAGCATGGTAGCATCAGCTGAGGGCTTTGTTGATGACAGAATACTTCCATGTAATTTGCCTTACTGGTGTCGATGTAAAATCACTTCAGCCACACTGACAGCTATGTTTCCTCCAATATCGATACCACCAACGTTAGTAGGACTTACTTCCTAGGACTTCAACCTTAGTCTTCCCTTTACCTCCAGGCCATCTACACAGTCATAATAAAAAGTTCATGGACCACAGCTTGGTGCTGACCTCAGGAGATGCAATGAGAAATGCTCTTTTCGTTGATAACAATGATGGAGGAAGGGGAGAAGTAAGAAGGTGGAGGTAGGTGCAAAACTAAGAGGATATAAATAAAATAGTGTAGTTTTGTGGCTGTAGTATTTTAACATAACCTCCTTTCTACTGAGGGAGCCTGGAGGCAGAACCCTGTGTAAAGCTGAACTTGTTTCCATTGCACATGGCTTTATCACAGCAGAAATGTAGAGAACTTGTTAATGTGCCAGTGCTTTCAGAACTCACTGCATCTTACCAGTCCTTCCAAGCTTGGTAAATAGAGCAAAATGCCAGATGCTTGGTAAATAGAGCAAAACTCCCCCTGGATGAGGGCCTAAAGGAGCAGGTGTCTACTGAATGGTGACAAGATCTGATTGAAGAGTTTGATTCAGCATGCCATGAACCACTTCAGTGTCAAAAATGGGGAGATGTGCAATTTGAAATCTGAGCATCATGTTTCCTAGATCCTATAGTATCCCTAGATTCTGATTATTTCCTCGTCTTCGTACCAGTCCTTGCTTTCTGCAGCTTTGCCCTTTTGTTCCTCCGTATTATATGTGTTACATGTCACTTTCTTCCTCAGCTTCCTTCACTCTGTCACTCTAGGAAGTTTAAAATATTTTTTCAAAAAACAAATAGATATGTATATTGTAGGGTACATATAAGTGATCAGAATTCAGAAAGATGGGTTAATTTGAAATGCTGCAGGCACAATAGGGAGGTTGCTCAAATTCAAGACAGAGGGGCCTAGTCAGATAGGCAAAAAACTTAGAAGATGGAAGCTAGAACAGATGACTCATATGTTACATTCTCATTTATAAGCAAAACAAAGCAGAATAACTTTTGAGATAATTTTAAGATAAACAAAGCTGAGTGCATGTGGTAGCTTGAGGTCAGTAAAAGAACTGAGAATGTGATATAGCTAGTGATCTGAGACATATGGCACATGTGTAACATGTATTCAAGGGAGTGGTCCAACAGGATTGATAAAGGAGTCTAGCCAGTTTGTAATAACTAGGTTCTAAGTGAAAAGCTTATAAAAAGATGTCCCTCCTGTTGGGCAGACCTCTCTTCTTCTCAGGAGTTCCCAGGAGGCTGACTGCTATAAACATCAATCTTGCTTGCTCTAAAACAGTTTCTCTGATTTATTCTTTATTCTGTTCTGATAATCTTATAAACTTTGTGCACACTGCCACTTGAGGAGCTGTGTTAAATCCTCAGAAGGCAGACTAATAATCCGGGTTTTGGATTGTTTAGTTAATTAAAGGTAATATGATGGACCTCATACTTTCATAGTCCGGCAGAGAGCTGACCATTATATTTTGAATATCACAGAACTGTAACTTCCTTCAATGTCTTCTCACCATTTTAATAAAATAAAAATCAATATTAAACTAGTCCAGAGTGGGGAAGAGATTGTATGAAGAAGATAGGAGTGGACAATGCTTGTGGTAATTCATGAGCTCTGTCTTTATGCTGCCCTTGTTCTGGCGGCAACTTGTGGCCCTTCAAATGTAATTGTCTGAAATCTTTTATGAGGAAATGATGTTTTGCCCAGATGGAACTATACCCTGTCTCTCCTTTAACCTCCTACAGAACCCATCCGTCTGTTTGCACCCATCCTAGTACAACCATGGCTTGCGGAGAGGGAGGGGTAGTGGGAAGTGTCTGTCTACACCCTATCTGCAACTGAATGTACAACAAATGCATCCTCTGGGAATTCTGAATTCGCTTTTCATTTGGATATAGGGACTCAGTTGGATGTTTCTCTAGTGCCCCCTGACTTTACATTCAGCACTAAATTACCATATTGGGGCCCCCATAGGAGGCATGTGAGTTTTGAGGGAGTTAGAGGTTGTTGTGCATGGGAGGTGTTAAATTCCTTCCTTAGCAATGGCCCAATAAAAGATATAAACCAGTGATACTAACTTACTCGGTCCATCACTAATAGAATCCCAGCTTTTGTCTATATTTGTGTCTTGTTTGCATTGCAACTCTGCTTTAGCCTAAGGTGACTAATGAATGAGCAGGACAATTATGATTATCAGGAACGTCTCAGATGAATATATCTGAAGTATATACAAAACAAATCCACTTGGCCATGTTTGGGATTTTTTTTCCTCTTGAATCTTTTAATGGTGAATAGGTCATGCAAACTGACAACAGATGGTTCAGTCAACAAATTCCATAGCGGAAAGGATATTTTTTTTTTTTTTGGCATTGAACTTACATCTGCATTTAAAAAGATTTTCAAAGAAGGGTGAAGCTTAAACTATCATTATTGCGTAGAATTTCTGCAATTAAAGCAAATGTATTACCTAAGATGTTGTTTTTGTTCCAGACTAAAACAATTTTGATCAACGATATTTTATTTAAACAATGGCACACCAATTTATCAAAATTTATATGGTGCGGGAAGAAGCCTAAAGTAAAATATACAATTTTACAAGATGCTAAACAAGGAGGAGGATTGGACTTGCCAGGTTTGAAATTGTATTGCTCTGCATGTTGTTTGGTCCGGTTGAAAGACTGGATTCTGTTGACAAGAGATTATTGGACCTTGAGGGGCATGCACTGAAGTTTGAGGGGCATGGGAATTATGGTATGATAAAACTAAAGTGAACATGGGTTCTAATAGCCACTATGTGGGAAAAGTATTGTTGAGAATATGGAAAAAATATAAACTAAGGCCCTTTCCGCATGTGGAGGGGGAAACGGGGGAAAACGTGCTAAAACGGAGCTTACTGGCAGCTGGGTAAGTCCGTCGCCATGCGGAGCAGCGTGAGCTCGCTGCTCTGCAGTCCTCCGGCGTCCAAATGGCAGCTTCCAGCTGGCAGAGGCTCTCCACAAACCGGAGAAGCTCGCCAGCCGGAAGCCTGCCCCCGGCAGATCTACAGGCACGCACTAGTGTGCGTCTGCACATCTGCACTGGAGCGCGGCGACGGAGCTGTACGGGGCTGTGCTCACCGTGCTTTTTAAAAACCTCTGAAAAGAGGTTTTTAAAAAACACACCGTGCCACCAGTTCCAGTCGCTTCAAAGTGGATTGAGGTGTGGAACTATGCAAAGTAGTCTGCCCCAATCCACTCCACGGTGCAGACGGCCTCCGTCGGAGGTCGCTCTGCACCGTTTTAATACCCTGGTGCGGAAAGGGCCCAAGTTTATGTCCTAAAACATCTTTGTGGATGATTTTGCAAGAAGCTTTCTGTAGGAAGGAGACAACAGCAAAAGAAAAGTGGACATCTTATCAATACTCTGGAAGAGTATTGCAATTCCATCAAAGGAGGACTGGCTAGTCAAGTTACTAGACTTAGCTGAAATGGACAAATTAACAATATTGTTCAGAGGGGGGAAAAAAGAGTAAATTTCACAGAAGATTGGGATCCTTTCATATGCTCTTTGCAAGAAGAAAGAGTTCAACATATTGACTGTAGGATTCAGCAATTAGTATTTTGGGAAGATTAGCAGTGGAAGCATTAGACTGATATTTGTAATTAGAGAACTTTTGTATATACTGCAAGTGATACAGAGTCTACATCGGGAAACCTTGAAACCATGTTTTAAAATGTCTTTCAGGTTTCTTAGTTGTTGTTATTATGTAGTGCTGTGTATGGCTTTTTGTGTGTGTGATTGGAGATTTAGAAGATGATGTAATTTGAAGTGTCTTTTTGATTAGTTTTGTTATTAGATTATGTTAAAATTTTAACAAAGTACACATGTATATATAAATGAACCTCTATCTGCATTATTAAGAGTGGAACCTTCTTCTCATTCTTCTCGTTCTGAGAGTTTGCAAATACTTAAGGTAACCTGTGAGAATACTTGTTAGCTTTCAAAAAGCTGGCACAACTCATTATAATAGTCTTAATGAGTATTCAGCATAACAAATCATACATAGGCTGGCAACTTATGGTCTCAGGGATGACTTACATTGCTACTTGTGAATATTTTCAATTTATGTATATATAATTCTGATTCACAAGTTATCCATTTTGAAGGAACGTCACATGATTGAAGGAAAGTGCAGTCACACTGCTGATCTTGATATCTACATCACATGCCAGCACTGATGCATAGCATACCCACTTAAGAAATAACAAGAGCAGGCCATATGGTTTGTGTTCAAACAAGGACCACTTTATTTAAATTATTTATTTTGTGATCTGCAGGAGAGCAGCCTAAAGAATAACCTAGATTTTGGGAAGATTAGCACTGTGTGGCAGTGGAATGTGCTGCCTTGGAATGTGGTGGAATCTCCTTCTTTGGAGGTTTTTAAGCAGAGGCTGGATGGCCACCTGTTGCGAGTGCTTTGATGTATGTTCCTGCATGGCAGGGGATTGGACTCGATGCCCCCTATGGTCTCTTCCAACTCTATGGCCCTTTCCACACGGGGGTATTAAAATGGTGTAGTGCAACCTCTGACGGAGGTCTTCTACACCGTAAAATGGATTGGGGCAGATTACTTTAGTGTAATTCCACACCCCAATCCATGTTAGGGCAACCAGAAGTGGTGGTGCCGCATGCTTTTTAAAAACCACTTTTGAAGAGGTTTTTAAAAAGCACGATCGTGTAGTCCCGTGCAGCCCCGTCGCAGTGCCGGTGTGGATTTGCAGGCATGCACAAGGGCATGCCTGCAGATCTGCCAGGGGCAGGCTTTCCGGCTGACGAGCTTCTCCGGTTGGTGGAGAGCCTCCGCCAGTCGTAAGTCGCCATTTTGGGCGCCGCCGGACACCGCGGGATGCCGGGGAGTGTGGAGCAACGAAAACGTGCTGCTCCACGTGGTGACGGACTTACCGGGTTTCAGGTAAGCTCCATTTCAGGACGTCTCAGGACGTTTTTTCCTTCATGTGTGGAAAGGGCCTATGATTCTATGAAAAACAGAAACTTGGACAAGCAGAATTCTATGAGCATAGTCTTTCTCCATGAAAATGATAATCAGAAAGAACATGACATCAGGGGTTAGATGAGCTGCTCACCTGCTTATTAACCACAGGAGGCCCTCTTCTTGTGGGGATTGTATGCTCAGACTTGGGGGAAAAACCTTCACATTTTTTTTTTGTTTTTTGCTATTTCTAGCCTTATATTTTTAATGTTTCTCAAGACAGCACACTGATCCAAATCTTATGCTTGTGTCTCCCTGTATACAACTGCCAATATATTGAGACTGTGGCTGTCTTCTGTAGGAATAGTACATTTACTCAGAGACAGAGCAGAGGAACATCTCAGTTATATTGCCCTAATTATGGTTCCCAGAAGGTCTGCCTGGTGATGATGATGGGACCGATTTTGATGCCAACTTAAGACCTTGGTATTTACCTGAGCTTGTAGGTCTCACCAACTATAGTCTAGTTCTATTTAGTACAGCTGATTTTATTTTGGATGGTGGGTTTTATGCTGCATTGTTTTTGTTGAATGCATCCTGCCTGAAATCCATGGCTACAGGATAGATTAGAAATATGTTAATAAAACAAACAGATGAATTAAAGGTATCGTTAAGCTTCAGTAGACATGACAGGTTTTTTAAAGTATTAGGCTATACCTTTAAAAAAATGGGGTTTTTTGAACAGATGTTTTCAAGCATTTTACTAGAAAGCAGTTCCCACTGAACTCAACTGGACTTATTTTTTAGTAAACATCCTTTGAATTGGATTATTAGTTTGTCAACATTAAGTTGTCAGAAAAATTGGGACTCATATAAAATATGAGATTACAGATGATTCGGGTGAAACTACATCAAATGTTGAGGTTTGGATCTCTTAATATAGTTTCTTAAAGATGATTATCTCTGTATTATATGTTTGGTAGGCCTTTCACATTTTATGAAAAATGCCATGGTTTTGAAATGCAAATAGTGCTGGATTGCTTTGCTCTTTCTACAGTAATTAAAAAGGGACTTCTTTGCTCTGCTTTACGCACATTCTAATTTCTATCATGCAGGAAATCTAATCTACTGCAATAGACTTTTAATTGGGTATCTGAGTTTATCTGCTGTGCCGTGTCCTTCTTTTCTTTGAAGATCTAGTGTGTGTGAAGTGAGAGACTGTATAATATATGTGTAGATGCCATAGCTAGTTAAGGGAGCCAGATCTTTTTTTTTAGGCATTTCAGTATAGCTGATTTTTAAAAAGACAGTGAGCATTGTCAAAAGTTTGTATTGGTGTTTCCACTGGTATTGTTTAAAGAGCCAAAGAAATTGGCTATTTGACGTTCTAATTCCAATCACTTACCACTGTAGCTCTTATCGATTGTGTGCATTAAAAAGACATACTCAGTATAACATGTAGCACACTTTTATGCCCTATCTGTTTCTAGTTCTTTAAAAATCAGCCAAATTAAGTTAGTACTTTGATATCTAATTCTGGATGTAATCCAGCATGACCTATTTTCCATATAAATGGAATACTGTATAGTGAACATTAGACATGACTGAGAAATGCATAAAAGAAAGTCAAAGGTTTTCCTTATGAATCAAATAGCTTATTCAGGGAAGTTGGTAGCAGATTTTTTAAAAAATTAAAACAAGTGAATGAGACTTGTACAATTAAATTATAAGTTGATAAAATGACTGCTGTTTCCTATACATTTATAATTGATTTTGTTTTATCACATTATATAATAATAATGATAATAATAATAATGATAATGATAATAATAGTAGTAGGAGCAACCAAGATTCTAGATCAGCTAGACCGGTATACTTAACTAAGGCCCTTTCCACACAACGCTGGTGAATCAGTTTGTGCCGTTTCTTACCGGATTTTGTGGGCTCGAAACAAGGTGGACTTTCTCTCATTTCCTTCCGCACAGCTACTGCGTATGTTCCATTCTGATTTGGAGGAGTGTGAGTCCATGAATCCACACTGACTCCACCTTGGCCACTCCCACTACTCTCCTCACTCTACCCCATCGGCTGTGATTGGCCCTTTTTTTTTTGCATGGTTTAGTGCGTCATTACGTACACGCGTAAGTCCATACTACCCCCTGGCCCCTCCCATGAGCCCTCCCTTGACTACCAATTCGCACTGGCGTGAATGTACCTGTCTGCACCACTGTGAAAGTACGAATTGGATCGATCAAAAAGCAGAAAACCGATTTCTTCCAGTTTTCAAATAGCGTGCTTTACCACTACATGGGGGCACATTTAGTTGGAATTACGTGCAGAATAAAGGTAAATAAACCGAACCTAGTCCTCTCCAAGGTGCAGAAGACCTCTGTGGCAAGATGCATTGGCCTGCCTTAATAACCGCAGGTGGAAAGGGCCTAAGTTGTGTTCTGGCACAGTCCCCCAAACCCAATTCTGATTTATTGGTCAGCAGCTGCTGCAAACAAGAGGAGTTCATTCTTCTCTTGATTGGGGCACAGCAGACTGTTATTTCCACTTCTGTTCTGCATATGATCTCTTGTGTGACAATCAGAAACAGGACTGTCACTATTGCAGTTTCTCCTCACAGTTCAGATGAGTTGTGAGACACGGTGAAAACATCAGTCTGTTGTTTCCCGATCAACAGAAGAACAGACTTCTGTTGCTCACACTGATTGATGCTTGGTAACTCAGGATTTGGGGTCTTTGACAATCCCCGCATATTCCCTACACTATTGGATACATAGGGATTGTGAATACAAATCAGTTATGAATGCATAATGCTAGGTTACACATTCATAACTGTGATTGTGAATTCCAGTCAACAACAGAAACAACAATTTCCGTCCTTTTTCAAGTCCAGGATTTGAGACAGCTTACAAAAGTTAAAATAGATGTAACTAATAAAATTTCATATCATACATAAGTTAAAAATCCAATTATACTATCAATAGGCTGAAAAGCAGTTAAAATCATGTCATTAAAAGGAATTATAGTAGCCCCCTCCCCCATAACTGTGTGACCGGTATGTAAAATTTCGGTTATCCTCAATGAGATGTAGTCGAAAAATACATACTTTGAATTTAATAGTAATAAAATAAAAGTTGAAGCAATAAAGTGAAATAAAGCAAAATATAGTATAGTATTGAGGGAAAGTATAGAATAGTGGTTTGAGTGTTGCACTACAGCCCTGAAGACCAGGGTTTGATTCCCTGCTCAGCTATGGAAACCCACTGGGCATATCACATACTCTCAGCCCCAGAAAACCCTGTGATAAGTTTGCCTTAGGGTCTCTGTAAGTTGGAAATGACTTGAAGGCACACAACAACAAGAACAACAGCAGCAGCATATAGTATTACATGGAAGATGTCAGGGAATATAAAACTGAAGAAAATGGTTTCCCATTTGTTTTCACTATTGTGCTGTCTCACATTGTCCATGCTGTCTTGTGTTTCCTTGCTGTACACAGTACTACATGTGCTCAAATGCTACACGGTCTCTTAGAAGTCCTTTGTTACTCTTTATGATTGGATTGTAGTAGTGGCCTTCTGCAAAATTCTTGTGCTTGCACAATAAAGTCTTTGTCATTATCTGGTATAGTCTCTTGTAAAATCTTTCTGTTTGAGTCCTTGTGTTGTTTGTAATGGTCTCAAAGCAGAAGAATTGTGATGCTGGCAATTCTGATAAGCCTAAGAGAATCCATAATATTCTTCCTTTAAGTGAGAAGCTGAAAGTTCTTAACTTAATGGGAAGAAAACAAATGTGCACTGAGGTTGGTAAGATGTGTGGTAAGAATGAATCTTCCATCTGTGAAATTCTGAAGAAGGAAAATAAATCTGTTCTAGTTTAACTGTTGCACCTCAGACTGCAAAAGATACCTACACAGTGTGTGATAGGTGCTTAATTAAAATGGAGGAGGAATTAAATTTGTGTCTGGAAGACATGAACAGAAAATGAATTCCCATTAACATCAATGTCTTGCATCACAAAGTATTGAGGCTGTATGAAGATATCAGCAGGGCACCCCCTTAAATGAGTGCCACTAAGCTCTTTATTGCAAATAGGGAATGGCTGCACAGATTTAAGAACAGGTTTAGACTTAAAAACATAAAACTGAGTTGAGAGGCTGAGTTGGCCAAAGAAGCATCTGCTGCCACACTTCCAGAACAGTTTAAGAAGTTTGTTGAGGAGAAAGATTATCATCCAAAGTAGGTGTTCAATTGCAATGGATCTGGGCTTTTCTGGAAAAACAACAACAACAACAACAAAACAACCTGCTCACTAAAACCTACATTCCTAAAACTGCAAAGGTGGCATAAAGCATGAAAAGAGAGATTAACTTGGGTCTTGTGTGGTCACTCTGCAGGGCATATGATACAGTATTGAGGGAGAGTGTAGAATAGTGTGCAAATGCAAGAGGCTATGTACTCTTAAAAATAAAAACAAACCTTATCTGCCTGTGGCCCTTTTCGCGTGTTGCGCGATTGCAAGAAGCATTTCAGATAACATCCTCGCAATTGCGCAACACTGCCAGGGCCAGCAGGTGCCGATCGCACACTATTTCATTTTCGGGTTGTAGCCGAAAATGGTGTGCAAATGTGCATCGCTCCAGGGTCTCACATGAACTTACCTTGTGTACGGAGCTCTGGAGCTGCGGCCTCCCCCAGCGCAGACTGGGAAATACTCGGCTGCACTGTGGAAGGAAGAGGCGGAGCCCTTATGCTGCCTGCCAGCCGACTGGCACCTCCTGCAGAGCCAAAGCAGTGGGGACACGAGAGCCTCTCACAAGAGGCTGCTCGTGTGATGCCCGCACCCCCACACCGGAAAGAGGTAAGGTGCAGAAAGATCCTGTGTTTTGGCAGCTCAATAAGAAAACATGGGTAACAGCCACTTTGTTTACAGAATGTTTTGCCAGTGCTTCATTCCAGAAGTTAAAAAATATTTGCAGCAGGAAGGGTTGGAATTTAAAACCCTGTAAATAGTAGACAATTTATCTGACCATTCTGAATCTGTTTGATATGAAAATGAAAATTCTGATGTCTTTTTACCTCTCAATACAACTTCATTGATTCAACTCTTCGACCAGGGCATCTTTTTGCTTTTTATCAAGGCCACCTGGTATCTGATTGCATTTTGTCTGCAGTTGAGGCAGACCCTGATGCAGTGCTGGGAATCCTTCAGTATTGCTGATGCCATAACCTTCATCAAAGTGGCAGTGGATGAATTGAAACCTGAAACTATAAATACCTGCTGGCAAAACTTGTGGAATGAGATTGCGGATGATTGATGGAGAAGTTAGGAGAATCATCCAGGAAGCCAAGGAACTTGGTGGAGAAGGATTTGCTTAACCTACTGGATGAGAAAGTGGAAGAACTTATTGATGGCCATGAAAGAGGAGGAACTTGTTATGATGTCTTCAGAGGAGGAAAAAGAAGAGAAGGCAGCAGCAGTGGTGACAGCGGCAGAGGACCAACCATGTGGACCTTAGATAAATTTGCCAAAGTGTTTCAAATTGCATAGACATACAGACATTAAAGGACAAAATTATGGAGTACAATCCTTGGATGGAACATAGCATTAAAGTCACCTGTATGATCACCAGTGGCTTGCAACCTTTGCAGCAACAGTTTGATGAATTAAAAAGAAAGAACAACTTTCAGTTACAATGTTCTTGCAAAAGATTTCAGGAAAAAAAAAACCCTCAGAGGATCCCCTCCCATTAAGATTGACATTGCCTGCTCTTGAGACTGAGATCCAACCATCAACATCATCCTGGGGCTATAATCCAAGATTGCCTTATGATGATCGTGCTTCTGAAGATTATCTGTCTTCTGATGTATTGTCAGAAGGTCAATACCAGTCTGACACTATGGCACTGAGCCACTAGCATTAGGCTACTATTGACCTTCTGCATACAAAAGCATTTTGGTTTTGAACCATAAGTTGTTAATTTTTATGTTTTCCAATTGTACACCAGATTTGGACTGCAAATAATGGCTACAAAACCTCCTTTCTCTCAGAAGCTAAAGTTTTGTCAAGTTCTGTCAAGTTCCAGAACCTCCTCTCCCAGCTGCGTACTTGTCTCAATATCTACATCATTCCTCTTATTGGAAAAAAATAGCATAGTATTATTCTTGTTTTTTGATATCCATGGTAAGTTGTAAAATGTATTTCCTGTGGTTATGAGGGGCCTACTGTATTACTGATTGGGGCAAAAATCAAAATGAACGCATTTTTAAAAATAAAATAAATTTATAGATCAAATTTTAGGGCTGTATCATGTGGTTAATTTGCAAATTGTCTCCAAAGCATAGCAGCTTCAGCTTGGATTGTCTGTCGGATAGTGTTGAGAGCTCCTAAATGTCTACACTGCAAATAAAAATTATCCAGGGCTTTTCTAGATTGGAAGTAGCAACAAATCAACATGTGAGTCTAGTAGTCCAAGGAATTAAAATGGTGAAGTAAGGCAGGTGCTTAAATAGTGGCACATTACCTGGTGTCAGTTACAAGCTATCAAGATTCATTGCTGAAAGTGAGAGGTTGCAGTGTGGTTTGGACACCTGCTGTGAATACATATGAAGTCATAAATAAGTCTCTCCTGATGGTGGTTGTTGTCTAATGTGTCAGAAAGGTGATCAACTGCCCTAGGGAAGTGTGACAAGGGTGTCTGCACAGCTCCGTGAAGTCTTATTCTGCAGCAGGTGCAGCATGTCATTAGAGGTGAACCAGGTGGCGAATATTTTCTGTGCCATATTCTAGCCCTGTGTGCTGCGTCTGTTTCTTGTATCAGGAAAAAAGCAGCCAGCAAACAATAAATTCTTGTCAAATTTTTTGTCTTAAAGGAGAAGTGAGGGCTAGACTAAAATTCCCATAAAGACTTCTTACTGCTCAAATTACAGTCAACTTGTTACAATTTGATTTTGTTCAATTGGTACAACAGTATTCTAGACCACATCTTGAATACTGTGTCCAGTTCTGGGCACCCCAATTCAAGAAGAATATTGACAAGCTGGAGCAAGTCCAGAGGAGGGCAACCAACATGGTGAGAGGCCTGGAAGACATGCCCTATGAGGATAGACTTAGAGAGCTGGGTATGTTTAGTCTGCAGAAGAGGAAGTTAAGAGGGGACATGATAGCCATGTTTAAATATTTGAAGGGATGCCACGTAGAGGAAGGAGGGGGCTTGTTTTCTGCTGCTCCAGAGACCAGGACAAGGAGCAATGGATTCAAGCTGCAGGAAAGGAGATTCCACCTGAACCTCAGGAAGAACTTCCTGACAGTCAGGGCTGTCCGGCAATGGAATCTGCTGCCTCGGAGTGTAGTGGAGTCTCCTTCCTTGGAGGTTTTTAAGCAGAGGCTTGATGGCCATCTGTCACGATTGATTTGAGGGTGTTCCTGCATGGCAGGGGGTTGGACTGGATGGCCCCTGTGGCCTCTTCCAACTCTACATTTCTATGATTCTATGATTCTATCTCATTGGTTATAAGTCACTGCTTGAATCACTAATATTTGCTACCTAGGACTGAAATTATAAGATAAATGTGAGGTATTGAGAAAAGACTGTATTTCTCCATGTGACTTTTTCCACTAGCAGGAAGGGCCATCATTTCCTTTCGCTTTCCCTGTAGCAGCACCCTCACAGTATAATCTTTTCCTATGAAAAGTCAGTTTGGTTCCATACCTTCTGAGTTTCCTGCAGGAAAATAACACTGTGTTAATTTGCTTGTCATTTGATCCTTAAAATTAGGGGTGGCTACTGTTTTTAAACTATTGTTTGTAAATTATCTGTGGTTTGGGAACTACAGAATTTTGAAACTGGAATTTTTTAGCCTGTATGTCAATGACTTTATTCATGGATTTAGTGTTTTATATATTTTTACCTGTTATACATCATCAGAGGGACCCTGAGAGGTTGAGAGGCAATAGACAAGTGCCTGAAATCAATCCATCAATCAATAGTCAGCCTCTGCATCTCATGTTTTCTACAATGTCATGTGAGAAAGGAGTGATTCATGTAGAATCCTTCCTTGGACATTTCTGCAGCATCAAGGAAAGAAGTTCTTCTAAAATCACTGGGTAGGAATATTCCTCTTCTTTTGCAAGAATCTCATGGATCATGAGTAGTATCACAAACATCTGATGAGATGCAGATGTTTCAGGTGTAAACTTTGTTTGGGGTGGAAGGTACACCTTTTGGCCATGTGCCCACCACCATGTCATTTGCTCTTCCTGTCCATGCAAAGGGGAAGAGTTTGAAGAAAGAAGCTTAATCTATGTGCATTGGTTTTCCCCATGGCGCAGAATTCTGTGTTATTTTCACATCTCACCAAACCCTTTACATGCATGGCTTGTTGAAGAAGTGGGATTGGTGCAACCATAGGGTGCAGCCAGTAGAAATGGTGCCGTAATCTCCCTCATGTGATGACTGTGTGAGGGAATAATGCCACATTAGGCTATACTGTTAAAAAATGTTATGCTGGTATGGGTCAATGTGAGCAAAACTAAAAAATTCAGAAGCAAGGATTGAAACCTAGATTATAAGTGTACACTAGAGGTCTATTTCTCCACCAGTACTTTTATGTGGTACAATCCATTCATGCACATTAGGCTTCTTTCACCTCACTGCTGCCTTTTTCTGTTGTGTGTAGACAAGACTTCAAGCAGATTGAGATTGAGAACTGGGGCAGATTGATAACTGGTGTGTTAAAGACACAACATTGCAGATTGAGAACTGGTGTGTTAAAGACACAACATTTTAAATGCCTAGGCTATGATTGTATTCTCCACATGTTTTAAAAAAATCATGTTTTTAATATATTAATATATATGTACATCCTTATAATTACTGAGATAATCTTGTTTTTGTGCCCTGTTTGTTTTCATATTATGCTAAGGTTCTATAGAAAAATAACTCTAAGGAATGGTCCTTGACCTTTCCTTCATAAGCATCCTCATTAATGATTAAAAAATGACCATGCCCTTCGCATTCTGGTGCTTAGGGAACACAGGCCATTTCCAGCTACCCTTTCCCAAGATATAAGCACCTCCTAATTAGATTTCTGCATGAATGGACAATTGACTCTTATTATGTATGCAGCTTGCAAATGAGCATGCAAATATGAGAAGCAATGGATATATGGCATTGTGTGTTTATCTAATGCCCAGATTTGCTTTGTATTTCTTTCTGGATGTAACCTTGCACAATGAGATCAGTCCCAAATTAGAGGACTGGCAGACCATTTTCCACTGGCTAAAACGTATTGTAACTCCTGTTTAATCATTTGTCTTAATAAGAATATTCCCATGAAACAAGCTGCTGGGATCACAAAGGCTGAAGAAAAAGAAGGCGGCGACATGCAGTTGAAATCTTCATTGGTTTCATTAAACCAACACACCTGATATTTGGATATACAGATTGTATTGTTTATAATTAACTTCCCAAATCAATCATGTGTTTTGAAGCATTGCAATTCCCTCTGTCTTTCTGCCTCATTGACAACTTCGGTCACATTCAACAACAGCAAGCTGGGATTTAAATGACAACAAAGCCAGAGACAACAATGACTTGTTAAAACAACATATAACAGGTGACAAACAAGGAAACTGACTTAGGCCATTTCCGGACAACAACACTCTTCCGTGTCGTCTCACTGCAGTCCCGAGTCCAGAAGGGAGCATGCTAGCAATGCTCCCCTCTGCACCCGCTCGGTCCATGTGGAAGAGAACGCAATGGCACCATGTCTTCCTTCCGCAGCGCAGCCGGGCTTTTCCCATTGCTGTGCTTTGGAAGGAAGCGTTGCCAGTGTTCTTCTGCAGCTTCCGCATGGCCAGAAGTGACAGGAGTGCTGCGTGATCGCAGATGCGAAACAGATGTTTTCCATTTTGCAAAAACTGTGCAAGCGTGACGCTCCATGACAGGATGGCAGCGGGACAGCGACGGCATCATGCAGAAGCGTGACCTGCCGACCACTGCCATCCTGTGGCAGAAACGAGACAGCGACGTCGTGCAGGAAGGGCCTATGTCTGAACTGTCAATTTAGCTGCCCACGGCACCGTTTAGATCTGATTTTTTTGGGGGGGGGATCCAAATATACCATTTTATTACTGTCCCTATGATTGCTGTGTATAAATGATTTCATTTGGAATGGGAAAAAAGTTTCATACATACCACCTGACTGATATAAGGATGTGCAAAAGTAATCAAATACAATAGAAGGGAGAACTCTGCTTTGAATCTCTTTTATGTGGACTGCATGTTTGTGTGCTTATTTATTTAGAAGACACAAGTCATATATGTTCCTTAAACTTGCCCATGCCAATAATTATTTTTCTGCTGAATAATTTCTCAAATAAAGAAGATATGATAACCCCAGATTACTACTTAGCATAAAAATACCGAAACATATATTTTAGATTACCTTTTGAGTATATATCAGTTGCATTGACATTAATGACCCCAACAGCACACATGAGGTGTCATCCATGCTTATATGATCAAGTGTGAAAGTTGTTGAGTTGGATGCAGGGTTTCCTTCCCCTTGAAATAGCTCAAACCTTGAAGGAGAATCATATTAAAATGTTATACCGCAGGTATTGAGATCCAGAAAAACTGAGTAAGATATATAAAATGAAAGAGAAAAAATGCTGGAAGTGTGAGGGGGAAAGTGGTTCATTTTACCATATGTGGTGGCTTTGTAAAAAGGCGAAAACTTATTGGAAAGCGATACATAAGGTAATTACAGAAATACTGAATATAAAAATACCGTTGACACCAGAGATATTTATGTTGAATATGTTACATCAAATGACAAAAGAACAAAATAAATATAAGAATGGTATACTGTACATGGTAACTGCAGCAAGAATTTTGTATGCTAAATACTGGAAAACGAATAAAGTTCCAGAAATAGAGGAGTGGCTTATTAAAGTTCAAGAATATGTAATTTTAGATAGTCTATCGAGAGCGATGAGAGGAGAAAAAAGAGGAAACAAAAAGACTGAAATGATGGAAATTAAGAGATATATTGAGGAAAACTGGGAAAAGATCTGTAATGGGTAATGAAAGAACTAGGGTAAGATAAAAGGTAGTAAAGACAGGAGAGCGAAAGGTACATTTAAAATATGGTTAATGGGGAAGATAAATGTTTGAAGAGAATGATTGTAACGTAATGTAAAGAACTGAGTCAAAGAAAGTAGGAAGTGAAAGAGATAATGAAAAACGAGGAATATTTCTTTCTATTGTTTATGTGAAGAATTTAAGGTTATTGATAATGTAAATATTGTAATTTGTTGAGATGTTTGTAATTTGTTGTTAATCTTAATAAATAAATGAATATATATATATAAAAAGAAATAGCCTTCTGTAGAGATCGATCTGAGAGACAGCATAATATAGTGGTTTGAGCATTGAACGATGACTCCTGAACAGCAGGGTTTGAAACCTCACGGAGCAATGGAAACCCACAGGTTGATCTTGGGAAGGCCACACTCTCTCAGCCTCAGAGACAGGCAATGCTAAACTTCCTATGAAGAAATCTTGTTCAAATCACCTCCAGCAAGCTATATTTCCATGATTCTTTGACTGAAACGGTGACATTGAGGGCCTTTCTGTACTACACTGTTATACAGCTATTATTCTACTTTCAACATCCTGTGGAATTCTGGGATTTGTACTTTACTGAGGCCAAAGAGCTCACTGGGGTTTGTAATTTGCTGAGGCCAAAGACTTTCTGGCTGAGAATTCTAAATGCCCCTCCCTAAACTGCAAACCCCAGGATTCCATAGGATGTTGAAAGTGGAATAATAGCACTATAACAGTGGGGAAGAGAGTGAAATGGAGGAAGAAAAGGAACTGGTTGTAAGGGTGGTGTGGGAAGGGGACGTTGAGGCTTGTGCCTGAGCACAGCTATTCCCTTCAGTGTGCCTGCAGAGGAGAGAGACAGAGAGGAAGAGAAGGAACTGGTTGCCAGAGTGGGGTGGAGGGGAGAAGGGAACAGGGAGCTTGTGTTTACATGCAACAGATACCTTCAGTGTGCCAGCTGGGGAGAAACTGAGAGTCAGGAAGAAAGGTTGTTGGCTTCGATGTCACCACAAAGGCGAGAGCGAGAGGGAGGAATAGAGGGAATTTTATGTAGGAGTATGTCATGACTTAAGGTGCTAGGAGTCATTTGGGGAGAGGGTGAGCCCTGTTTCTCCATTCACCACCATCACAGCAAGAGCAGAGCTTCTCTCTTCCCTCCACATGAACACACTACTAACAAACTGCTGAAAGAGGAGGGAAAAGGCACCAAGCTAACTACAAAAGCTTGTCTGGGTTCAAGCAAGTGCCTCTTGCAGTCTTTTTTCCTTCCTCTTTCTGTGACTGCACACTATCTTTGCTCATTAAATCTGAGTTCAGTCTATGGTACTTCTGAGATTGTGGCCAGTGTGTCTCTTACTGTACAGTATTTGTCTTAATAAATACAGTAAATAGTACAATACAATATATATACAGTTGTATATAGTGTATATAGTGACTAAAATACATTTGCAAACTAAACTAAACAAAAACAAAACAACAAAACAAAACAAAAAAACTTGAGTTCTGCTTCTTAACCAATTCCACTTTCTGACAGGGGTCTGTCAGATTATTTCTCCACTTATCAGAATCCAAGGCTGACCAGTGCAATGATACTTCTATGGAGATCTTTGAAATTATACCCATCTATGTTGTTGCTGTTGTGTCCCTTCAAGTCAATTCCAATTTATAGTAACTCTAATGTAACCATACCAAGTCTGAGGTTAGTTAATATCTCCAAAGACACCAAATTATTTGGGATTGGTAGAACAAAAAGGAACAACAAAGAGCTCTAACCAGTCTTTCCAAATCAGGTGAAATGGCATCAAATGCAAATGGTAATAAGCTGATGGCATAAAAAATCCTGAATTCACATATATGCAGATAGAGTTTTTGGAAAATAGTTGGCAACAACAGAGATGTAATTTAGATACTTTAAATCATCCCCAAGAACTACAGCCACAAATAACACAAGCCTCCTAGTACATTTGCCCCTTCTGGATGATTCCTTAGTTGGCAATCACTTACTGGTAAATAGGTCTTGGGGTTATGGTGGATAGCTTGATCAAACTGTCAATCCCATTTTTGCCTGGCTTTTATGAAAAACTCAAATGCCATATTAGAAATCCTTAGTTAAAATGGAACAAATAGAACTGGCAATATCATAATGCCCATATTAGGATGCTACAAATATTTTTCACTTGTGTACATTTAGTATCTGTTCAAGATGCATAATTTTTAAATTTGATCTGAGCTCAGAAATAGGCTTTATTTGATAGGTTATTGTTTAAACAGATGAACTTAATATTAGCACTCAAGAAACAGTTTTGGCTATTCCTGTCTAAAGCAGACATCAACACTATTTGCAGGGAGGAAATAAGCTACAAGTTTCTCCCCTTCTGGTGATTTGCTTGGTTCTCTGTTAAAATAAATGTGCTTAAACTTCAATTAACCTCCTTGTGCAGCTATGCAGAGACTTTTATGGGAATTTGGTCCTGGAAAGTGAGCAGCAGATGTTCCTTCACAAAACAAGTTTGCATAAATATTCCATTTGTGCCCCATGTCAAGAAAAGCAATTCCTTGCAACTGTATTCTACATAAAAAATAATGGGACCCATCTGATTCTGCCAAGATAGGGGCTTTATGTAGCAAATGTCTGACCGGCAGACATCACAAGTCCAATTTGAAACTGATGAG
The DNA here is from genome assembly GCA_948474755.1 of Ctenosaura bakeri. Taxonomy (NCBI): domain Eukaryota; kingdom Metazoa; phylum Chordata; class Lepidosauria; order Squamata; family Iguanidae; genus Ctenosaura; species Ctenosaura bakeri. Next base: position 141,474 of record CAOLHI010001498.1, read on the forward strand.
ATCATTCTAGCGCTGCAAAATATTAGGATATATTGATGAAATGAGTCCATAACCAAGGCAAAGATTGTGTTATTTATTTTGATTTGCAATCAGTTCAGCATTACAACCACAGAGTATAGGTATTCTTCCTCCAATTTGAGAAAGTTGGATTTTGGAGACCAGTCTGTGACTTGCAGTGTGAGTTCTTGTGAGAGTGCAGGTGGAGACAGAGGAACAGCAACCTGTCTTTTCTTAGGTCATTTGTGCACCGGGCTGGTAAAACGGTGCAGAGTGACCTCCGATGGAGGTCTTCTGCATCGTAGAGTGGACTGGGGCAGACTACTTTTTGTAGTTCCGTACCTCAGTCCAGTTTGGAGCGACCAGAACTGGTTGTGCAGCATGCTTTTTAAAAACCTCTTTTTTAAAAAGCATGGAGTGCGCGACTCCGTGTCGCTCCGTCCCTGCACTCCGGAGCAGATTTGCAGGCGTGTGCAAGTGCGTCCCTGCAGATCTTCCAGGGGCAGGCTTTCGGCTGGCGAGCTTCTCCGGTTGTTGGAGAGCCTCCACCAACTGGAAGCCAGCATTTTGGATGCCAGAGCAGTGTGGAGTGACAAGCTCGCGCTGCTCCTCGTCCCGACAGACTCACCCAAATGCTCAGGAAATCCGGTGAGTCCCATTTTCGCGCGGCTCCTTCCCCACGTCTGGAAAGGGCCCTAGATTCTGTTGGTGATATAAGCCAGCATAAGTGGTGTTATGCATGTGTAGTAATGTGTAGTGCATTGGGTAGCACAATAAAGTACAGAGAAAAGCATGTGCATGTACATTGCTTCTATGTCTATGCATTGCATGTGCATTGTTATTTCACAATGGGAGACCCACTGTAATGAAGTGGTTTGAGTGCCTGCTCAGCCATGGAATCCCACTTTGGGTAAGTCACACACTCTGAATCTCAGAGAAAGACAAGAGCAACCCTCATCTGAAATTCGTCCAAGAAAACCCTGTGATAGGTTTGCCTTAGGGTCACGTAAGTCAGAAATTACTTGAAGACTCGCAAGAACAATAGATTTCACAATGGGCGGTCGGTCATTCACATTGACCATTGACCCACACGCATTGTGCTAAGTTGGTGTTCAGCACAGGAGCTTTATAACATTATTCCACTGGCAGATATTTATGCTGTGCTGAAGCAATGCAAGGCCAATGGCTCCTTCTGCTGTCTTCATCTCTTCCTCTATGTCATCTCAGTACTGAAGCCTGTGTTAGAAAAGCTACTTTAAAGGAATTTGTTGCAATTAAAGTCACAGGGCCCCAGAAGTAGCTAGTTGCCATTACATTACACTTTTTTTTAAAAAAAAAAACAAAGCAACATAAATCCTTTATTTTCCTGTTTCTCAGAAGGAACTAAAATGTTACTTTTAGTAACCTTCTCAAGTTGCAATTGCAATGTAAATAGTTGTACCTTTGTTGCTGGAAATAAAAATTGATTGTTAAGTACAGAGGCCAGTGGTAAATATGGAGGCAGAAATCAAGTTCAAAGGCAGGAACAGAGAACCGAAGGGACCAAAATCAGGCAGGAGCTAGAATCCAAATTAACCTAATCAGCATATGTCTGCTTCATTACTTTGGCTTGCAGGAATGACATTATGGTGCTCATTGTATTTTGACTGCCTTGAAGACTAAATTGGCAGTATTGGAACTGGGAAGTCAGATGACTCTATTCAGGCTGGAAGTACCTATTCCTTTAATGCCTTGTTAGCTTGGCTTCTGGATAGGATGTAAGGCACAGTTGCTAAATGCCTTGATTCAACCCCCCAACTCTTCCCCTACAAAGTTCGAAAAGTTAACTTTTGGAAGAATGAGTGTGATCACAATTTGAAGTCATCCATAGCTGAGCAATGGTAGGATGAATCTCTGGATCCAACAGCATTATCCCACAAATGTAATGCTATGGATGCCTTCTTAAAACCTCTCCACTTCTACCCTCACAGGACTTAAAGAACTCAGGTTTCCCAAGCTTCTGTAAAGGAACAGGCTACTCTGAAAATATGGATTCTTTATTGAACATCTTGTGTGCCTCAGAGTCAATTCCCAGGTTCAAATTTGTGCGGAAGAGGAATACAGGTCAACGGATCTGAGATCTGCTCATAAAGTGAATCTCATCATTTACCTAATCAGATGTTGGCAGCTTTTTGAAAGTGAAATAATGTCAGTTGCATTATAAATCCACTCCAGCTTAATCAATTAATTAAAATTCAGACAGCTAATCAACTGAAAAATAGATTTAATAGAAATATAATAAACTTAAAATAAAAGAAAAATGGCATAATATATCTAAAACAATAATACTCCTTGTATCACAGTAAGGACACTAATTGCAATTAGGCAGACATAAGTCAGTTCACTAATAGGGTTATGCAATTCATATGACTGTTGATTACATAGTTATAAAATATTCTTATAATAAAAAAACCTGGAATATCTTTTTATTTCACCTACCCAGTCTAGGGAAAAAAATCATGCAGTCTCAGGGAAAACAAATTTGTAAGTCAGTCACAAGTGTAAATTCAATAAATTTTAATGGTCCAGATTAAGACTGTTATTCAAACTGGATATGATACTTAGTGATGAACCTGTGTGTCAGATTTGTCATTGACAAATCACTGTAAAGCAGGTATGCAGTTTAAAGTGAAAAATAGGAAAAATAGGCAGATGAGGTTGCTCTGAGATGTACAGTCTCCTATGTGTGAAATGTTATCTCCCTGAGAGTTAGTGGCAATTTTGCCCAAACAGAGTTAGAACTAAACTGGACATGATAGTGATTAAGGTTACTTCTTATCTTGGAGACTCATAGGTAAAAAATATGGTGAAACAGAAAAGCATGAGATGACATGAAAAATACAATACCTTTCCTGGATTTCATGGTAAGCTATTTCCATATGTGACCAAACAGGTCTAGTCCAGGAGTAGTTTTGAACTGGTTGGGCCCAGAAGCACTCATATGGCTGGGCATGATGATTCTTCCATTCCTTCCATTTACTCAGTGGAAATGTAGCAAAATGTCTTGAATACCTTGAAGATCTGTGAATTCATTGGTACCTGCAGTTTGTCCAACAATGCAGACTACATCTATTCCATGAATCATTTTATTGCCAGTTTGGTACCTAATGACCATGCTTCTGTTGATGAGCTTCTCCGTATTTAGCTGGATTTGTTCTCTGATATAGAGACACAGTTCACTACCATACTTCAAGCCTTCCATCTGGTAGAACCTCCCAGAACTGTGCTCTTCGCACATAGACATGCAGGGTCAATGCTGTGCATAAGATTACAGAATAGCCGAAGCAAAATGATATGATAAAGTTTTAATAGTACAATTTCAGTACACTTTTAAATATGTAAATCTCTTCCTTTAACCAAAAAATGGTTTTTGATATTGTTTTATACACATCTGGACTAATTGCTTTACTGTTAGAATATAGGAAAATAGGAAGCTGTCTTATAATGAGTTAGAAAATATTCTCTATAGCTCAATGTTATCTGGGATACCTGTTGGCACTGTCTCTCCAGAGTTTTCTTTTCAAGCTCTCCCTAAAGATGCTGGGGACTGAGTCTAGGACTCTTTAATGCAAAATGTGCATTTTATCATAGAGCTACAGTTTTGCCCTCCAAATGTTGCTTCTAAGGCTAGTAAAATTAGCAGCTCTGGAAATCACCGTGTAGGAACTCCAATGAATAAAAACCACTGTGCTTGTTTATTTGCAGCACTGCCCATAAACAAGAAGAATTAATGTACATATCCATCAGATGACAACTGTGGCCTTCCACAGCATTTATAGTATGCTCAGATTTAAAACAAATTTGAGAACCTTTCTGTCTCCGGCCGCATAGCACATCTCCCCAAAGATTACACCACTTTTAAAGAGCACAACCATATTTCTTTTCATGATCATTATTAGAATTATTCGTGGCTGAATGAATGGATAGTAGCTATTGTCCAGGAGTTTAACTATGTTCCCATTCCTTCATAATACAAAAAGTATATGTGTATTTGTAAGTAAACTGCATTTTACTCAACCAGTGTTGGCTGGATCATTATTCTATACATCCTAAGTGATGTGTAGAAGGAAAACAATTATTGGTTGTATTCAAACTGTCTCAATTATTTTATATTTTATTGAGTTACCAATAATTTATTTACATTACAGGACACATTGTTTAATTTAACTGGTATAAATAAGGTAAATGCTTTTTGAAGTCCATATTGTTATTTAGCAATAAAGTAACCTGTATATGTGCCCTACATGGAGGAAATAAGGAAATATAAGTAACAATTGGTTTCCATCTTATTACTCTTTATGCAATGAGGAGTAAATCATGTTTAACTCAGATTACTGGATGGATGGAACATGTACAATCTATCTAAAGGTAATGATGGAAGAAAATACCTCTATTTTTTTTTTTTGGCAAGTTTCTAGGTGACTAAGTAGGATAGGTAGATAATGAAAATACTGAATCAGCCAAGAATAAGAACTTTTAAATCTCACTGATTTTAGTAGCAGAATTAAAAATGTGATTGGTTTTTTTCTCTGTTGGATGTTAATGGACTAGCGGTGGGGCATGCTACAGAATATTTCAGTGCAGAATGTTTCTTTTTCAGGTTCCATCCAATTGCACATGGATACACATTCTAGCCTCCTTCCTCAATCAGTCAGCTAAACATGTGTAGTCCTCAATGAACTCTTTTGGGCGTCTGAAACAATTTAGGCTGTTTCCCTAAAGATTTTGTCCCTACAAGCCTTTGCCTTCCCATTGCTAATGCTTCCCTCCTCAGTAGGGATGGTGTGATTGAACATGAACTAGGACTTAAGAAAACTGAACTGGTTATTCTGTATGTTATAAAAGTGCCTAAATCTGGCTGGATCAAACGCATTAATTTTTTATATGTACAGAGAAAGAAGGGCATCAAAATTATGCTAAAAATGATTCAGAATACCTAGCCAGTATATTGTTAAATAAGCAAGACAATCAGATAATGTATTAAAAAGAGACAAACTTTACATCTTGATCAAATTAAATTTCACCTGCGCTATTTCCCTGAATACTGTGTCAATCTATTATTTTAATATACTTGATTGCATTTTAAAAATAATGTTCTAAATTCAATGCCGTGTAAAATCCTTGAGTGCAGGTAGGTGATTGGTATGCATAACCCGCTGCTTAGAAGGAATTCAGAGTGTGGTCAATCCCTTGAGCATTTCACCTCCACAACTTCCCTTGGCTGCTACTGATTAATTGTTAGCCCGAATATGCTTGAACTGAGCCATTAATTATGTCTAAAAGAGAATAATTCTGGAATGATTTCTATAGTGAGAAGATATTGCTTGTATTATTAATTACATTCTCTAGTTGCTGTCACATGCATACAAATTCAAGAGAACACTTTTTTTTGACAATTTAGGATTTAGAAAAAGAAGTATTTTTATGTGCATACATCTGTGGTTTTCCATATTTTAGTGATCAAAGATACTAGCTGCTGATCCTGAGATCTGTGTATGGTGTTGCATGGTCAAAGACTTTTTAACTGTTTTGATAGAGTGACCTCTAAGAGGTATACATTTGGACCGGTATCTCCTTGGTACTAAAGGAAATCCTAATTTGGATGAGGGGAGTTTAAAACTGCTGTTATCAATTCAGTGGCTTGTTTTGGCCACTGGCCAATAAAAAAAGTAGTATTTTGATCAGGCAGTATAGAGTTAGGATATTAGTGAGTAAGCCTGAAAACTTAATCAGGTTTGCTTACAAACCACTGAATTGGTTAGGACTTACCTTCTGAGTCAATTTACACAAGATGACCATGAAATGGAACAATACCATCATAATTATATGGGATATACATGCCATTTAATTCTGAATAGTTTTGCAGAAATTATCAAGAGTCATTTAACTCACAACTCCTCCAGATGTTTAGACTGAGCAGCATTTTCCAAGTTCCCTCAGATTTTGATTTAGGAAAGGTTTCTTGCAGCAATGTGAGGGACTGCTCCTGTGTCCAACATTTTGATAAGCTTGGAGATTAGAGCTTCTCTATGAGTAGAATGCCACAACAGAATATACTGGTGAAGTTTAAATTTATTATGCTGTTACTATTGTGGATACCTCTCAAATTATTTTTACATGGATCGGGCTTAATATGTTTGGTGAATTTGACATTACTCTGGCATGGTTTTCTCTATTCAACTTTTATTGATTGATTTCTTTTCTTTATGTCATTGGCCAGTCATCAGCCACAGTTCTGAACAATATTAACCTACCAAACCACAGGACACTTACCAGGTTTCTGTCCCCCAGATTATAGTTCTGTGGTTATGGCTATGTAGACAGCAATGGTAGCCATTCAATATGACAGTTCAGCAGCCACCACGTGGCCCAGCAAAGAGGGAGAAAAGAGGGATGACCCTTGTTGTTCATGGAGCTCTGAAGGCCAACACATGTGTGTTGTTAAGCTCTGTAGTCTTATATTTTCCATTCAATTTTTATAGCTTACATCACAACCACAAAGAGTGAGTTGGATACACGGTAAGTAGGAAGTGTAGGGAGGGCGGTGTGCACACAAATTCATCTCAAAATGTGTGGTTTTAGGTTTTCCCTGTGAAATTTAATTGTGAATAAGTTTTTAAAAATATAGTAACAAGAACAATAACAGCATAAAATACAGTTATATGTCTTTAAAAAGCACTCTAGGATCACTAAACAATTAGAGATAATGACTGATTACAATCCTGAGTATATCATAGATAGGAATAAGCAAATAAGCTACTGTGTGTTCCAAAGGATTATCTCCTTTTCCTACCTCCAGATTTTGAGCTCATTTTGGATGGATTTTTAAAAGTAAAACTCTATACTTTATTCTGTATATTTTGAGAAAGATATGTGTATTTTGTCCCTATTTTTCAAATCACGTCAATTGTTTTAATGTACCTGCCCACTGACTAAAGTGTACGTTTTTTTCATTTTTGAGATACAGGCATTTTTCTATGCATACTTTTTCAATGTGTGCTTTTTATTTATTTATTTCAAACATTTATGTACTTTAGTCTAATCTACAGGGTATTAAAACATACACTCTGTGGCCAGGTTATCACTGTCCAGGAATGGTTATACAATCTACGCTTGCCATGGAGACACTTGGGCCTCTAGTGACAGAGATGAATCCAAGCACATCTCATGTTCAGGCACCTTTTACTGTATTGGGAATGCAACCTCATCCATGGCAGGTAAATTATGTAACTCCCAGACTTGAAAATCCCTTATCCACAGAATCTCTACATCTTCAAGATTCAGCCTCAGTTGATTTTCCATAATTAAATTCCCCCTGCCTCCAGGGACCAATCCAGTTTGTGGATGTCCCACTTGACTCAGATGTAACCAAGAAATAGAATTGAGTTTTATTCACATACTGATGACATCCAACCCCAAACATTCTGATGACCTCTCCAACAGCTTTACATAAATGTGGAAAACCACTGGGGACAGCATAGTTGCTAAGCAGCAAAAACAGAAACCAGTGTCTTTTTTGAAACTGATCCTTCAGGTGGGAGCAGAACCACTCTGACCCATCCAGCCATGTTCCCCAATAATCTGCTGTTGCTTACTTCAATCTAACTCATGGCAAGGCATTCAAACTGTACTTGCTCATTGTCTGTTGTTTAGGTATTTGCTGTGATTTGAGATATCATGCATCCAACCTGAAAGATATCTGAACTGAGCAGCAGAATAATATAATTCCAGATATGGAACAGAAAAACTTTCATTTGCTAAGACTCACTTTTGGTTCAGCCCTGACCAGATGAAATTGACAGTGATTTGTTCTATTAGGCCAGGACTGGACAAGTAGATAAATAAAGTAGAATTGTTTGGAATACGAATAAAAGTCTAGACAAGTTGCTGCCTCTGTTCTGGGGCATCATGATAACCAAGTTATAAAAAACCTTGGGAAATTTCCTTTCCAGACCAATTTGTATAATTGCAAACAAAGCAGCATTGATTGGTTCTGCTTTGTGCAGTTATCTTTGTAACAGGAAATTTATCCAAAATGCTGATATTACTCCTGTAATTATTCAAAGGCCATTGGATCTGCAAGAAAGTTTGTTTTATGTTCTTTATGTTCTGTTACTGTATGTTAATTTGCCTTGAGTCCCATGGCTAAGGAAAGTAGCAGGAGTACTGCATCCACCTAGATTTGTTATCAGGGCTGGTCTTCTCATGAGTTAAGATGAATTCTTCCACATCAAGTGGTAGAGCAGGAATGGAAGACAGTTGTATCTCCCCACCCACTACTGGAAAGGCCCCATGGCGACCTCATATGCTTCCAGAGCTGGCTCAGCTTTTCCATTCTGTTGGAACTGTGCATGAAAGACTCACTAGAGCAGCTGTGCACCTGATCTTTCCCTTGAAGGGATGACTTTTTGAAGAGCTGGATCAACTGTTACCTGCAAGATGAGTGCAGCTCTCCAAAGAGCTCTTGAGACTCAGATGTCTCATTCTAAGGCCCTTTCCACAGCTTACCTGCATCTGGTGCGGTCACGCGGGGATCATGTGAGTAGCCTCTTCCGCGAGGCACTTGCATCCCCACTGCTCCTGCTCCACAGCAGTTGCCTGCTGGCCGGCAGCATGAAAGCTCCACCTCTTCCTTCCTTCCTCAGTGCAGCTGGGTATTTTCCCAGGCTGTGCTGGGGGAGGAAGCATGAGGGCCACGGCTCCAGAGCTCCACATGGATGATAAGTGTGTGTGGGGCCCCGGAGTGACAAGCAATCGCACATCATTTTTGGCCAAAAGCCAAAAATGATATATTGCGTGATTGGAACCTGCTGGCCCCAGCAGCATTGAGCAATTGCGAGGACGCCATGTGGAACGCTCCTGGCAATCGTGAGATGCTCCAGAGGCCCTTTCACATGACAAATGCCATGCGAAAAGGGCCTAAAGAATCCTTCTTCAGGATAAGACATTTGAGCCCTAGCAGTTCTCCAAGAAAGGTGGGCCAGCTCCTTACTGCAGATAATGCAAGTCTGCGGGCTTCCAATGAGCAGGTAGCAGTAAGTGCATTGCAATGTATATGGTAGGGATGGGAAGAATATTTGAAAATACTCAAAAAACATGTTTCTTAAGTGTCAAGAAACCCTGATGAGAATAATTCACAGTTGGAAACTTATTCTACACTGCATTCTCACATGGTTGTTTTAAACAGATAAACCTCATTTTCTGTGTGGAAACAGCTGTTTCTTGTGCAGAACATGCTGTATTTGGGGACTTAATCTGTGTAAAATTTGCATGTGGTTGTTTTGTGCAGAATTCAACATTTTATGTGCAGGAGACTGCATAAAATGTTGTTTTCAATGCAAAACATCTATCTGTGAATTTTACACAGAATAAACCTCAAATTGTAAATGACCCTCAAACTTTCTCACAGTGATAAACTAATTGTTTCCTTCATACCCTGGTTTTTGTCAGTGTAGTGCCTCATTGCAATATTTATATGTGTCACAGCACACTGGGATTTTTTGTTCAGGATGGGTTTTTTGGAGGGCACTTCTAGTACAGTCAACATAGTAAAATATATACAAATACAAGAAACTGAATTGACTTTGAGAGCAAGACATACTTTCAAGTACAGTAGTAATTGAGTGTAATGTAAATTTTGTAAAGAATCCATATGGTACAGGAATTTTGTGACCAAAAAATTTGTGACCGACATATTGTGGCACTACCAGATCACCTAAACTACTGGCATGAAATTGCAGGCAACTAGAAGAACTAAACAAGATGAACAGAAACAACAGCTAGCTATCTTACATAATCAGTGAATTGCAGTGTTGCCTTTGCATCCAAAATGAGTACATATGTATTTAAGAACACTTCTTAAAAATGAAAAGCTGTTCAATCTGACTATTTCTGGAGCTCAGGGGAATTGCTACAATCAGAAGCACTTTACAAATGATCTCCTTCTCTCTCTCTCTCTTACTCACTCTCACACACAGCTGCAAAATCATCTGATAGCTTATTCACTGAGAATTTCAGAAATGGGTAATTAACAAAGAGTTCTTTCAAGCACTAGATTTTTCTAATGTATAATATAGTCTGCTTGTTTTCAGAGGTTTACAAAGTTCTGACAAAATATATTGGGAATTTGTCATAAGCAAGGTCTACAGATGGAAGTTTTTCTGTGTGGCATCCACAGGAGATAGTTATAATGGATTACAACTGGGGTCTGTTCATACATATGCAGCCTTCTCTAAGCACATACTACAATTTTAGCATGTAAAAGTTTGCAAAAGGTAATTAGTTAATTGCAGCAGCAGAGTTCTGTGACTTAATTCTTTAGTTATGGCATCAGCATTTGTAGATTATGCTTACATCTGAAAAGGGGGAAGGAAATGTCAAGCCCTAGGATGTGAAAATCTCTTTGTATGCGAATGATTTTCACCACTGGGAGGACAGGAATCACATGAGGAATTTGTACGATTTTTTGGATCCCTGATCACTGGTGGCAGTGGGATGTCTCTCCACTTGCATTGCTGTGTTGGCTCCATGGAAAGGGAAGACCTGAAGTGAAGAGAGAGGCAGCATTCCCACCATTATTTCTGATCTTCTGAAAGTGTAAGGCACAGGAACTCACCCCTGGCCAAGTGTATATCAAGAATATTCCCTTAGCAGGTGCCTGGGATGCCATTGCGCAGTCCATCACTTCACCTTTGGGTAAGTGATGCTGGCTCCCCAGAGCAAAGGGCAAAGCCATGGCCTTCAGGGCAAAGCTCATCCCACACCAGGTCTTTGTGAGTAGGACCATGTGTTGCCAAAACATCACCAAGACCTAATTTAAAAGTTATCTCCTTTTTCTGGCTTGCTAATGCATTAGCACATGCACATGCTAGGGATGCAAAACATGACCTATTTTGTTCTTTCATATAAGGAGAAACACTTCCAAAGGTGGCTGGCTCCTTACTGGCTGAGGCAGTGAGAGTTTTGCACATTTGGGGTGATGCTTTGCATTTTAGGACTTCATGTGTGAATTTTGCAAAGGTTTTTTTTCCAAAGCCCGCTGTGCCTTGTGCAAATTACAATGCAAAAATGTATTTTACACCATTCACAATGTTTTAACCTCGCCCTCCACCCCCAAAATGAAAAAAAAAGAAAAGAGTGACTCTCAGGAAATATGTAGTGTCTGCAATTTTTCCCAACAAGATGTCTCAACATATTGAGACCACTTTTTTCGCAGAGGCTGAGAAAATTTGTGAATATTTTTTATATTCGTAGCATATAATATGCATGCAAAATCTGTCAGATTATAGCTATGTGCTAGCGAATTTTCATTTACTTCCAAAAACCATAATTATTTGCTTCCCTTAACTATATATTTAGAAGATATATATTAGAACTTATCATGTAGATGTTCTTTATTTTAGCCACATCCTTGCTGTTTCACTGCAAGGAGATACATGACAAGTCTTTTTGAAATCTCTCAGTGTTGAAGTGGTAACAAATCCTAATTTATAAGGTTCTGCAGTCTGGATGAGATGATGATAGAGTTACTCTTAAAGGATTTCCCTCTCATTTATAGTATCCTGCAGAGAAAGAGTTTCTGTATTTAACTGAAAGATCTCATACAGATGGCAAGTTGTGCTGAATTTAAAAGACTCACTGCTCTGAGTACTCAGCCTATCAAAGTTACATTTGTTGGGATGGAAAGGTAGATGGACAGATGAACAGAAATATAGATATTGCTTACAAATACAACTTTGAAAAGTTTCATCTTAAAGACCTTTCTTTCCTAGGACAACAGTGCAGTAAGAAACTTTGGCTGAAATTCTATATTGTAGTTTACAATGTGTAACTTTATGCATGCTTAACTATATAGGCAAAGCATCATGCATCCCTTCTAGTGAATTGTGAAGGTGCATATCAGGGCACTAGCAAGGGTGTTCTGATGCACATCAGGCTGTACCAGTGCTCATCAACACTTCCTAGCTGGTGTATGGATGAGCATTGAGAGTCCATGATATGCATTGGCACTTATTGCTCATCAGTCTCCATGCACAAGAGTCACTTTGCTGGTAACATCACAGCAGGCCCTTGCTGGACATGGACATTGTGAAATTTCTGACTTCTATCTCTCTACTTAGATGTAAGTCTCATACTGAATTTCAGCCTTTATCTTCTATCTTGCGATGCGCTCTACATAGGGCTACCCACGTGCTTAGTCCAGAAACTTCAATTAGTTCAGAATATGGCAGGCAGGTTGGTCACTGGTAGACCTAAAACTGACCACATAACACCAATTCTGAAGTCGTTACATTGGCTGCCTATTAGTTTCTGGGCACAGTACAAGGTGTTGGTTCTTACCTTTAAAGCCCTTTATGGCTTGGGGCCAGCCTACCTGCGGGATCACCTTCTCCCATATAATCCGCCCCACATACTAAGGTCCTCTGGGAGGACTTTACTGCAGCCAGTCAGAACTAGTTTGGCTGCAGTTACCCAGAGGACCTTCTCTTCTATCGCTCCCAAGTTATGGAATGGCCTGCCGGAGGAGACCTGGCATATTACCAGTCTTGACTGCTTTAAAAAAGCAGTCAAGACTGTTCTCTTCCGACAGGCCTTCCCAGACTAGTACTCCATCGCCTCCCACCAACTGTCTTGCTGTTCTTTTAATAGTCAGTTGATTGTTGTTAATTGTTAATTGTTGTGTGTTTTAAGGGGTTGGTTTTAGATGGGTTGGTGGGTGGGGAGGATTGGGTATGTTTTTTAATGTAATTAATGTATTATTGTTGTTCGCCGCCTTGACCCATGTGGAGAGGCGGGATAGAAATAAATTATATCATCATCATCATCATCATCTTGGGAGCTATTTTCTTGCTTAATTTTATGCAATTTATTAACTTTATGGTGCAGGTTCTCTAAGGACTTGGCCTTTCTTTTTTCCCCTAAGTTCAGAACCATCTTTAGGTTTGAAGAGTCCATAGCAATCCCCTCATGTCCCATTAGACCCACCTCCCACTGTTCTAGGTTGGTTGGTAGCAGTGTGTGGAAAGTCCTCTGGCATTTTAATTTTCCACAATGCCCCAATGTGAGCTAATGCAGGTGCCCTGGACTGTGGCAAATTCACTGCAAATAGTCAGTGGCTTTTCTTTTCCAGCAACTCCTGTTAGACATGCCCACCAATGGATAACAGTTGTTAGCTGGTATTAGCCCCCCTGGGACATTGGCAACCATACTTGCTGGTCCCTTGGTCTAGTTTTTAATAATTTCAGATATCATTTTTAATGCATCATTTGAAATTGCATATCAACACAACAATGCACTTATCTCTACATTATTCTCAGCAGTGTCAAGGGAAACATATGTATAGTTAAAAAAAACATGGTCAGACATAATAAATGGATGAATACTATCCATAGTATACAATAAAAGGCAAGAAAAGGAGTGTGTGACAGCTCCCAACAAGAGTTTTGTGGGGTAAACTTTGCCTATACCTATTATGTGAAGATGAGTGGTGTAATAATCCACAAAAATTTATATCCTAATAAATATGTTAGTCTTTGAACCATGCATTCTTATAGATATCTATTCAGGAGTTACCACCTATGAAGGAGGTGCTGGGCTGATCTGACTGGAGGCAGCCAATCACAGCTCAAGGAGTGGTGTGAAGGGTGACTGTGGGTGGAAAATAATTAATAAAAACAACAACGCAATGGGTATATCTGAAAGAGCAGCCAGAATTTGGAACTGATGGAGACACGGAGTGGATTATTTGACTGAGAACGAGACAGTTGACAGGGATAAGATTTCACAGAGGTAGAACAGTTGGAAAGGAGAATTGCTTCTGTTCTGGAGAGTTGTGGCACAATAGATTGTTCAAGAGTTAATGTGTTATATTACTGAGTTTCAATAAACTTACATTTGTTATTTTTCTTAAAAAAAACAAACCTGTCTCTGGCTGTTTCTTTCAAGCCTGATAGGTAGTCAGGCCATGCCTACAATAAAGAACTCTCATAACAACGCAGCCACAGGTCCATGTTTAAGGGATCACCCTGAGGCCCAGGAATCCAATCCAGAAAGGGATTCAGTGGGGAAACAAGGGCAGAGTGAGTTGCAGGCCTGCAAAGGTTGAAACTGTGGGGCCAGCCTAAGAGAAGTGATCTGTCACACTCCCCATATGTTCAGTAGGACTTCCTGCTGTTTAAGTGCTTATATGATTGTCAGCTAAATAAGTGCTATAAGAATCTCAGCTTGTTTTATTGGAAAAGAGGAGTACCGTAATCCTCTGGATTCCCCTCTCCTCTTTTAGGCCTTCTTAGCAGGGTTAAAGTGTTATCTGACCATAAAGATTTTGATATTTATAGCACAGTCCCATGCAAGTTTACACAGAAACAAGTCCTGCTGAGTTCAGTGGGGCTTACTCACCGGGAACTGTTTTATCATAAAAGTTGGGGGAATTTAAGGTCCATCCACAATGCTGGCATCTCCTCAGAATCTGGGGGATTATAGCTCAAAGAAGGTCTGTGAGAGGAGGGTAGTGGCAGGATCTTTTCACCTGTGTATAGCATACTAATTGTAAGGAAAACTCTAGTTAAAATTAAGAAATCAGGCACTCTTAAAAACCATACAAGGTTAATGGAAAATGAAGGAAGATAGGTTGGATAGAGAGAAACTGGAAAGGGTGATAGCTGTCAATCCTGAAGCAGAAGGTCAAAGTGGAGTGGCTCAGACAGTCTGAGGGTAGCACAGAGGAACAGAGATCTGAGTGCCATGTACTATGTCCAAAATATTACAAGTTACTGGGGTTTGAGCCAGGTTTTTATACTCTGTTTTCTGCCCTGAACAGGAAATGTGTGGAGAACACTGACAAAGGAATCCAGAATGACTGATTGCCTTAACTCTAAGTGACCAAACATTGATGGGAGTCCTGACAATCTCTTAATGTTTTGGTCAGGTAAGGTGAATGGGGAAGGTCTTGTAGGATATGCTTACAGTAGGGTTCCTGATTGCTTCATCTGAGTAGTGTTGCCCGCTATTGTTTTTGGGAGTGCTCACAACTTAACAGTCTTTAGAAAGGTTTATCCCAAGCCATTAGCATTGGGCTTTCCTACCTAATCGTCTCTGAACTTATGACCTGGCCATGGTGAGGTCATCCTGGCCTGGCTATATGCTTATAGTCAGTAATTCTCCAAACATGCTTTTAGTCATAAATATATCTAATTTAGGAAAAACAGCACATCCCTCCAAATAAGGGTTTTGGGTGTGGTAACAAGTGTACATAAGATTGCATTCTGAATTGCTCCCCGCTGCAGGACAGGAGACTGTCTCCATCCCGGCCTTGTCCAAGAGTTGAAACTTGACTCAGCTTAACAACAACAAACATCTATTAGGTACCCTAGGCAGTTCTGCTAGATCTCAGTCATCCAATATGCTGGTTACTTATAGCGGAAAATAATTGGCAACCCTGTGCACTTCATGAGGAAATTCTTCATTCCTTGACATCGACAACATTTTGATTTTATTTGAAACTTTCACTAGTCTTATGCCCTATGCTTGGTAACTTCAGTTTATTGTGCTGCACTGCAGGATATATCTTGGAAGTCTTGTGTGAGTTAAGGTTACTTTGAACAGTTCGGAGCTTTTCTGTCACTCTCACTTGAGCTTTGCTTCAACCTGAGAAAAAAGAGTGTGTGAACTTGTTCCTCTCCTTGCACTGGGGCGATTGCTAGTCAGAAGGTGTTCTGCCAGTGCTGGAAAGTAGAAGAAACAAGCTGTAATTGCTTTCCTTCCCTCCATCACATCTCCCCTTCATGACATGACAGCCACTACTGTGAGTGTAGCACCAGCAGCTTCTATTTTTTATTTTATATTTATCAAGGGCTGTCCCCATTTGACTTCTTGCACTGCTGGATGCTGTCACTCAGTGTAATCAAACCTTGACATGTCATTCTTTCCAAGGAGAAATACCAAGTTTTCTCACTTGGCAGTAGTTGCTACGGTACTTTCAAGGGCGTTGCTACATATCTCCAGCTATTATTTTATCTTTCAAGGATTCTGCAGAACTCTACAGGTTTTGTTCTCAGATTTCAGTGTTATTTTAATAGCCATGTTGAATATTACACTGCATTTGCCTTCACTGAGATAGAACATTTTGGTAATAAGGACTTTTAAAAGGATTCAAGTACGGTGGCAATGACAACATCATCTCTTTTCACTCAGCTTTATATAATATGCATGAGAACTTTGTTACTTGATAAAAGTTCACTTGGCAAGAAGAATCTATATTCAACGTGGCTTATATACCTGGTAAAATAGTTTAGTACTGGCTCTTAGTAAGTATTATGGCAGTTTCAAAGCAATGTGCATCTCCCTGTGAATTGAAGCAGATACTTACAGTGTAGCCACTGGAAAGTTGAAATGCAAGAACTACTACTTTGTGAAAATGCAGTCTTCATTGTCTGTCTGCATGCCAGATCTGCAGTTACAACCTTTTCACAAATGCAGAAGGTCAGGTGGATGGTACCATTTGTGAAAATTTGAGGTGATCAACATCGTTTTGGCCTTGTTAGGATGTAGCAGTGTGAAATCCTCTCCCAGGATGCAGGAGTATGGGCTTCTTAATTCAAGAAGAGCAAATAAGAAAAAGTGAAGTGAGCCTTTCCTGTCAGTCAACAAAAATGGGATTTCAATCTCTCCCCTTTTCATATTCTCCTTAGACAAAAGTCAAGGACCACTTGGTCCCCTCCAGCCACTCCTAGTAGGATAGGCCTTTAGTTCTTTGGCTATCTTCTCTCTTCATCCCTTAAACCACCAAAAAGGATTGGGGCAAACAGTAACTAACTGAAAAAAACTAAGCAGAGATCTTCCCCCATCCCTTCTATCATTTTAAAATAATAGGAGAAATTCTGTCTCCTTTTTTATATGCCTAGGTAGAACCAATGAGTAAGTAGCAATGTGGATTATAAATAGTCTTTCTACCTTCTTAGCAACTGTGTAACAGTTCAGATGTGTTGGTTAGTGTCTCTCTCTTTGGATTCCAGTTTTCTTGAATCATATCTGCGGCTATATACTATATTTAATACTTGTTATTTATTTGCCAACCCCAAGAACGTTTCTAGACAGGTTTGAAAAATTAACATAAGAAAACATCAACAAAAGGATGCATTAGCTAACTTGTTTTTTGGAAAAAAATAAAATAAAAATGACTCAGGCTGCACTTGGAATTTTACCTATTACTTCAGTATTTATTAAGATTTATTTACTTGTTTAATTAATTTATATACCACATTTCTCTTTGCATGGGACCCATGGCAGCTTACATCCAATTTAAAAACAACATTATTTGTTGTTCAAAATTATTTGTACAAAAGTGAAAAACAATTAAACAATAATTCTGTTAAAATACAGTTAAAACAATGTGAAATAAACTGAATAATAATAATAAAAAGATAAAATCACAATCCCATTCAAATTCCTTTCTGCTACATGAATGATAAGACAAAGGCCATTTCTGCACGAGGCTGTTAAAGTGCTATTATTTCACTTTCAACATCCTATGGAATCCTGGAGTTTGCAGTTTAGGGAGGGCCCAGGATTCCATAGGATGTTGAAAGTGAAATAATAGCACTATAACAGTCTCATGTAGAAATTGCTAAAGGCTTGTATAAATAAAATGGTATTTGCCTACTCATGGAAGGAGTGGAGGAAGGAGGCTGAATCTCCTGTGCGAGGGAATTTAACAGCCTAGGAGCACCCGCTGAGAAGACCCTTTTCGGCATACATAGATGTGATGGGGATGGGACCAAGAGAAAGCCATACCGCAGTCTCAAAACTTGGGCAGGCTCATACAGGATCTTTCACATAGTCCAAACCTAAGCGATATAGGAATTTAAAGATCTTTGAATTATGCCGGGAAATGGACTGGTAGCCAATGAAGCTGTTGAAGAGAGTTATATCTTCCCTATATCCAGTCCTAGTCAGCAGCCTGGCCTCAGGACTATAGACTCACTGAAGTTTCCAGCTTCACATGGAGTACATTGCAGAAATCTAACTGGGATGTAATAAGGCATGTGTTACTGTGGACAGATCTGACAACTCAAGGAATGGATGGAGCTGAAGCACTAGTTTTAACAGTGCAAATGCACTCCTGGCCACCACTGAAATTTGATCATCCAAGCTTCAGATCTGAGTCCAGGAGTAGATCCAACCTGTAACCCAGAGATTTCAGGAGGAGTGTAACCCCATCCAGCATAGGCTGAATCCCTATTTCCTGATCTGTCTCTGCCTTATGTGGACTAAGCTTCAGGTTTTTTCACCCTCATTAGTCCATTAGTGGCAACAGACTATGATTTAGTAAGGAAATAGACTTATTAGAGTTAAATGAAAAGAGAGAGAGAGAGAGAAAGAAAGGAAGGAAGGAAGGAAGGAAGGAAGGAAGGAAGGAAGGAAGGAAGGAAGGAAGGGATGCAATCAGCTTACTGGTGACAATGAGATCCAAAACTCCGGATGACCCGTCCCAGCAGTTTCATGTGGATGTTACACAGCATGGAACCACTCTAGAACAATGTTCCTAAGTCCCATTCCAGAGAGGTGTCTCACAATTATACAATGGCCAATGGAATAAAAAAGACCACTGATAGGTCCAGCAGAACCCACAGGGACATACTTTCCCTGTCAAGTTCCCAGCATCTATCAAGGTGACCAAAGCTCTCCAAGTCTTACAGCCAGGCCTGAAGTCCGATTGCATTGAATCCAGGAAACTCTGCAACTGGGAAGCCACCATGGACTCCACAACCTTGCCCCAGAAAGGGATGTTAGAGACTGGCCAGTGGTTATCTAGTGCAGTGGTCTTCAGGGAGGCTTTTTTTCCCCAGCAAAATCTTCACCACAGTCTCCTTTAGACAAATGGAAATATGCCTTGCTGCAGTAAGGCATTCACCAGTCCCCTTACTCATTCATCCAGTCCCCCTCTGGCTGCTTTTATAAGCCAGAAAGGGCATGGGTCTAGTATTTATGTGGTGGCTCTCACCTCTCTAAATAACCTGCCCATTTTTAAAAATCTTCAGGGCAAATGGAGACGCAGTAGCAATAGGTCAGGAATAAGTCAACATAATAAACTGATTTCAACCCCTTTACCTAAGCAACTACCTTTTATGTAAGTAATAACTGGGTTGTTCTCACTGATAGATCTGCACAGTATTAGTGTAGCCAAGGTAATTTTAAAAAGATAGTTGGTGTTTTAGCACTGCAAAATGAGTTTTTAAAGTTCACTTTATTTTTAAGATTTAAGCTAAAACGGAGGCGTTTTTCTCCCCTAAAAACTACAGCTAAGCTCAGTTTCCATGGCTTTGATTCTGGGATTTAAATTCCCATGCCCTTGATGATGAACATTTCAGAGGGCAACTAATCAAGTTATTTGAAAATTGAATATGTCACTATACTTCTTGTTCAAAACCTGAATTAAAGAAACTCTTTAGACAGGATTTTTTTAAAAAATATATTCAAGAATAAAGTACAAGAAAATTATAACAAACATTGCAATATAAAAATGGTGAAGTCTTAATTAAGGCCCTTTCCGCACCAGGCAATTAGAATGGGGCAGTGCATCCTCGCAGGGAGGTCGTCTGCACCTTGGAGCAGACTAGGAGTGGATTACTTACTGGAGATCTGCACCTCAGTCCACTCCAAGATGACCCCAAGTGGTCCTTCAGCATGTTTTTGAAAGACTGGAAAAAACAGGTCTTTATTTTCCTGGAATGCGCCATTGCGTTCCTGCTCCCTTGTGCAGATTCGCAGGCTTGCACCAATGTGAGCCTGCAATCTGCGGAGGGCGGGCTTTAGGTGTGGCGAGCTTCAGAAGTTGGTTGGGACCCATGACCAACCGGAAGCCACCATTTTGGAAGCTGGAAGCTGCCATTTTGGAAGCCAGAGCTGCCATTTTGGAAGCTGGAAGTTGCCATTTTGGAAGCCGGAGCAGTGTGAATCTACAGACCTTGCACTGCTCCAATTTGCCCTGGACCAAGGAGGAGCCCTGCGGAAGGGCTTCAGGGACAGTTCACGTTGCTTCGGACCCCAGAAGAAGTGGTAGGTAACGGCATGGAGCGATTCCCTCGACTTGTACAGAAAGGGCCTAAGTGAAGATTTAAATAAAGGAAAATTAAAGTACCATGTCACCAACGATATGTATGTTATGCAAATACAGATAATTTAAGTGCCTCCTGAAGGAGTACTTTTTAAACAGTATGGCATCAAAAGAATAATTTCCAGAATTTCCAGCAATTTGACCCAACAAAGATAACACAATCTTTGACCACATCTTTACCTTAGTATAAATCTATTCTGTTATCTATAATTATGGATTATAACTATAGTTATGGCATTATAATTATTTAAGTTCTTGGTAAGTGGGATGCCCACATATTTGATTCTAATTAAATCCTGTATAAAATTTAAGCTTACATTGGTTTTGGAGTGGGATATTTAAACAAAGTAATTTTGATTTAGAGACATTTGCTTGGAACCAAGGATAATGATCAAAAGTATTTGGTGTATTTTCTACCTCAGTTAGGTATACCTCAGTACTGGATAAAAAAAAGAAAGATATCATCTGTGAAAAGATTTATACAACGGGGATATGAATTGATATGCACACCATAGAAATTTGAATTACTTCTAATAATGTCAACCAAAGGTTCTATGGCAATGGCAAAAAGGATAGGCAATAAAGAACATCCCTGCTTTGTCCCCCTAAAAAGTCTGAACGGATCTGAATGTATTTCATTGTTAAATATGAAGACCGAAGAACTATTGTAAAGACACAAAATAATGGAAACAAAGTTATGTTTAACATTGAATTTATCAAGCAATTTAATGAGACATGGCCATTCAGTTCTATCAAATACCTTCAAGGCATCCACTGAGGCTAATACTGTAGGTGTCTTCGACACATACAGATAATGTGTTACTTTGAGTGCTCTCCTGGTCAAATCAATGATTTGACATCCAGCTTCGTCCAGATTAATATAGTTTGTGATTAAAAAAATTAGACATTAAGGTAATATGTCAGTGAAAACCTTGTTGTCCTTGTTCATTGGTGTTATGGGTCAGTATGAAACTACTAACAAAGATTGCCTCCCGATTTTGGAATTGTAATTTTTCTTGATGACTGCCATCTTTTAGAATCATATTACCCTTACTTAGCTCTGAAAACTTTATAAAATTCCAAACCAAAGCCATCACTTCTAGGTGACTTTGCAGACTTAAGATTCTTGATCACATCTGAAATTTCCTCAGTAATTATAGGAGCGTTGAGTTATCCTGTTCCCAGTGTGGGATGATGATGTCCTATGGAAAGAGCCTCAGTCTTATAAATAAAGAAAATCCAAAAACCAATCAGCTACAAAAATACATGCTCTAAATGCCTTTGCTAATTCCCTTTGAACACATCAGTCTCCAGTCATTTTATATATATGTCCTGATCTTACAGAGTAAACACGTTTACTCGGTTCTTAGGTTTTTTTTTAAAAAAAAAGACAGCATGGCAAGGCTCTATACGGCTGTGTTAATCAGAAGAATTATTCACATATATGCTCCCAAGGTTTTATTTAGAAATTTTA
Organism: Ctenosaura bakeri; assembly: GCA_948474755.1. Lineage (NCBI taxonomy): Eukaryota > Metazoa > Chordata > Lepidosauria > Squamata > Iguanidae > Ctenosaura > Ctenosaura bakeri. The sequence continues at coordinate 163,097 of CAOLHI010001498.1, forward strand.
AAAGAAGCAGGTGCTGACTTAGTGTCTGTCAAATCGCTCAGATTATATGCATGTAAAATTGACTCATACACTATCTCTCTAATCTGCAAAGCTGGACTTCAGGAAGAAAATGATCAATCTGAGAATATATATGGTACCATGATGGTACCATATGATGACTTCTTGAAGTATGCTGGAGTCACAAAGCATCCATTAGGTCTAAATCCTCAACTTTTTAATCAAGGTGAGTGAAGCCAACTTTCCATTTGATATAAATTTTGATTTATCTAATATGCTATCAAAGACAAGTTTTGTATTGCCTCCTAATATAATATTTCCATCTGTAAAATCACTAACCACTGCAATAAATTTATCAACCTGTCCATGGTTGGGAGAGTGATAGGGCTGAGGGTGGTCTTACGTATCACCAACAGTCTGTTAACAAGGATAAAAAGCCATCCCCATCTCTCATCACATCCTTTATCAAAAAAGAACAAGATGTTGCAATGAGAATTGTGACTACTCGTGTACTAGTACTTCCTTCTGTACAAAACTGAGTGTTATATGCTGAGCATTTAAGGGCAGTTTCCTCCTTTATGTGTGAGTTTCCTGTAACATGACTATGCTTGGTTCTAATTTCTTTAAAACTTTTAGAGTTATATAGTGTTTCACTATGGCGCCAAGATTATTTACATTACAAGAAATCATATTAAAGTTCCCTATCATTAACTATCAAGAAGGGCAATACTACATCGGTACCACTCACCATTTAATGTCAGCTTAAAGTACTTTGTCTGAGCCCCTGACACTAGTAAAAAACAAGCAAGCAAACAAACAAACAAACTAACAAACTGCTTAGCAAACAGGCACCTAAGTGTCTGCACCAAAACAAAACCTAGGTATTGCACTGGAAGGAACCCCTTCCAGTCATCGTTACTGATGGATCTATGGTTAGAAAGGCTGAAAGTGAATTGCAGAAATAAGACAGAAGCTCTTTAATTCATATGAAAGGGAAAACTATAAGTAATAATAACAAATTATAAATTATATAAATTAATAATTACAAATAGTTAAAGCAATAGAGAAATATAAAATAATATATAAATAAATTAATTTCAAAGGAAGAGGGAGATATAGGTATGCAGTCAAATTTTGGAGAAGGAAGTTAATGGTGAAGTCAAGAAAATCAAAGAAAGAAGATTGTATGAAGATGATGGTAAAGAAGACTAATTGTTTTATGACAATATTCAGTATGATATATTCAGGATAAAGAGTTTCATTAATCCCTTTTTTACTATATCTTTTATTATATTTTTGCAATTTTGTACTTCATGTAATCACTTCTAAATGGTTTGAGAACTAAGAATTGTTACAAAATGTGACTTATTAATTCATAAATTCCCTTTTAATAAAAAATAATATAAAAATACTGGTGGTTCTGTGCATTTAGGGGTAAGTAGTTAGGGAGAGACAGTGTGGCCATTTCTGTACTAGACTGTTATATAGTTGTTATTCCACTTTCAACATCCTATGGAATCTTGCGGTTTGCAGTTTAGGGAGGGCCAGGATAGGGAAACCCCAGGATTCCATAGGATGTTGAAAGTGGAATAATAGCGCTATAACAGTGCAGTGTGGAAATGGCCTAAGATGTAGTGGCTTGATTGTTGGACTATGACCCTGGAGACCAAGGTCTGATTTCCTGCTCAGCCATGGAAATCCACTGGGTAACCTTGGGTGTGTGATCCACTCTCAATCCCTGAAAACCCCATGATAGGTTCACCCTAGTTTCAGCATACATCAGAAATGACTTGAAGGCACACAACGATAACAACAACAACAACAACAAGCTAGTGAGTAATTAAAGGCTACAACTAAGATAATGATTCTTCTGATCCTCCTCCACCCACCCCTATGTTAAAAGAAAATATGAAGCTGCAACAGTACTAAAATAAATGATCTGTGGGGAGTTGAAGTTCTTGAGTCTACAATATTTTAAACCTTACTAAAGAATTTAAGCATGATTAGGTCAGTAACATGTAACCTACAATTATAAAACTATTGAAAGCTAGTAAGCATTAAATGTTTGGATTAAATCTCAAATTAGTATGTTTGCCACTTCCCTTTTCCACCTTTAGATGTCATACATTCTGCCAGGCAAAATGGCAGCGATTTTCCCAGAGAGGTTGAAAGAAATAATAACTTTTAACCTAACTGTCACAGAGCCAGTTGTAACTAGATATAAAACTAAATGGTGATGATTGCCACCCGTAAAAGAGAGAGGAACACAAATCATCCCACAAGTAGTGCTGCTTATTCTTGCATGTCACTACTTGCTATCCTGCATTCTCTCTATCAGAATTGTTTTGTGAACTTGTTAATTTCAGATCCTGGGGTTTGGCAAGTGGAATATCGATGGATTCACAGATCACTGCTGCTTGATCAAGCATTGTAGCTGTAAGGAATTTTTCTTTATAACACACAATCAATTTCAACAGGAATCACTAGTGATATTTTATATTGGCTTTTCTCAAAGCTGCCATGATGGGATGAAATCGCCTTTGTCTCAAAATCTCAGGAGAAATATCCTGCAAGATCTGGACTGGGATTCCCTTATATTGCAAAGTTGTAGTTTTTTAAAGTGCAATAATAACTGTTGCCTTGCTCAGGAAAATCATGAATCTGATTACTATGTCTCAAGGTAGCCTCTTTTTTACTTAAGGGGAACTTTGTGCGTGATAAACGTATTCCACAGCCTGCTCACAAAAGATTAGCTTGGAGGATAATTCAGAAAATCAAAACAGAATTTTAAAAGATGGTTCATCTCTGTTTATTCAGGCATGCCATGAAGCATCTTAAAGTGGAAGTTTTAGTTTTCTGTGATGGCCACCCTTTCTTGAAGTGACTGGGTAAGTTTATGAAGATAGTCAATCTTAAGATGGTTAGCTTCATTCACTGTAAATGGCAGAGCCGTTCATTATTGTTAGAAAGTTTTCAATCTAATCTTGTAATTGCATTCATTAAAGCATTGTTTAGGTCCTGCCAAAATTCAGAATGCCATTTTTGAAAGAGCTACTTTATGTTTCCTTGAGACTCACCATCTTGAGCCAGGGCCAAATCCCTTCCTTGTCCATTTCCACAATAGACTGTTATAGTGCTATTATTCCACTTTTAATAGCCACTTTGAGTCCCCTCCCTCAACTGCAAACCCCAGGATTCCATAGGATGTTGAAAGTGGTATAATAGCACTATAACAATCTCATGTGGAAATGACCCTTGAGCCCCTTTACTTGATCTTGGCCCTTTGTGTGCCATTTCTGATTCAGAAACCTATGTCTGGCTGATGACAGCCATTTGCTCATGGATCATTTTTAAAAAAATCCAATTTTGTTTGGATGTCTCTGTTGCACTTCTCTTCAGACCCCACAAATACATTCTTATTTTATATTTAAGTACATAAAGCTATGTGGCTATAATACATACAGAGAAGTATGAAAGCAAAAAATTAGGCAGTCATCTTGGACTAGTGCAAGCCACACCCTAAGACTGGATTTTTAAGGACCCCAAAGCATAGTACTGTGCACAAGACTATTATCAGTCACATGACTGGAGGAGGTGCTTACAGAGGGCATATAAAAGGGCTCTGGCTAAGCTTTAACTTAGATGAGTTGAGGAATTTCTCTGTGCTTGATCAGACACTGAGGTCATTTCCGCACTAGACTACTATAGTCTATATAATTTATATATATGAATATATAGTTTGCACTACAGGTTCTGCAGTTTCCTATAAATTGTATCTTGTGGGGTAGGATTATTTTTGTGGGCCCCTGTATCCCTATTTATAATGTTAAGATCTTTCAACAAAAGCAGACAGAATATTAAGTCAAAAGCACACTGGTTAATGGAGGCACTTTTCAAACAATCATGAAAACAAGCGTGAAAAAAAAGAGGAGACTGTTCTCTCTCTCCTTTAAGAAGATTTGGAGAAAAACTGAGACTTTTTCAAAGTTGAGATCACTGTCAGGTTCTTTGATTTATGTTAATTGACACAAAAACAAGGTTATGATTGCTGTTGCTGATTTTCATAATACTTCAAAGCAACTTCAGAATTTGATTAATGTAACAAACAAATGCAAAGCCATACCACTCAGCTTGACTCTTGAATCGGGAGGTGCATTTCTTGCTACTTCTAATCCTGAACATAAATAGATTTACTGGGCCCCAATTAAGCCCTGACTTAATGTATTATTTGTGTTTGCATTCTTCTCTCCCTTATTTTAATTTGTCTTCAAAACAGCTCCATGAGGTGGATTAAGCAGAGAAATGGTGACAGGTTCCAGATACCACCACTGACTCTCAAAACTAAACTGGAAGTAATCTGAAATGAGTTGTCTCATCCATTTGGCTAGAAGTGTAATCCCAACTTGCTAACCACTGGATAATTTCTTCCAAGTAGGATGCAGCCAGTATGGAGTAGTGATTTGAATGTTGGACAAGCACTCTGGGAGGCCAGACTTGGAAACCCTGCTGAGCCATCTCCTGGATGACCTTGGGCAAGTCATACCCTCTCACCCTCAGATGAAGGCAATGGAAACTTCCTCTGAATAAATCTTATCAAGAAAAACCTGTCATAGGGTTACCATAATTTAGTGATTATGAAAACATATAACAACAACAAGGATGTGGCAACTGCCTTTAATGGTGGTATTCAATAATTTAGGGCCTTTCTGCACTGCACTGTTATAGTGCTATTATGCCACTTTCAACATCCTGTGGAATCCTGGGATTTGCAGTTTAAAGAGGGGCCTCAAAGGCTAGTGCAGAAATGGCCTTAGTCTTCCCCCATTCTGTGGCTTGCAAGATGTGTTGGTCTGTTGTTTCCACCATCCTAAGTCAGAGAAGCCAATGTCTATGGCCCTTTTTGCACCTTACCTTCATCGCAGCGTTGGGGGGCGGCGCTCACGCGAGCAGCCGTTTGCGCGAGCTGCTCACAGAAGCCCTTCTGCCTCCTGTAGCTGTTTGCCGGTTGCGTGAGCATCGCGTGAACGCCATGCCCCTTCCTTCTGCAGCACATCCTGGGAGCTGTAGGCTGCGCTAGGGGAGGAAGCATGACCGGCCCGCTCATCTGACGCACCGCATGGCAGGTAAGTGCGCGAAGGCCCCGGCAGCATTGCGCGACCATGCAGTATTTTCGGCTCCCAGCTGAAAATAATAAAATGCGTGCACGTCCCGCTTTAGGCTCATGAGCGTCGCGTGGATGGGATTGCGTCATATGGACTGACGCTCCCATTCACGCGACGCTTAAGGGGCCCTCTCGCAACAGAAACTGCGTGCGAAAAGGGCCTATGAGACACTGAGATGGCAGAGAGGTAGTCCAACACATCTGGAAGATATTTGCTGCATTAGTACTGAAATGTGTGATATTATTACTTATGAAATTATGAATTGCAACATTGCGGTTCTACAAAATGGATTGCCACCAATTGTAGAACAGCAGTCACTATGAAAAGCAATGGAGATATTTGAACATCGTGGGAAACCAGGATCCATTAAGGACAAACAATGTGCTCGTTCTCATTGTCCAAATGTTCAGGAATGATTAACTGTGGACATTCAATCTGTGGCTTGTTAACTGTTATTTCTAAACCAAGCAGCAGCTGGCACTCTGGCTTGCATTTCACTCAACAGAGAAAGAAACTTTAGAAAAACTGGATTCTCTTTTGCTTATCAGGAAATAAAGAAGCCAGAACACCAATGGCTGTTGGATTCAGGTGCAAAATCTAAGTCCCTCGTTTTTTCGTCATTGCAAATGCGAACAGCCAAGCAGCACATTGCTTGTCCTAGATATGCTAAGGCTCCTGCTATTCCTTGGATTTCTGTAATGTTTTCATGTGACCATTGCAGTGTTGGCTTAGCTGCTTTGTATGCCACCACTATAAAACACACATCTTTTGGGACCAGAGTGTGTATACTTATGGTAAACATTGGAATTCTATAGGTTTTTCCTTCTGCTTTTTGTGTAGATATTTAGAAAAATACAGGATGAAAAATAGATCTGCAGATGTTTCATGGGCTTCACATAAGTCAACATAGTAAAGGCCTATGATATAAGAATGCTTCTTTTATATTTTATATACAGTTTGTGTTACAATGATGAAGGGCATGGATTAAACATTCTCTAGAATAATTTATAATTCCTGGTGACTGTCTTCTTGCAATGATATCCTTCAGGGTCCAATTATACCTGCAGTTTGAAGCACATAAGACCAAGGATATATGGAAGCAATGCAGATCATAATGCCCATTTAAGTATTAAAGGGAAAAAAATTGAGAAGGTAACCTGGAAACTGTTCTTAAGCTTGAATGAATTTTATATTATTTTTCTTTCTGGCCCCTCCCTGTGGATGGAAAGATGACATTTTTGTATATTGCAAAAATGGGTAGAATGGAAAGATAATTTCTCAGTTGTATAAAATGAATGGCCTTAAATGACCCTGTGTATTAAGGAAAAGAGAAGATTGAGAATCAGAGTTCATCCATTTTCCTTAAATATTAAGTGGGCAAAATAATGGAATGGGAATATTTTAGTAGTGAGTTAGTTTAGTAGTGAGTGGGTGAAGGATGAGTTGGGTGGTAATGTGGTGGCGATGGTTGAAATGATCTGTGATGGGCAGCAGGTGGTCCTTCTTCCATAATTTTAGAACTCCAGAGTGTCCAATGAAGCTGAAAAATGGGAGATTCAGGTTAGACAAAGGAAGTACTTCTTCACACAGTGCGTAGGTAAACTTTGAAACTTGCTGCCACATGTGGTACAGTGGTTTGTCCTCCTTCCCTAGTATTTCTGTTTCTGTACTGTTCCCTCTGTCCATAAGTGTTATTTTAATGCATAAACATGGTATCTGCACGTACATGTTTAGTGTATTGGTTACTTTGGCTATAGTGGCATTGTTAACTTTCTGAGCTTTCAGTCTTTTTTGCAGATACATTTCATTATATTTTCAAAGGGCAACCTTAAAGCTCACCCCATATGAATTTGAGTGCAACAAATGTGAGTCATGTGTTTTGTGAGTTACAGTTGACTTCATATAGCTATAGCACATAATGCTTATGGAACTGAGTTCTTGAGAACAGAAGAGGAGCCACGTTGAGTTTAGTTTAGCATGATCTTTGCATAGTGGGTAATCAGTTGTTCCCAAAAGTCTGCCAAGACAACATGAATGCAACCATGCCCTGTACTTTGTGCTCCCCAGAAATTGATGCACAGAGTAATCCCAGAGGTGGCCATCCTGACTAGTAGCCACAAATGCCCCCATCTTCCATTTGCCCAATTTTCCTTTAAAGCTGTCCAGTTGGCAACCATCACTCCATCTTATGAGAGTGAATTCCACACTTTAACTGTATGTTGTGTGAAGTACTTTCTTTTATCTGTACTGAATTTCCTAGCACGTGCCTTCATCTGATAATTCCAGGTTCTAATATGTTGGAAAGCAATTTGTTAGCTATACTTCTTGGAATACAATTCCCCGTGGCCCATGCTAGCTGGGGAACTGTGGCAGTTGCAGTCTTTTCCAGGTTGTGATGATGATTCTGATGTTGCTGCCTGCCCTGGTGGTCTTCCAAGACTGCATAAATAGGTCAGTTATCAATTGCCAGCAGTCACAATACCTAATTGGAGAGCTTTATTCAGCTTTGCAGGTCACAGTTTGTTCAAGCCAAGAAAAGAGAGATGAAAGTATGATCAGTATGAAAGTATCGGTTTGATTTACTCATTCAATGTGTCATTAATTTAATTCCATTAACAAAAGCTCTCCTTCATCTGGAACTGTACTCTTTATTCCACTGTTGAGGCCTTTTTGTGACTATTCCTTATCCCATGTCTGAATTAGTAATCCTTAAATCCTATGAAGCTATGATTAGCTAATGCTCATGCATTGTCCCTTTCTCACCTGGCTCATTCGTGTGCTGAAATGGTCTTGAATGCATTTGTACAGAGAATTGAAAGCACTCATGCTCGGGCTGGAGTATGATTGTTCACACTGTAATGGAACACAGAGGCCTTAATGCAGATGATACAGTTGAACAATTTACTTATTATTTTGTCTCATTTATATATTTTACTCATTCACACAATGAGCCTTCTATCATTCCATTTTTGTGTCAGCTATTTAATTATATCAGTAGCTAAAATATGACCTATTAAGGCTGGAACACATTTAAAGGCTATAATGATCAGAATATTCTTGAATTTGAGATGCATCTGTCTATTGATACAATCACTCTCAAGTGTCCTTTCCAACTCTTTGGACCCTGCAGCCTGATGTAGTATTCCAGGGGGCCCTAAAACAGGCTGGACAATGACTAGGATGCAGTCAGCAGAAGCGCTCCAAAACTGATCAGATCACATAGGTTTGCCTACCATGTAATAATAAAGAAGGCCTATTTTTCTACCTCTGTTCTATCCTTAGGTAACCATTCAGTGGAACATTTTAGGATGGTCTGGAAGTTACTATTAATACCCCACACAACATGGCCAGGGATTAGTTTTAAAATTTTGTTTATCCTCTAAATGCGCCAAATGAATCATGCTATATAGTATCTCCTGCTCTTGTAACACCCCAGGAACTATCCTTTGCTAAGCATACTGAGAACAAAGTGCATTGTTAGCTATACTAGCATTTCTTCTACTTGGCACTGATTCATCTCCATTTGTTTGATATTATTACCAATACATTATGGGTTTTAAACTGTCATTTCAGTGTCTAATACAGTTCAGCCATATTTGCAATGCAATCCTGCTCACCTACTCAGAAGTAAGCCAGGTGAATCATGAAGGAATTGCTTGATAGAAGATCCAGCTTTTGTAACATCCCTGGAACTATTTGTAAAATACAGAAAAACTGGGGCAGGATCTATGTATTGTCATATATCATGATTAAATGATTTCACTAACAATTTTACCTAGACTCTTCAAGGCATACAAAACATGGATCATAAATGCATGTATACAAGGAGGAGTACAAGCTCTGCCATCACCCACCTGACTGCCTGAGACTCAAGGCCTGCTAAATGTATTTTGCCACATGAAATGAAAGACAACATGGCATCTCTTTCCAATCCACAAGCTGAGCAAACTGGCAGTTGAGTTTTACTTTGGTGATGGGATGGGATGGCATCCTTCACTACACTAGCTAATTGCAGGTTGCAGGACAAATTTAGTTCCCTTGCTGCTCCTTGCTTTCTAGCTCCTTTATTCTGCTTAACAGTAAAATACTACTGCTACTACTACTACTAATATTTTTATTTCTTACCTGCTTCTCCCAATCATAAATTAAAATACAACTAAAAACAAATAAAAACCATTTAAAATATAGTAATCTAAACTTCATAGTTAAAAATTGACTGGGTAGTCATGCCAGAAGAGATAAGTCTTGAGAACTTTTTAAAATTCAGGAAGCATATTTTTCTGTCTAATCTCTCTTGGCAGGCCATTCCACAGTCTAGAAGCAGCCAATGAAAAGGTCCTCTGGGTGGTTGTTGCCAGTCTAGTCCTGGCTGGTTTAAGTAAATGGCCCCCAGAGGACCTAAGAGTATGAGGCAGACACTCAGTAGGATCAGCTCTAATTGGAATAGATGAGCCAAGAGAAAGGCTCCCATGTACAAGTACATATAGGAAGGATTCTGTGCATACAATCAAGAACTGCAGTAACTACATTCCTGCTTACATAAAGAGACCCTTGCACACATGTAGTATTCTGTAGCTATTCTGATGAACACATGTTAGTTACCACATTCATTGTCCATGTTTTGACTGTCAGAAGAGGGCTCCAACATCTTTGGATATTCACGCATGTGTATCTGTTTCCTTTAGTATTTTGAACCAGAATTGGCTACATTTCAACAGCATTGTGTTACATGTACTATTTTTAAGCTTTTCAGAATTCTTCCAGTACGACAACTTGTTATAAATATAAATGTTTTATTATAAAATGCATTGCCTGGAATTTTAAGAACATAATATCTGGTATGATGAGGGAAGGGGGATAAGTATACGACTTTCCTACCCCTACCTCCCATATGCCCTTATAACTGTCAAGTACAGGTTTTCTTATATCTGGTATACTCAAATCTTCACAGCAGGGATTAACTGGTCCCATCTCAATTATGAACAGTAAACATCACTAGGACTACATACAAGCTAAACTACATTATTTTTCATTGAGACAATAACTTTTCCCAGGAGAAGCTGAAGAAATATTTATTATGTGGATTCATGGAAATGCTGATAGTAGAGACTTGTCCAAATCGGTGTTCATAAGAAAATATATATGTAAGCAGGAATGCTATTCAGGTTTTCAGGTTGCCCACATGAAATTTCACCTCGTTATTTGTTTATCATTGGATAATAGGTATTCCCAGTTCTTGTCTCCTTGTAGCCAGTGTTTTTGTGGTTATCTGTTTAAGGATTTAGTAACCCCAAGTGCTAAGAAGGTTGTAGCAATAGCAGAAGCTGAAGTGAGTTGAACTAGGACAGGGCGTGGGTATGTCTTAAACCAAGCAGATACCTCCCATTCAGAGAATGATCTCCTTGATTGGTTCATGGTTCACTGCAGGTGCAGCAATTTGTACAAGATGCTGACTGTTTAGCAGTTATCAATGTGTAAGCTAGACTTATACATTTATAGCTGTTTGGTACTCATGTTTATGACTGTGATACCGTTGCCACAATTACAAATGCTCCCCACCCTCCCTTAACACTCAGCAGCTGCATTGTGCAATTGAGGTCCATTCTTCTGGAGACCAGGGTACTGCAAGGTCATATTTCCATCCCCCCTTCACCAGCAGTTTGAGGTGCAATGACTCCTCCAACAGCTGTTCATAAGAAAATCTGTACGTAAGCAGGAGTGTTATGCAGCTTTCCAGGTTGCCCACATAAAATTTCACCTAATTATTTGTTTATTGTTGGATAAAAGGTGCCATGATTACCAACAGAACAGACCTCTGTCACTTGGCATGGCTGCTGGTTGTTAAGGTAGGTTTGGGGAGTCAGGTCAGGAGACAATGTTTAGTTACTCATTTATAACTATGAATGAGAGGTGTAATTTTGGTCTATATATATGCCATATGACTAAATACCCTGAAAGCATCAGATCCTGATTGATTGTGGACACACGGTCAGGTCTAGTTAGTATTTGAAAGGTAAACTGCCAGGGAATACCAGATGCTGTAGGCTATAGTCAAGGAAGGCAATAGTAAACCACCTCTGAATAAATTTTGCCAAGAAAACCCTAGGATTAGAGTTGCCATAAATCACAGTTGATGTGAAGGTATGTAACAACAACAACAACAACAACAATGTATTTGCTATGGCAACAAATAAAGGGACTCTTGAGTAACCTTTGGAGTACTTTGCTCCCCAGTAGATGTGGAACAGCAAGGCTCCTTTCACTGAAATCTCTAAGTGAATGGAAGACATGACAATTTCAGTGTAATCCTATGGAACTTTTTTAAGTATAAAAACTATGATTGGAGACCAAGGTTTGAATCTCCACTTGTCCATTGGGAAACCACAGGCAGGTCACATTCTATCAGCATCAGAGAAAGGCAAAGGCAACCAATCTTGCCCATGATAGGTTTGCCTACGGGTTGTCATAAGGCTATTTTCAAAGGGCAGATACATGATGGTTGTCAGTAGCACTTTACTATTGTGTATCTTCAAGTCCATGACTTATCACAACCCTAAGGTGAACTTATCAATTTTTTTTTTTAGCAAGATTTGTTGAGAGAGGGTTTACTTTTGCCTTCCTCTAAGCCTGAAAGAATGTGACTTGCCCAAGAACACCGAGTGTCTGAGTGGGGATTTCCTAATCTCCAGAAGCCTCAAATAAATAAAATAAATAAATCTGAATTTCTGAATATTTAAATACAAATTTAAATACTTAAATCTAAATTTAAATATTGAGTTAAGTCCTGGAGGTCCCCCCACAACAGATTATATTTACAGGGAGTCTTTGGCCCTTTCCACACGAGGAAGTTAAGACGGGCCAAGGCGTCCTGTCACGGAGGTCATCCACACCTTGGATCGGACTAGGTTCAGACTATTTACCTTAGTTCCGCACCTAAGTCTGATCCAAAACGCCCCCAAGTGGTCCTCTAGCACACTAAGTGAAGACTGGGAAAAAACAGTTTTTCAATTTTCTGGAGCGCGCCATTTCGTTCCTGCTCAGTTGTGCAGATGCGCAGATTCGCACCAATGTGAGCCTGCGATCAGCGAAGGGCGGACTGTGGGCGTGGCCAGCTTCAGTGGTTGGTCTGGACCCACAAACAACCAGAAGCCACCATTTTGTAAGCTTCACCAGTGTGGATCTAAAGACCTCGCACTGCTCCACATCTCCCTGGAACAAACAGAGGAGCCCTGTGGAAGGGCTTAAGGGATAGCCCGCATTGCTTCGAGCCAAGAAGAACCAGTAAGTAACGGCATGGAGTGATTCACTTGCCTTGTGCGGAAAGGGCCTTTGTTAAAGAAAAGGTTAAGAACAATTGGTCTACAAAAAACCAGCAATCTTGCATAACGAAGCCATGTCCCTACTTCTCTTGTGAGATTGCTATTTTTTTGCACATTTTTGTGGTGGGAGGGTTGATTTTTGCTATTGACGATTGTTGCTTTTTGTTCATGATTTGCATTGCTCAAGATTTCCAGATTTTTTTGTGTAAGATTTCTGTTGTGTAAGATTGCTCTTTCTTTCCTTTTCTTTCTTTTTTTGTAACAATCTTGCAGACACACTATGGCTGTCTGGAAACAATGCTCTTTGTTAAATCTCTACAGCGCTTATGCAAAACATCATGCGTATTTCGATGCTGAATAATTTCCCAGAATTCTTCAGGATATGTGACTACTGGGTGAAAACTGCACAACATTCTCACTACTGTATTATTCTTCCCAGTTGTGTTACCTGAGTATTGAGAAACCCATTTTTCAGCCAGGAAACCAATAATGGCAGTATTCGTTGCATCCCTAATTTGTCATTGTATACTTGCATAGTGTTAGAATGTGGAGGATGATGAAAATATGGTTAAAAAAAGAAGAAAGAAATACCAGTAAAAGAGCAGTAGATACGAAAATAGCATTTCAACTTTCTTTCCAGTACTTCAGAAATAATTACTGCTGTTTAGAGTTTGACAGGGTGGAATTGGTTTTTGCACTCTAACTGTTAAGCATAGAAGGTGACAGAGATGGATGCTTGTCTGTCAGTAATCATTTTTAATACTTTGAAAAGTCATTAGCTTTACAGAGTGATAAAAAGCAGAAACCTACAAATTAGCTTCCTTAAAAAGAATTCACTTGGCCTCTTAATGATGACAAAGAACTGCTTTCTCATTTGTTTCTTATTTAATATTGTTTAGACTCACCTTCTCCTTCACTTGTATTATTCCTTTTGTAATTATAAGTGACAAGAAGAGGCTTGAACTTGGAGTTAACTGTGTCCTCCTTTATAGTTTCAATTTGTCAAACTATTTCCTAGTATTATGGAAAGTCTCATTCAGCATGGAAAATGCTGACTCAGCCACAGATTACTCAACATTAGACTGTGGGCTTCATTTTTATCCTCAGCAGTAAATAGCTTTTCCAGTCAACAAGTTTACCTGCTTTACCTGAGATTTTTTCATTTTTGCTCTGTAATTTTTGGGTCATGACAAAATGTCCCTGTATGTATGCATTCTGCAATGCAGGGCTACTTCCTCCCATCACCTGTAGTCTGGAATGGTAACAAAAATGCCCTGTGTTTTCTCTCACACAATCACCAATCTACTCTTTGTCAGGTATGTTTGAGGATTGTGTTTGGTTTACTTTTAAAAGTAAGCTGACCTGATTTGTATTTCTCAGTTTATATGCACATTGAAATGCATTTTTTCATGGTTTTTCCACTCAAAACAGTACTCTTTCCTTCCCTTGAATTCAATGGGAATTAAAAAAAAAAAGATTGTGTATAATTCTGTGTGGTTGTCTAAATTAGGAATGCAATTCATGGGCCCTCATACATGATTTTTTTTGTAGCAATACCTTTAATGCTATTTTAGAAGCACAAATCAATAAAATCATACTCTTTCTTTGACATGCGCCTGGGAGTAGAAATCACAGAAAGAAAAAATCCACTTGTTGAACTCTTGCTTAACTGTTGAATATTGCTGCAAAGTGACAATTCAAGATGACTTCCTTTTACCAAAGGCAGTATGCTCTGATATGTCAGTTACCTTTTGCAGTTTGAAAATTTATTTCTCTCTCTTCTAACACCTCTGTCATTTCCTTGACCAAATGTATCAAATTCTGATATATGACAGGAAATTGTTGTTCTCCTCTTCTCTCTCTCCATTATCCTTCCTCAAGGGGAACAAATACTGCAGACTTTTTGTAAACCATGAGAGAATTTATCCGTGGCCTCTATAAAACGGTATTTCTAATACTTATTTATTATGGAGTTGATCTGGACCGTAGTTGCACTTGGAGGTGACTCATTGAAATCAATGGGAAGTAAGTTACTTATAACAAATTGTATTTATTACAGTGAGTTGCAGCGTGTCCTACTTTTCTTCCAAGAAATTCAAGGTTCCAATTTTTGTATTCCCAATAACCCTACAAGGTAGCTTTGACTAAGGAAGAATTAACTGTCCAAGGTCACCCACTGATTAGAAGCTAGACCTCTCTGCTTGAATCCAGAACTCTTAACTACTTCATTTATAGTGGTTATGGCAAGTCTTTCAAGTATTCAGGTATAAGAATAGAATACTATCCATTTCACTAGTGTTTCCTATATTCAGAAATATTGATACAAAAACTTCTAGATAGAATAAAACATTGAGTGTCACTTGTTTTCATTTGGTCAATACTACGTATGCTTGTTATCATAAAGCAATAAGTTACTTAAGTTGACCAGTACTACAATGTGGTACTGTTGTTTGCAACCTATGTTAAAATTAGCTTCTATACAACTTTTGCCCTTGAAATCCTTATTTGTTTGTAATATATAAATGTAACAAATCTCTGGGAAATCAAGTCTTAGGAAGTTCTTTTTTTAAATAATTTTATTTATATTAAAAGTCTTGGGAAATTCTGTTACTATTTTATTGCTATTATTTCAGTGGGTATAGTTCAAGTATAATGTTGGATCGAGTCCATTTGTACCGCATAAGAAATTAATAATGATAGGATGTTATGAATAGGTCTGAAGTGAAATTAGTCTCTCATTTTTGATAATGCAGGGAAAAAAATTACTTTTAGGTGATTTTATGTACTTCTAGCTAGTAATACTAATACTAGTGCTAATAATAGAATTGCCTCCAGAGGGCCAATTACTGTTGGACTCAAGTTGTATTCCTTGCCCAGACACCCTGCATCTCAGTTTATAGGTCTTCATATTTTATAATTTTTTCAATTTCTTTGTCTATGATTCTCCTGTCCCTCAAATAGGCTTACAAAACATCCAAATGATATTGCGATAGCAGGATTTCAATAGTGCAAATACAAATACATAGACAGCCTGGCCTTACAGCCACTTCAGGATTCATTTTTATCAGTGCCAACTAATACATATTGCCAATTAAGTTATATTTCACCAATTAAACCATTTTGGATTATGTGTGTGTGTGTGTATTAGTAACATAGAATTAGGACTTGAAATGCAGTTTTATGTTCACTGTATTTTTATCAAAAATCTGCTACTGTTTCTCTCTATCTTAGCAACCCAATTTCAGTTTTTGTGTTGGGGGCTGTTGCTGTTGTTAAACAACTGGAACTCAGTAATACAGGCTGACCCAAAGATCTTTCAGAGTAAGGAGGGAGACAGTGCAGCCAACAGGCTATATGCAGCTCATAGGTGTGGTTTTATAACCATTAGGTCATAACCAATTTCAGAGTGAAAACCCCTAAAACTTGTTTTGCCTTAAAATGCCCCAAGTCATCCTAAATCTAGGATGTTGAGGACAATTTTGCCACATGTTTTCCTTGGGTCATTTTAGACCTGGAAAGGCCATTTTTCCCCAAAGGAAGTGATCTGGAAGTTGACCCTAAGGGAATTTGTGGAAAAATTAGTTTTTCAAAGGATGAAGCAGAGAGTTCAGCCTTCCAAATTTTCCTGGCAGGTCAATACAGCCCTCTATTCTCAACAGCTACTCTTTTTTTGAGTGGATCCCAGTCTACTTTTTTCCCACCCTGGCCTCAGATATGTTTCACAATGCTGTTCTGAGAATGACATGGGTGTCTCTGAAATAACTCACTCTGAACTTCTAAGAAGGATGGGAAACAAGTAAGACAAATACATACATAATAAAATATGTGAGGGCTAGTGGTTCTATTGTTTTTGTAGTGAGCAGATTATGAAAAGTTCTGCTTTTATGAAAGATACAAGCTTACATCTGCACAAATTTCACAGGTATTGATGTTTGCTTTCAGCTTTATTTTAAGTGGGCTTCAGCTTTTTCAGACCCCAGGAGAGTATGCTTTCATTATATCATAAATCAGCGTCTTCTTTCTTTTGCTATATACATGGTTACTATGCATTCTCTTAAACAGATCAGCAAGTTCTGTGTAGTGATACAACCCCCATTTGCTATTGAAGCAATAGATCAACACATTAGTTTTTTTAAAACAACACAGTAGTTTCTGTCCATAGACATGTTCATTTTGCTTCCTTCAGAAATTTAAGCAAACAGCAATTGGATAATCTTTTATATCTTCACAAGGAAGCAATTAGCTTTAATACTTTGTACCCAAGAAACTATAATGTGGGTGGCCATAGTAAAACAAGAAGCATGAATGTTAGTGTACTTCCTTCCTCACTTGTAAGATACCAAGAACACAGGTGTGAAAGTTTCCTGCTGAGAGATAATCAGCACTACATTTGTGGACAGCTGATGATGTTGCTTTATCTCATGGGCAAAGTGTGGCTCTCTGGATGTTCTTGGACTGAAGTTCCCAGCATTTCTTACCATTGGCTCTGCTGGCTAGTGCTGATGGTAGTCATAATCCAGCAGGTCCAACAACATCTGGAGGGCCAAATTACCTCTACTTAAAATTTAGCACACTCTTGAGTAACATTGGTTTTTTAAGCTGTTTTGAACTTCACTTCTCAGAAATCCTAGCCAGTATGGTAAAGAATTATGGATTTATAAATCAAAGTATCTGGAAGACCAAATTTCCCCAAGCCTACTGCAGTAGATTGCTCTAGAAATATAAATAGGACACCTTACCTCTCCATCCTATTTTTTCAGTTTCTTGGATATGAATTTATCCTGTTTCTAAAGCTGAGCTATTGTAGAGAATGCTGCTCCTACATTAAGTTATTTCCTAATTCAGAATGAAAAACAGCAGTTCACATTCTGGTTAACTGGGCTACCTGATAGGAGCATGCATAAATTCTCAGTTAAACTGTTATTGAAACTCTAGTTCACCACCATGAAATACAAATATTAGCTTGTTGAGCTTTATTAAACCCTTGTGATGTGGGCAAGCTACTTACACAAGGCACTTCTGATAAGTTTCTTTTATTTGTTTGGGTCTATTCTGTCAATGCTTTTTTGCAGTTTTAAATGTGATTGCTGTCCCTCATCTGTATGCGTATTTAAAACTGTTTTTCATTGTTGCTGCTATGTGTTTTCAAGTTGTTCCCAACTTATGGTGAGCCTAAGATGAATCTATCATAGGGTTTTCTTGGCAAGATTTGTTGAGAGGGCATTTGCCATTGCCTTGGATTCCATCTGAGAGAAGGGTGGGATATATATTAAACAAACAAACAAACAAACAAACAAGTAGCCTTCCTGTAAGGCTTTAGGGTGTTTTGTTTTGCAGGGATGTTAGTGGAAAGGGATAGTTCTCATTTTCCCTTTAACTAAGGTTTAAGCCTCGGTTCAGGTTCCAGCTGGCAAAAATTAAGGTGTGTACACATGGAGATTGGCATCCATACACTGGCATTACAGCCATGGGGACATCTCAGAGAAATAGATTCCCCTGAATGTTTACCAAGAAAAGATAGGGAAACCATAGCTCAGTGGTAGAACATGAGCATTGCATGCATAAGGTCCCAGCTGCAATTCCTGCCATCTCTAGGTAAAGCTGTTAAAATTCTTTCCTGAAACTCCACTGTTTCTTCTGTCTTTCCCCACTTGCATGGAAGAGCCATTCAGGAGGGAAAGATAGAATAGCTGTGCCATGTCTTTTGATTGCTAGCAGTTGCTAGAGTCTTTCATATAGAAGCACCTCAGGTCTTATGAATGGGGAAACTTGGCTTTTTGTCCATAGAGCTCTCTTTATCTCCTCTTCTACCAGACATTAAATTTATGGTTATAAAATTTAATATGTACAAGGCTGCTCACTCTGGGATTTTATAATAGTCTAAAATGTTTTGGAAATGTTTTTAAATGCTCTAATTTAATGCACTTCTGAGGAACATTTGTAAACAGCTTCAAAATTGACTCTGAGGGGATTATGCAATGAAGGCCATTGGCCTGGGGCATGCTGGGATAGCTCTACCATCCATTTATATCACTGTATTAATACCACTTTACAGTAATGACCATTCAGTTAGATTACCTGGGGGAGCAGCCTGTTGCTGTTGTTATATTTATTGTTGCTGTTGTGTGCCCTCAAGTCATTTCTAACTTACAGCAAGCCTGAGGCAACCCTATTTTGGTAAGATTTGTTCAGAGGGGATTTTCCTTTGCTTTCCTCTGTGGCTGAGAGAGTGTGATGTGCTTAAGGTCACCTATTATGCAGCATTTTACATCATTCCTTTTGCTTTAAATACTGTAGATCCCTTTTGTCTACTAGCTGCAAATAAGGTCCTTAGGGCAGTAATTATCAGAAGGTTTACCCAAACCTTCGGTTGTTCAAAAAGAATATTGACTCCTAAGACAGCTCCTCAGAGAACAGAGGGACAGAGTAAGTGGCAGAAAGGGGGATAATAAAACAAAATAATCAGCCAATGTTATCAACATTATCAATCCTGAGTCTTATTCACACTAATATTACTATGATTCCACTTTAAACTGCTGTAGTTCCATCCTATGGAATCCTGTGGTTTGTAAGCACAAAGCTCTCTGTCTGGTAATTTTAAATGCCCCATCCCCAAAACTGCTGCTCTCAGGATTCCATAGGAGGAAACCATTGCAGTTAAAGTGGAATAATAGAGCTATAATTATGTAGTTTGAATGAGTCCTTGGTATCCCAGAGCAAGTCTGCCTGTTCTAGGTTATATCTGATGTACTCAGCTTAGTATAAATTGAGAGCATACTGGAATGAAAAATATCTATTACTTTTTGTTTTGTGTTTCAGTTTGTTTCAATGTCAAGACAGGAAATTGGTTTTCTATGTTTACTGCTTAAACCTACGCAGAAATGGCTGGGATTGGATTTCTCTAATCACACCTCTTTCCAAGTGTTAAACAACAGATCTGATATTTTAAAGTCTGTCAAGCTAATGCAAACAGAATCTGAGCAAAAATGGTGTGTGTGCACATATGTGTTTACTTTCTTTCATTTTAAATGTTTCGATAGAAATAGGACTTTCTGCTAGTTACTAGTGTTGTGTTTGTAGCTCTAGGTAAGACTGTAATTGGTGCTCAGATGCTTACAAACTATGGATTTTTTTTTAAAAAAGGACATGGATATACAGATCTCCTGTTGCCACTATCAGTGGCATCTAGTAGCTTCCATATCAGTGGTGGAATTGAATTATTCTGGCTTTTAGTTCCATCTTGAAAGATGCTATTCTGTTTTGGGTACCTTGGGTAGTTCATTTAAAATTGAGACTAAAATCTAGAGCAGACTTGCTGCCCCATGTGCGTGGAAGCCACTGGTTGCTGCTCTCTGGCCAATTTAGATATATTAGAGAGAGCACAAAATAAATTTCTGCGCAGACTTGTGGCAGTTCCCATTTCCACAAAATTAGTATTGCTCCGTGCAGAGTTAGGTATAATGCCAATTAAAACAGAGGCTCTTAGATTAGCCCTCCTTTTCTGGTTAAAAATTATTTTTAATCGGGTATCTGAGCTCCTTTTGATGTCCTTCGAAGAGCCTGGTCCAAATTCATGGATGCATAAAATGCAATTGGTTGTCATGAATTTGGGGTTCTCTGTTCCTTTTTTCCTGACTCAAGGGTATGATAAAGCAAAATTACTTATACTCCAGAGACTCAAGGATATAGCAATGCAATCCCAGATGACTGAGATTAAGTCCTGCCAGTCTAATACATTTTTTGTTTCTTACATTCCGCTGAACTCACCCCTTCCTCATTATCTGGTTGATCTTCCAACTTTTAAAATGAAGTTAGCCTTTCTGCTCGCTAGATTGAATGTTCTCCCACTGGCCATTCGGATGGGCAGGTACAATAATGTTCCTATGAAGGACAGAGTATGTGCTTGCAACTCTGTTTCAATAGAAGATTTAATTCATGTTCTACTTGAGTGCCCTATTTATAATGATCTTAGGAGCAAGTATATTTTTCCTTTATTGAAGTCTTTTAAGGGAAGTTCTTCCTTTGCGAAAGTTTGTTTTCTGCTATCTGATTACTGTGAAATATGTGTCTTTCAGAACATCTAAATTTCTTGTTAGGGCCTTACAATTACGTACTATAAAGAACAAGGAGGGGTATGGAAAGTGATTCATTTATTGTTGATTATGTATTACACGTAAATTGGCTGGATTATCCTTTCTCATTTTATCTTATTTTATTTGTTCATTTTTGTGCAATGGCTGGCTGCTAAAATGCAATAAACTTGAATGTGTGTGGTTGCTGCTGGCCACTGCCAATTTCTGAGTCCAGCAACACCACGATCAAAGAAGGAAGGAAGGGGGGTTACCAGGACAAAGCTTCTAAAACCAAAATAATTGCCCAAGTAGTCAGGTATTGCGTAGGTTTATTTAGAAATGAGACAAAGGAATAGAGGGGTGAGTAAGGAAGATATGAAGACTAGAACATTTCCAGTTTCATCAGTTATAGTATTTGCCAGATGGCTCAAACATTCATTAAGTGTGCTGACTGCCTGGAAAAAAAAATGCAAACTGCTAACTTTAGTGCATCCCATTCCAGGCAGTAAGCTTTGGGGGTGGAGGTGGGGTCAGAGAAAATCTTGAGCAGGGTATAAGGTGGGAAGCCAAGCTCTAGCTGGAGGTCAGGACCCAACAGAAAGGCCAAGAAAGCCAGGGGTTTTTCATCCTATGTGCACTTGATAGAGTCCCAGTCCAGATCAAGTTCCCATGCCTATTGTTTATTTCTAGTAAGACGATTAGTACCCATTAAAACAATTGCTAAGTTACTCTTAGTATCCTCAGGAACTAGTCATAATAGCTCAGGGATTCTGCTGTCCAACCTGGCCTTGTTCTACTGGCAGGTGGTGGAGAGAAAGGAAAAACACTGAACAATAATGAAGATTTCGGTTGGAAATCCTTAGTTATAATGACCAGTGTGCCTGATATAATTTTCTGGAGTCAAGAGACCTGGATGGAATATATGAGAAAAGATCTCTGTGTAACAGATTGTATCGTTATTGGGATGTTGCTGAAAATCTACACATTCTATTAAACTACACAATTTATTAAAACATAAGATGTTGAGATTTTGAACAAATGTTTACCTCCAAATGTGAGCTTTATGACTCATGAAAGGGTTATTCACTCAAGGGATGGGATATGACTGTGGCCAGAGAGTAAAAATGTTGCACAAGTGGCTGTATTTTTTTAGAGGTCACAAAACTGCAGAAGCACTCACAGAGGTCTTTCTCACCCTTCTGATTTAATGAGTGGGAAGCTAATTGACAGTTAATACAATGGGCAGCTAATTGTACTGGTAGTAAAATTGCTTGCCTAGTAGTGGGATCCAATATATGTACCCGTAGTTTGCCCAATAGTGGGATCCAACTATGCTGTTATATATTTACACTGCTCTGAAAGTGTATAGGATTTTGGTCTGCAGACTGTGAAAACTGCCCAGTTTTTGTCATTATCCACTCTTATTAAATGAAAGCATTTGAAAGATAATGCTATTTGCCATTTTGCTGATCATGTTTTATTCTGCTTTGTGCTGGTTGAATGGCTATATACAGATAAAACTGCTTCTATGCTGGCTAGTGAAAATCTTCATTCAACGTAACTGTAGCATGCCCTGCCTTAATATGTTACTTATACATAGATAATTATTATGCATTTCTATGTATTTTGTGATTGTTGAATTTCTTTTCCCTGGTGTGTGAAGACTGCACAGAAGTAATGCAGCTTTCTGCAGTTTTTGACAAAGATGGAGAAAGAATATATGCAGAAGACCATAAAAAGGAAGATGTCACAACTTTCTTATCTTCTGAACATCTCAGTGATTTAGGATATAATCAGATTAATTTCCAGTGTGGAGAGGTCACTGTTTGCATTCTAGAGTTGATAAGTGGTCAAGAGTTAAATTGGAATTGCTGTAGGAATGGATCTTGAACTTCATGTCTTTTTGCAAATACTGCAGAATGGTCTATTTCTCCAAACCTTATAGCTGAGGGAGACTGAATTCCCAATGATGGATTTCTGGAAGGTTATTTTCCCCCAGGATAAATGTGATATGTCCTTACATCGCCTTTCAAAAACTAAAATGAAACTAAACTTACAAAACTTTTTTCTGTACCTACAAGCATTTTCTTTAGGTGACTGGTTTGAAAAATATGAAATGAAAGGATTAGAGAAGAGGTAGAAATGCAAAAGTGGAATGAGAATTTCCCCCCTCCCTATCCAACCATCTAGAGAAGATATTTCTGGGTAGATTGTTTACAGAATAATAAGATACATGATAGGAAAACTATGCAGGAAAATTCATTCCAGCCAGTCACTGGGAATTCATTTAATAGCTCTTCTGAACTTGGATGTTGGATTTGCACTTAATTAGATATTTTTGTGTATTGTTACAACTTTTCTCCAAGTCATTATTAGGTTTCCAATGTCACAGTGTGAAATTTCATTTTAATCTCTCTTGGATTTTGACAAGCCTTTCTCTAGCATTCGCAGTAGGGAGCTGACAGTGTTTAGATTATTTCCCCCCATTCTTGTTCTTATCATAGATTGCAGTTTCTGCTTTTAACTTTTTTTGGGGGGGTAGTACTAATGGTTGCTTTCAGTGAGTTTGTTTCACTAGTAACCTTGTGCATACAAAAAGTGGTCTGTGATTCTGATTATGATGAAATAAATCATTTGAACTCCCTTTTCATTTGACACTGAATTTTCATAATATGTTTAGTTAAGGTTTACAGTGTTACATCTCCTTAAGCATGTGTGTTTGTATACGAAAACAAATTAATTTTAAAAAACCCCTAAGAAATAGAATAAAACCCCTAAGAAATAGAATTATAGTGAAGGGAAACTGCACAAAAACCACACACCTGAAAGTCTGGAAATTGGGTCCCATACTGGGATAAAGGTAGCACAGAAATAAAATAAAGGAAAATCAACACCGTTACCCTAAGCAAAGTGAGGCAGCTTCTTCAGGGAGAAGATTTTGGTTATCATGAAAGAGTAGATGCTTAGTGATTCATATATATTTTCTA
The DNA here is from genome assembly GCA_948474755.1 of Ctenosaura bakeri. Lineage (NCBI taxonomy): Eukaryota > Metazoa > Chordata > Lepidosauria > Squamata > Iguanidae > Ctenosaura > Ctenosaura bakeri. Next base: position 186,634 of record CAOLHI010001498.1, read on the forward strand.
CTAGAGATGGGCAGCGGGGCTTGTGAGCTTTTTCTGTCCTGCATATCTAAATAACTTGTCTTGTTTTGAGTACAATGCACCTTGACTGTAGGTGGTATAGTGGGCCAGATCTCCAAAAAATGGTGAGGAGTTTTAGTGAGGAGTTTTAGTTTATGCATTCTGTACATGAAATTTATATACTGAAGATATGTATAATCAAGAAATAGGCATTGGATGATTAATCAAACTGTCCTATAGCAATAACATTAACAACATAGTTTTTCCATCAGTTGAAAACAGGCTATGAAGAGTCAAGCATACTTGTAGAGATAAAGATGTTCCGAGATAAGCACACTTGTTGAGATAAGGATGCTTTGCTGAGTGGGGCATTGTTCCTTTGGCCTGTGAAAGTACCGGACATTTCAGAACAAAGGAGGAAGGGTATTTAAAACTCAGGAAAAAGTCAGGTCACTGGAATGGTACTGAGTGGATGCATTTGCCCCTATTCTAGCTCAGGAACTCGATCTATGTGGTGACTTCTGGTTCATTATGAGGGGCCCAGTGAATGGTAGCTATGACAGGTTCAATCAGGTTCAATCAGCTAAAGGTTCAATCAGCTAAAGGGGTGTGAGCTATTTTTGCCTTTCAGTTTCTTGCTCCATTCCTTTTAAGATCTCTGTGTTTACTAGAATTCTAGGAAACTAGGGTTCAAATCCTGCTCAGCCATGAAAATCTACCTGATGACAATGGGCAAATCACACTCTCTCAAGATGAGGGGAATGCAGTGGCAAATCTTCTCTGAACTATCTTGTCAAGAAAACCCTATGATGGGGTCACCATAGGTCCAAGTCAGCTTGAAAGCACACAACAACAACAACAACAACAACAACAACAACTCTTTTTATTGCATCTGTAACTTAATATCCTTTTGATAGACCTTTCTTGACCTGGAACCTGAATGGATCTGCAACTCTTACAGGGGATGCCATTAATTCCTCTGCCTCAGGCAGTAAAGGATTTAGGACCAACCCTGGATATTGGTAAATGTGATGAATAAGCAAGCTAGAATCTTAAATGACTTCCTTCCTCTCAAACAGAGGAGATAATTGAGGACATTGGATTACTCCCTTCTGTGCTTTCTCTCCACATCTAAAGTAGAGATACTTTTAACAGGGATATTAATGTTAATGCTACTGTCATTAAATTATTGTTATTTAACCCAGAAACTGAACTACTGCCACCCTTTACAAATGGATGCTAGCTAATTTGAATCAGCCATGTCCTGCACTATGACTTACGTGTTTACATTTTTAAGGTAATTGGTGACAGCCTACTTCCTGTCCTCCCCATCTCTCACCCTCTTCACCAAAACATCTCCTTGTAAACAGTAAAGTTAATTGCCTTTTAACAGCCTGTCGGCACTTAGGATAACTGACTGTAATGGAGGTACATCATGAATGAGGCTCACTTTTGAATCTATATATAAGCAAATTCTATAAGTAAGGAATACTATAAAATGTCTGCTGCTCAGTCTTGAGGATTGTGTATTTATTTTTAAAGGTATAGCGCAAAGAGCAGAGTGGGAACATTCAGAAAATCTTCACCATAAGAGAATGTTTGTCTGTTTGTTCATTTGAAGTATTTCTGTATTGCCTCTGAACCCACAAGAGCTCCCGAGATGACGATCAAATAAAACCAATTAAAACAATGCAGTGATAAGCACTTTTAAAAACACATTAAAGTACTCTGTAAAAATTCCTAAAAGGAGTTTAAAAGCATTCCTAGAATCCAGTTTTGAAACAGTTAAAATAGTACTTTCAGACACTGAATGCCATTTGAAGCAGAAATATTTTGGCTGCTCACTGGAAGTTTAACTCGGGTAAGGAGTTCTACAGTCAAAGCGCTGCTACAGATAAAACCCTGTTATGTGTACCCACCAACCTAACTTCATGAGGTGTTGGGACATGCAACAGGGTCCCCTTTGATGATCTCAAATTTCTGGCAGGCTCACATTGGAGAAGGAGGTCTTTCAGATATCTTAGCCCCAAGTCATTTAGGGCCATCACCTTGAATTGAGCTTGGACACAAATTGGAAGCCAGTGCAATACTTGCAGGAGTGGTGTTATGTGGTCTTTAAAATGCATACCTGACAGCAGACTGGCTGCTGCATTTTGCACTAGCTGTTTTTCTCACACAAAAGAACTACTTTGCTTAGTGCAATGACATTCTGTGAAAATGCATATCTGCTGAGGAATCTTGAAGAACTGAAAGGGAAATAGACTCCTGTCCAATGAACAAATAGGTTATCTTGTTTTGCAGGACTGAGAGAAAAGGAACACATAGAAATTTAAAAGGCCAGAAATTTATTGTGGCTGTTGCTGAAAATTACAAGTGTGCAAATGTGTGTTAGTGACAGAATAGCAAGAGTAACTAGATGATGAAAATATTCAGCCTGGTTTTCCAAGTAACAGAAGTACCCATCATGACACCTATTAGAATAGTCCTTGTAGCATGACACAAGAAAAGCTTCAAACATCATTGTGGAGTTGTCCAGCTTGGGCACATAATATCTGGTGTTATTGAAGCATGGACCATATAGGTATGCCTTCTGCTTTCTTGTGATGTATTCTTTCAGGAGATGAAGCCATTGATTTGGGGTGGTTGAACTTTAGTTTAAGACTACCCAGTGACTGAAGATATTACTGGCAGGCTGTAGGCTGATCTGAATTGATTAAAAGTAGCTCTTGCATTTCAAAAATCAAACAACCCTAAGATGCATACATTCAGGGTCACCTTAATATCCACATCAGTTATCAGGTGACTAGATGTTACATACTCAAAACTATCATGAAGACACACACATTCTTTTTTTTTTAAAGTAGACTAAACCTCTCTGATGGGATCCAGAGTGTTGTAGGGGTTTGAGTTTTGGACTACAACTCTGGAGATGTTACCATACCCTACCACCCCTCCTATGAGATACACAATTTTCATAAATTGGAAATATTAATGACCAGAGAACATGATTGAGACCATGCTGACCAGAGAACATAGTTGGGGTCATGGTAACTGGAGATATGTTCTGGGTCATGAAAGTTCAGATAAAATTATGCAGAAAACCCTAACAGGGATGGATTTGTGCTAATCCCTTCACTGCTTCAGGCTGTTGGCATTTTTTTAATACAGTGAAAGATGAACTGCCCAGACTGGTGAGCAATCAGAGACCATCCTTCAATCTTACCCTATTAGGATCTTCCCTATACACCCTACCTAACTGAACATTAAGAGATTGTCACGAGTCCCATCAATGTTTCGTCACTCTGGAGTTAAAGCAATCAGCCTATTCTGGACCCCTTTGTCAGTGCTATAGGAAAGCCATTACAGCTTTGTCAGTGCACCCCTTCAGGGTGTGAAGTAGGATATAAAAACCCTAGCTTCAACCCCAACCAATTATAGTACGTACTATGTGGGATTTAGCCCAGACTGTTGCTCTTCCGTGCTATCCTCAGATGCTGTCTGAGCCTCTCTGCTGAGACCTCCTTCTTCAAGATGTAACTATCACTCTTTCCACCCCTAATCTCTCTCTATCCAACCTTTTTCCCCTCACTTTCCAATAGCCTTGTATGGTTCTTAAGAGTGTCTGGTTTCTCTTATGTTTGTCAATTCAAATAAAATACTCCATTTAACATTAACTGGAGTCCTCTCTTAGTACTGGTATATGTAGATAAAAAAGATCCTGCTATTACGCTTCTCTCACAGGCCGCCTCTGAGCTATAATTCCCCCAAATTTTAAGGAGATGCTGCCATTGCAGGTGGACCCCAACATCTCCCAACTTAGGATAAGGGAGAACTGGCTTTGAATGCATGCTTGGTCATGGAAACCCACTGGGTGCTCTTGGGAAAATTACACTCTCTCAGCCTCAAAGGAAGACAAAGGCAAACTTCCTCTGACTGAATCTTGCCAAGAAAACTTCATATTAAGCTTACCTAAGTCAGAAACAACTTGGTGCCACACAATAACAACAAAATGCTGATCCTCTGCCCACCCCTACCCCTCAAAAAAGCCCTGTGACTATGAGGGATGCAGTTTAGAATCTGCAGTGATCTATGCATTCTTTTTCTTAAAAACAATACATTATCAAGTATGTCTCTCTGTTTCTACAATCCCATAGACAGAGCAGGATACATGTCTACTTTTGAAATTTATCATTCATCAATGGACTCACCCACTCTACTTCTGAATCTTGATTTAAGAGCTGTTCTGTTCAAAGTCAAGCAAGGCCCTTATCCTAAACTGTAAGGATACATAGAAACGTGTACAAAAAGCTCAACACATTCAATAGGAGTTAAAAACTTAAGGCTGCAACCCATACTTACTTGGTGTAAGGCCCACTGAAACCAGTGTATACATAGAGGTTTGTACTGTAAACCAAAGTGTAATGCTCATATAACAGTCTGATTAATTCTGAGAAGAAAATTTCACAAATTACTTAATTTAGGAAATTTTCCTGTGATTAACTCTCAGTTTAGTGATAGATTTCATTGAATAAGACCAGCACAGAAGGGTTCCATCTTTAAGAGCCCATTGGTAGAGTGTTTATTTACATGATTAGAAAGTGTCGCAATTTCCAGGAAAGCATAGGCATCATGTCATTGTAAATCTCATTCCTCCATGTAGTTTAGATGGAAACAATGCCACAGAATGTATTTGTATTCAAACACTCAATTTAACAAATATTGATAAATTTCAAGATCTTGGGTTTTATTCCTTGAAGAATGGCTTCAAGTAAATCAAATGCATCATGAATCTTGAATTTAAGTACTATGCATTGATTTTAATTGATCAATAAAAAATGATTTGTATGAATACACAAATGTGTAGGAATTGTCAATTTAATATTGGATTCTTATCAAGAAAAACAATGCTAGATGACCTGTAATTCTTATTTACCACATTATTTTATTGAAACAGTAGATGAAACTAAAAACAGTGATTGCTAGTAGCTGATTAGTAATCTAACAGCATCTTGTATTTCTTTTAAAAATATGCTTGTTTGAATTATTGGAAAATAACAGCAACAATGCCTAAACCAAAGGTCAAATACAGTCTTCAAAGAAGATGTGGCTAAAGTACAACCAATGTAAGCAGAAATAAGAGTGGGGGATATAACATGGTTTGTATGCAGGATGTCAACTAGTTCTAGGCTTTTTGAGTAATTCCATGAAGAAGGTCTAAATAAGGTATGGCATCTGTATCTGTGGGACACCACTGCTGATATAATGAATAACAGGATACCATGCTGTATAAATGAGTCTGTTTCAGTCTGTTTTTTTTAGAAGTTCTGGGTCAATGTATCAATTTTTCTAATTGCTATTTGCTACTTTTTTCTTTTTCTAATAACAATGTTTGACAGTGATCTGGCCAGGCTCTTTACCATTATTTGATTATTTGCAAATAAGTTGCTACAAACAAGATTTGGCAGGTTTTTTTTATGAAGCAAATCTTTATTTAAACTGTCAAATAAGGGATTACAACCTTTTTCTGGACACTGCAGTCTCTCTAAAAGTCTAAAAGATCAGGTTATTTCTTGAGAGTGAAGGAAGCTTCTGGAAGGCAGCTACCTGGTCTTCCAGCTGCTCTGGAAGGCCATGTAACTGCTGCAGCTATGAGTGCCTTTGCCTGTTTTTGATTGTGAGCCAACTGCACTTCTTCCAAGGAGGGCGGATCTGGCCATAGTAGCTCATGCCTTACTTACCTCCAGAGAAGACTATTGTACTGGGGTTGTTCTTGAAAACTATTTAGCAGCTACAGCTGGTATAAAATGTGACAGCAGATTATTGTTGGTGTTCCATTTAGAGGTGATCTGTCACAAGTCTTGGAAGAACTGTGTTGATTTCCAGCTTGCTTCTGGATTAAAGTCAAAGTGCTGGTTGTACCCTACAAAGCCTTAAGCTGACCAGGATAGCTGAAAGACTATTTCCTCCAATATGATGTTGTTGTGTGCCTTCAAGTTGTTTCCGATTTAGGACATCCCTAAGGCAAACCAATTATAGAGTTTTCTGGGGACTGAGAGTGTGTGATGCACCCAAGATCACCCAGTGGGTTTCTATGGCTGAGCAGGGAATCTAATTGTGGTCTCCAGGATCACAGTCCAATGTTCAAACAACTATACCATGCTGGTTCTCTTTCTCAAATCTGACACTACCTCAAATCTGAGATCTTCAGCGGTGTCTCTTTTCTGTTGGGCTGATGGTTACATATAGCAGGAGTTTTTTTGTAGCAGTATTCTGATTGTGGAACTCTCTCCCAAAATATGTTATCTATTTGCATATTTGACATCTATTTGAACAAAGGTATGTATTAGATTACAATGTAATAAGAGGAACTTGCAAGATCTGAATGCCTCACATAAACAGTGAACTCCTTATCTATCTGTCCTGGTGCTACAGTTCTAGATACCCATCACCACCCATCATGATGCTTTATCACAGAAGAACGATAAATTGTGTCTCGGAACAGGAGTGTTAGGCAAACATATTTTCCAAAGCAGAGAGACTGGCCTGAACACAAAACAATGAGATGGTTGGAGAGATCCACATATACTTGTCCAGACCCTATGACAGAAATTATATCTTTGAACCTGATTCTAAAGTCATGGGAACATCCAGAGATTAATATTAATTATAATTGTGTACAAGGTTTTCTTTAACATTTAACAAACAAACCAACCTTGAAGTCTGAACACAAAATACCTCACTCCAACGATATGCCATGTAATTTAAAGGCATTTTTATGGACACATAATGGGGGAAAGTGTTTTCATTTACTACATTCTTCCCAATCTTTGCTGCCTTTTTCACTCCATGGCAGTGACTGCAGATGTTCCAGTGGGTAGTGGAAAGGAAGGAGCAAAGAATTGAGGAGAAGAAGGAGCAGGAAGAAAAAGCCCACAATATACTGCCATGTATTGCATCCTGTGTACGTGGGAAAGAAGGTTTGTTCTAGAGTGTGTGTAAGTGGGGGAGATGAAGGAATAAGATGAGAGGAGAGAGAGAGATGGAGGATAAGAGAGACAAGCAGAGAAAGAGAAAGAAAGAATGTATGGATATGGGGAAGAGATGACAGAAGAGATGCTGACTAGACATCAAGCAACTAAATTGAAGATAGAGAAGGATGGAAGAGGAGAAAACAGGACAGCAGAAGTGAACAATATAGCTGATAGTCTGGAAGAAGAAGGAGGAGGAGGAAGAGGAGGAGGAGGCGGCTTTGAAAGAGGTGAGACAAGCTAGGACAGACTAAGTGAGTAGGGAGAAGGGTGGGATTCAAAGTGGGCTGAACCAAAAGTGATAGGGTTGATAAAATCAGGGAATATTTTGCAGACAATATTATTTTAGCAAGCATATTTCTGGCCAGAAACAGGAAACAGTGTACTCAGTGGTGGTTAACAGGTAGTTGTGCTGAAACCAGGGAGTTTAAAAACAAATGTATTTATTTATCAGCAATAGAAATGCTTAGATGCTTTTATTGAATGGTATTGTTGCATTAAATTATTAAATTAAGGGGTCATTGGTGGAGGTTGAGGAGGATTTCAATTCATATTAATTTTTCCAGTCCATCATAAAGGCTTGCTCCATACTCTAACCACAGGGACAGACAACTACTGACTCTGTCTTACCTTGTTTGTGCATTTTTGCCTTTGAAACATCAGAAACAAATGATGAAGTAAAAATGGAAAATTAAAAAAAAGAAATCTATATATTCAAATTAAACTCTGTGTGTGTGTGTGTGTGTGTGTAGAGGCATGCCTGCCTTATTCTATAGGAAGAGCATTACTTCTATTCTGTCAGTCTGAAAAGCTGATTAAGCGGGAACTAATTAAAAGCAGTGTTATTGCTAATTAAAATGTGGTCAATGTATCATTTTTAAAAGCTCATGTAACTTAACTTCAAGGAAATTAAAGAATGCAAAGATTTTGAAATGACCCTTACTCAGTTTTTCTGCTGCTGCCAGCACAAAAGAGAAGGATTGCACTTTGTAAAAAGGAGAGAATGGATATAGTCTGGTTAAAATGTAGAAATGCAATTTTCAGCTATAATCAGTGATTTCACTTCAAACTAAAGTGTGGACAGGTGGATGACTCCCTCCCTTCCCACAGCAGAAACTCTTCTGAAAAATGTTCTACAACCTTTGGGGAGATCAGCCTGAATATATTAGGCATACCTGCTAACATGTCACAAATGAAAACAGGGACACATGTGGCCAAGCAACATCAGAGGGTGGTCAAGATGGGAGAAGTTATTAATAAGAACACACACGCTATGGCAGGCTGCAGCAGTTTGCTTATGCCCAAGCCTATTGTGAAGGGCAACATTCTACTCCCTTTCCTCCTCTACTTTTGCACTTTGATTTAAGTTTTCAACAATGGACTAAGCTGAGGACTAAGGAGAAAGGGAGAACAGAGATTTTAAAAGCACCTGAAAAAGCGGGACTACAGAGGATTAGTTAGGACTGTCCCTTCAATCAGAACATTTGGTTGCAGCTGTGCTGTGTGAGCAAAGATGGAAAACCCTCCACCATCACAAATTTCTAAGGATCACGAAGATAAAATATACATATGAAAAACAAATATGTTACTGGGAAGAATAGTTATAACCTTTCTGTCTCTGCCATTTTCAACATGTATTTACTTGTTTTTGTGAAACAATATCCAGTCGTATGAGCTCTGCTTACCAGCTGCAGCATTAGAATCGAGATAGAGCCCTGCTGACTCAGTGTGGCCTGTTGTAGTGTGTGCAAAATCCAATTCACAAGAAAGGAATAGCTATCTTTTATTAACTCCAAACTAATAAACTTTAAAATGACAATATTAATTAATTCTGAACTCTTAGCAAGTTTGTACTAGAGCCAAATTAATACCATGTGTTTTAATATATTATGGTTTATAATTAATTCTGTTCAAATTAATATAGTAAGCAATTTATTAATATTTATGGCCATAATCCCCACCCCCATTTTGCCCTCTACCTTGATATTCAGAATTAATTATTGGATTTCCCTAACCCTACATGTGGTTGGGCAATTAATGTCCTTAGTGACATATATAGATACACACACACACAGTGTTTTGTTTATCTGTCTACCCACCCACACTGATGGAGTAAACTCATTATATGGAAATAATTTCCAGTGGTCTCTGTGTGATGGGTGAAAATACAGACATGTGAACTAGCTAAAGAAAAGAATGGAAAAAGGGGGGAAAAAGAACTGGGTAATGTAGGAATGTAGAGAAGACATAGGTTGAAAGATCAGGAAACTCAGTTGTTTGTTCAGTATATATCAGAATAGATTCCATGTTTAACAGGTATGACTTTTCCCACAAATAATTCTGGCTAGATATAGCATTCCTTATCATCTGGGGATTCTCCATTGTGATTCTTGGAAATTTGTATGTTGCATTTTCTGTTCCTCAGTTTCATCTGAACTTGGCTTTTGAACAAGCCATTGTGAGAAAATGCACCATATTTCTATATATCAATAGTTTGTTTAGACCATCATCCAACAAGTTGTTCAAATTCAGATTATGGGGTGAGTGGTATTAGTGGTATATTTTTTCTTTTATCTTAGGTTTTCTTGTCATATATGCAGATTCTCTTGATCTGTGGAGTCAGCCTTTTATAGAGTTCAGATCAGTAGGTGGTGCCAACCACACACAAATAAGTTAATGGTGCAAAGCCATCCTTGTTATTTTGGTGTAAGAGGCAGAAATTTTGAGAAGCACCTCCCTCTATCTCTGGCAGTCAAAACAAAAGAATAAGAAAGTGAACAATGTTCTGCCCTTTTATGACAACCTAAATCTGTTGCTTGAAACAGATTTCAGTCTTCCTAGTAGCCGGGGGTGGCCTTGAAAGTTATTTTGCCAGTTTGCAAGAAAGTATTTTAACATCTGTACATAAATGTCTTCCAAAAAGTCCATAAAAGTGTTAAGATAGTATGTGTGCATTTGTTGGAGTGGGAATGGGGGTAGAATTGGTGATGATAGCATTAGATGAACCACAATGAGCTGATGATACACCTTCAAAGATGCAAAGAAGTTCTACATTACAATGGCTTGCAAGGTGTACAGTATTGATCAAGGACAATCTTGCAGTGCAACTAGAAGAACTAGAAGAAATCTCAGGTTGCTACACCTAGTTGTCAAAGGCCTATTCAGGCAGTATACATGTAAGGGACATAAATATCTGTGTGAGAGATGTGCTAGTCCCTACTACCTCTGTTGTCAATTTCCTCATGTGAAGAGAAATTTCCTGAGGAGACTTCCTCTATCCATGGAGATTCTCTAAATGCCCAGAACAGAAGAAAATTAGAGTTAGGGATAATACTGAAAACCTCCAGGGATAGAGAAGATCCTCTTCTTTCAAATGCCACTTTTCATGTGAAGAGTAGGAGCAATGATGGAGGGAATTGACTATTGGACTCTCCCTCACTTTGGTTTATTTTCCTTACATTCATAATGCCTGAATAAGACTTCAATCATACTTCTTTTCCAGTCATTTAATGGTTTGTTAAGTCAATCTGTAGCATATACCCATTTGTATTCTATTAGTACAATGCACATTTACTATTGCTGGTAAAAGGTATATGTGATATTCATCTAAGAAAGAAGAGCTACATTATAGGATCTCTCTCTCTTTTCTTTTTTTTTACGAAAATCAGAGCCATAATATAAGGATCTAGCAGTGCATGTAAACATCTGACTTTTCTTTGCCAGCACTGCTTCATAAGAATTGCTTTTCAAGTTTCCTTGTTTAAAAAGTTTGAAAAACATCATCTAGAAGGAACCAAAACAAACCAAGTAGGGGGAAAATAGGGTCAAAAGCTTTATTCTCTGTATTATGCCCATAATGACAATATAGTAGAAGCCATTGGTTGATTATAACAGTCATGGTACTCCAGAGTATAATCTTGCATGAGAACAAATTGAATGAATGAAACAAGCTATTACTTCCTTGTCATCTTGGAGTTCTGAGTGTTTCATTTTTTCTTGAACATCTACTTGCAAATGGAATAATGAGATTGGGTTAGTATTATGAAGCCCTTATTCCCTTCTCAAGCTTCCATAAAATTCATGAAATTCACTTTCTTTCAGTTGCCAAGGAAATGATACATATTTCTCTCCGTGTTAGAGAAAAGGCTCATCTCCTGATGCTGCATGGGAAATAACCAGAAGACCATTGTAATCTCGAGGAGGTGTAGGAATGTCCTGACCTTAGTTTGGTCCCCCATATTTTAAACTTCTGTCTGCTACTGCTAAGAATTTTGCTTAATTAGGTACACTAAATTTGCCCCTGTATTCTTCCTTCGATGTATCTCGTATGTGTGTTAGCTTGGAATGTAGATAAAACATAAAATTGCAGCTGATATTTGCTCATTGGCACTTGCCCTTAGCTTAAGCTTAAAATCAACAGCCAGGTAGTACTAGACAGTGTGCATGGGGACAAACCTGAAAGATGATCATGTCATTGGTCATCTTGACAATTAAAAGGAATCTAGCTCATTCTAGTTGTCTGTTTGATTGGTAAGCTTGATAATTGAAAGAAGTTATCTCAAATCTGTGAAGACTCTCGAACATTCAGTGGAAGATGTCCAAGTCTCCTGGGCCAGGGGGTATAAATACTCCCTGGACTATGCTCCGTGGAGGAGCGGACCTCAGCACAGGCTGTCAGCTGCAGTGCTGTGCATATTGGCTTCCAGAAGGGGTCTTCTTCTCTGCTTCTGTTCAGGCTCCTGTAGCAGCTGATTGAAGAAATCTTTGCTTGGATGAGAACTTCCATCTTTATGTTATCTAGGCATGATGGGCTTAAGTGGATTCCATCTGTAACTGTATGCTAATGCTGCTTACATTCTTCTGTTGTTTAAACTGCTTGCTGTTGAATAAATCTGAGACTTTTTCACCTACAATTGGTGCCTTGGGTGCCTCCATATCCTCTAAAAAGAACCCTCCTTGCCTTTGGTGAACTGGCCAATCACCTTTGGCAGGAAAGATGTCTCCCATCCCAAGACTGCAGAATAGAAGGAAAGTATACTGGGACATTGTCTTTCAGCCAGAAGATCAAGAGTCACTAGGAGATTGGATCACCTCTCTGTCAGAAGGATGTTGTAGCATACATCATTCATCTGCCAAAAAAGTGATTGTTTTCTTATCCCTTCTTTACCAAAAAGTGCACTCACCACATCCATTTGCTAGTAGAGAAAGGGTTGCAGAGCTGAATGAAAGCACATGCTGTGCCGTGTTGGTCCAAGATATTTTGCTGCCTCAGGAAAAGGACACAATTTCTAAATTCCATGTATAACCAAACTTCCTTCAACATTCTTCTTTCAGAGCTCAAATATGGTGGAAGAAAAGCCATCCTCTTCTGCTGTACTTGAGTACAGGAGTCTGAGCATGGAAGCAACATGTAAGCAACATGTTTCCACAAATTTTGTCATCATTTAGAGCTGGCTATATGGGGACAAGTTTAACAGTTTATGTGTAATGTTTGGTATTTGCGTGTAGAAGTACCCACATACTGGTTTGATTCAAAAGGAGAGAAATAAATCTTCTAAAGAAAGATAGAATAAAAAAAAAATACAGAATGCATAGCATCATTGCCAGCAATGGGAGAATTGCTTATTTTAAAATAACTATTTGTCTATGGAGGATTTTAGCTGCATTTTGTCTACAGAATGCTTTTATGCTATATCTGTAGAGGGCAATCTAGTATGTAATGAGGAATATGCCTGCTCTTATTTAACACACACTGTGCAGACTTTGATTTCTTCTCCAGGAAAAGAGAAAGCATGGAAAAGTTTAAAAGGAAAAGAAAATCATGGCTTACTTCCAAGAATTTTGAACAATTTTGTTTTTGTGCAATTATAGCCTTTTAAAAATCTCGACTGTTATTAAAAAGTTTGTTGTCTTTGTGTAAGATTCTGCAAATCTGAAAGGTTAAAGAGAAAAGTAGAAGCTCCTGCCATTCCAAATGCTTTCAAAATGTCAGTGTAATTAAGATATTTTCTTAATTCTGTTCTTGAGCAAGTACTGAATCTTGAATATGATTTATGAAAATTGTTTTGAGAAGGTTGTATGTAGGTTGGTGGGTTTTTTTTGTTTTTTTTTTGTTTTGCTCTGACAGGAAAAGCAGATGCTCTTGAGTTTTTTGTTTTTTTTTACTTTAAGATCTCAAAAGGCCTAAATTCAATTGCTACTGGACAGAGTAAAGTAGATCTATTAAATCCAACACTTTCTGTAAATTCCATTGTTTCAGTGGGTTTACTCTAGTGGATACTAGCAATTGGATTTAAACTAAAATGTGTATTGTAATTGTAATATATCTAAAATAACACATTGTTAAATTAAATATAAGTCTTTAAAAAATCAGAAAACAACAACCCTGGGTCACTCTTCTCCACTGCTGTACTCTATCCCACCAATATATTTCACTTGTGTTTATTCAGGAGGTGAACAGGTGAAGGCCATTGTGGGAATTATGTGGTCCTTTGAATGTTGCTCAACTGCAATCTACAGTGGCCCTCATCATCATAGACATAGTGAGGAATGTTGGGAGTTTTAGTCTAATCACATCTAGAAGACCACATATCCTCTAGGAAAGCACTCCAAGAAGCTGAGTCTGGTTTATTCCCCCTATACTATTGTTACTGCAGGCCAGAAATAGCCAGATCACTGCTTTAGGAGACCTCTCTGCAAACACCCTCATTATGTATGCACGCTGTTTACAAAGGACTCCCTGCCCTGAGCAGGCAACTTGGCAAGCTGAATACTCAGCTGCCAAGCACTGAGCATTTGCATACTGTCTACCTCTTTGTCAATTCGGACCTAACTCAATCATGCTAAATTTTAACCTTTCCAAAGCTTTGTCCCGCACCCAAAACTCATTGTTTTCCCCAAGTACGGAATAGCCTGCAGTTACATTTCTCCCTATAAAAATCCCTGATTCTGACACCATCCTCGGATTGCTCCCGAGTTCCAGACCACCTTGCTGCCGCTTTGCTTGGCGAGCTTTCCCTCAGCTACACGTGCCGAGCCACATCGAACCCCAGCATCGCTCTCTATTCTTCCAGGCTTCAGAACAGGTTTCGTATCACCCAATTCAACAATCCCTCTGAAAAATCCCTCTATACCACTCCAACCTTTATTTTCCTTAGTTACTTGTGTGATTGTGTGTGTTGCATACACTGTGTGTCTGTATTTAATAAAATCTCAATTATTCTTAAACTCTGGTTTGCTTCTTGGCTTGGCCTGACCCCGTAGACATTGGGTAAAAGATTCTGCTGCATTGCCCTGCCTCTCGCATTACTAACTTGTGCTCTTAGCTAATTTCCCCAAACTTAGTTAATGGAGAGCACATATAGGTGTCCCTCCCTGGACCCCCAGTAAACAGGATAACACTATAATGGTTGCTCTCATTTAGTTTGTATTATTTTATCACTTTCTTTAGAAACCCAGCAATCCATTACCTGAATATCCTGATACGTGTGATTTCCAGTGATTAAATGTGTTAGGGATTTGTGCCCTAATTTTGTGGTACGCCCTACCTAAAAATATGGTAGTTTGGATGTATTGTAGGGCAGAACCTATACCCACTGGTGTGGTAATGTGCTTCCTATAATTTAGGGTTGAGAAAGGAGCCAAAGCAAAGTGACATGATAAAGTAAACACAAAGGCCTATATGCTATTGGTAGTTAAGTGAGACTCTATTTGAATCAGTTGATGAATGGTGACTTAATGCTTGATTCTGTAGGTCTGCACTGCCAATAAGATTTAGGACAAAGAAGAAAAAAAATCCATCTCTGTTCAGGCTGCTGTTCAGGTGTTACCTACTGATGGACGACTTAAGGCCTCTTGAATTTCCTTCTTGTAGCCTTTTATATTTAAGCCAGAATTCAAACCAGAGTTGGAATGCATAGCCCATATACTACAAGTTATGTTCTAACAGCAGATTGTCATTTGTCCAAATACTGCATTGTTCTTTGCTAATTTAATGGTCTTTTAATAGATGGGTATGCTACGTTTTTATTCATATAGTTATGTTTAAAAACTTCTTTTATGCTTTTCAAATTAGTAGTGTTTTAATAAGATTCTTGTTGTGTACCTTCAAGTCATTTCTGGTTTATGGCAATCCTAAAGTGACTATTCCGTGACTGAGATTGGCAAACATGCCTAAAGTCACCCAGCGGCTTTCCATGGCCAAGCAGGCAACTGAATCCTGATCTCCAGGGTCATAATGCAATGCTCAAACCACGACACCATGCTGGTCCTTTGTTAACAGGATGGCTAACTCTTTTTAAAACCTTTTTGAGCATCAGGGTTTTTATTTATCTGATTATTTTTGCTGAAAAGAAGATCTGAACAACAACATCTCCTGACATGAGGCTGGCTATATTTCAAGATTTTCAGGGGAGGGGTTTCTGCTAATCTCACCACCATCACAGGCGTATTTATTTATTTATTTATTTCATTTCTCTGCTGCCTTACTACCAGAGGGAGGAATGTGTTAAGGGCAGGGAAAGAATCTTAGCTAGGGCTGCTCTCAGACAATGCTTTTCCCTCCCATAGGACATAGGTTGGACCATTCTCTGATTTTGTTCCTTCAGCAGGCAAAGGCGTTTTTGTTTTCCTAGCTCTTTGGCAGTTAACTCACTGTTGCAGAAGCTCTTTCAGTTGGGCTTTGCTGTATTTTTATCATTATTATGATGTCTGAACTGCTTTTTTGATTGTTTTAAATTAATATATTTAATATGAATGTTTATTTAATAAGTTTTTTAAAAAAATCTGTGCTATTATCTATTGGTTTCACTGCACTGGAAGAAAGGCCAGATATAAATGTAATGAAATTAAATAAATCTCTCCCTCTCCACATATTTAGTGGAGTGTAATATGTGGAAGGTTCTAAAGGTTATAGTAGCTTCTGAATGTGTGAGTGCAGGACATAAAGGATAACCCTCTTTTGCTCCTTTAACACAAGGCTGTGCAAGGAACTGTTCTATGTCAAGCAGCTATCTTTCAAAAATGCTTTTGCTGCTATCATTCTTGGCAGATCCTTCCCTTCCCTTCATATGAGATCAGACTGGCTTCTTCATTTGCCCCCCTCCTCTGACTGTTTCCAGCTGATTAGTTTAAAACAAGCAGCAGGGCAATATCTATTAAGTGGGGTTTGGAGGTCTTTTTCAAAGACAGTGGAGTGAATGTAAAAGGAGTGTTTCCGTGACAAGAAACAGAACAGGAGGAAAAAATGCAAGACAGCCAAAAGAAAATATTAAGCAATTGGCTCTAATATGGTGGTGGACAAAGCATGGCTTACAGGACACATGGCATCCTCCAGGGCAATGTGGGATCCCTCCCTGGGGTTAAAAAAAAAAAAAAGGATTTTTTTCCCCTCTATTTTTTTGCTTAAAAAATTCCCAAAATGACCTCTAGGGAATGTGAAGGGCATTTCTACTACATATAGCATCCCCATGGGCCCCATAGGAGTGTAAAATTGTTTTAGAAAAAAAAATCTCCCCCCCAATACTCTTTAGGGATTGTGGGGGGCATTTCCACCCTGTTTTTGGTGGCCCTCTAGAGAAACCATTTTTGAAACAGGAAGTGACTTCTGCTCACCTCTTGTTTAAAAAAGGCCCTCTCCTGGGCCTAAAATGACATAAGACGGCCCAAAAATGCCTCTCATATCCCCTAGATGTCAGTTGCTGACAAAAACAGTTTTATTTCCCACACACACACACAGTATCAGGTGTTGTGGGGTGGGTGTGTGGCCCTCCTGAGGTTCCCTAGCCTTTTAGATTTGTCCATCCCTGCTCTTAACATGATATACAGAGCAAAATCATCCCAAAGCAATTTATATGTGCTTACCTCAATGTCTAGCCTCTAGTCTCTCATTTTAAAAAATGAAATTCTAAAATACCTTGGATTTTACATACCTTTAAAAAAAAATAATGTGAGTTCTATTGAAGTCTGAGGTTACCATGGCAAAAAAAAAAAAAAATGCTAGGGGTTAATTATATGATACTTTTTAGCAAAATCTGTTCGAAATCATAACATCCTACTAAAGCAAAGGGGACTTTATTGACTGTTATTTTCAATAAACATTCCAGTGCATCTGGGTTTGATTAATTCATCCATAAGCAAAGTTTAGTTTAATTAAAGAAACCATCTTCTTCACATTCAGCAGGTGCTAGCATCTACTGAACTTCAAAATTCCAAGTAAAAAGAATGTGGTACTGTGTTACAGTCACAGAAATCTGGAGATAGCTCTCTCTCTTAAGTAGTCACTTGGGTGCTAATAGAGCACACTACAGCCTACAGGTGCCTTGTGAGCACCTTTGAGGCCTCCCATCTGAAAGCTGTAATGGGGATTGGAGAATAGGATCAAACAACTGTGTCTGGCTCTAGTTTAACGATGCCTAAGTTTCTTATTTCCCCAGAGCCTGTCAGCAGATCTTGTACAATGCTGATGCAGAACAGATAAGCAAAAAGGTGCCTCTCTAATTGCATTGTGCACCCATCTCAGTTATCCATATTCAAATACAGAAAAATAGAGCTACTGCAGTTCCCTCCCCCATCTGTTTTCAGCTAAAAAGAAATATAATTGGCAGTATTTAGCTTTAAAACATGTGTAATGCTTATACCATTTAAAAATGTTGCCTCAAATTAAAGCCATGTTCCATTGATAGGTTATCTTTTATCAAACTGAGGAATATTGGATGGCTGAGTATAGTGTTCATTCTCATTCTAATAAACCATGGCTTGAGGCATTAGTGCTGGCATCCTGTTAATTGACAAGATAAAGCCTACCTTATGCCTGCATGTGTCTTTTTTGGGTTGTTATTCCCTTCCACTTCCTGCAATTATGAACCCCCACCCCAAGACTTACTGTTGCGCTGATATAGCCTGCCCATGATCATTCCATAGTTGGTGAAGAGCTGGTAAGGGGCAGTTTGGAGAAACTTCTGACTATGGCCCCAAAGCCAGATGCAGAATTATTGCATTATCCACTAAGACCTCCAGAGGACCCCAGAGGATCTCAGCAGATGATGTAATCAACTATGGCAACCAAGACACATGCTTATCCAATCCTCCTGTTCTCTCCTCTAGCTACAGAATGACCATGGAGGATGCTTCAGTAGTTTGGTGGTACGTTTAGGGCAGTGATTCTCAACCTGGGGGTCAGGACCCCTTTGGGGGTTGAACAGCCATTTCACAGGGGTCGCCGCTCCTCAATCCTGCCCCCCTTTTAAAAGAAGGTGGCTTCACAGCCAATGGGAGCATTGCTTCTGAGACCCCTGAGCTGGGAGGAGGGGAGAGGAGGCATGCTGAGTGTTTCCCCATCTTTCCCTGCCTGGTGGGAAAGCACTGGAGGAGCCTGAGGTGGAGCCGGAGGTGAGGACACCAAGAGGAGAGAGCTGGAGCTGGAGCGTTAAGCCGGAGGTGAGGAGAGGAGACCCTGTGCTGGCGGGAGGGGAGAGGAGGCGTGCAGCCGGGCGCAGCCAGGTGCTGCTTGGACGCTCACGCCTGCACCACACACACACACACACACGGAGGTCTTCCCCTTCAGTGTTCCCTTTCCCCTTCATGCCAGCTTGCAGAGTCAGAGTTGCTTGCTGGGGCGAGTGAGCAGCCGGGTGCTGCTTGGACACTCACGCCCGCACCACACACACACACACACACACACACACAGGGCTTCCCATTCAGGGTTTATGGTGCTGCAGTGGGACATCTGGGAGGTAAGACCCCGTCCCCTCACCCTCTTCGCCTCACGCTCATTCTTGCCGGCGAACAGAGTTGCTTGCCGGGGTGAGTGAGCAGCTGGGGTCCGCTTGCTTCCCAAAGTGGTGGGGCTGCAGCAGCGGCGATTGCCTGGTCGCCCATTCATTCTGGGCACGCCACTCCGTGGGAGTTGTCGGTGTGGCTGTCGCCTTTGGTCTGGCAGGGAAAGGGGGAAACTTTCCTGCAGCGGACCTGCCATCTGATGCGGGAGATCGGTCCCTCCGAGACCGAGAACTCGGTCGGGAAAGGAGCAGGGGGCGTCAGCCAAGGGCTTCGGTTTGTGTAGCAAGAGCCCCTGAGGCTCCTTGGTTGGTTGGTTGTTTTGTTTTTTGGTTTTTTGACCTGAAAGCGCTGCTCTGATCTGTCCTGTGGACTTTGGCCATTTTCACATTTCAGTGTTATAGCGCTATGATTCCACTTTCACCATCCTATGGAATCCTGGGGTTTGCAGTTATGGGAGGTTCAAACTGCAAACCCCAGGATTCCATAGGATGGTAAAAGTGGAATCATAGCGCTATAACAGTCTAGTGCAGAAATAGCCAGGATGACTTTCTCCTCTCGCTTTTGTTGTGCGTGGACCCTTGGCGCTTGCCACATGCACGTGTTGTATTCTTCGCCCTGATTGTCTTGCATTCCTCGCTTTTTGTATGTTCAGCATCCGCACTCCCTTTAAGGGAGGGAGGGAGGGAGTGAAACAAAATGCGTCTGCTTATGCTGCCGCCATCTTTCCTCTCTCCCTGTCCTTTCCTCCCTGCGCCTTGTGTAAAATGTGGGCTGTTTCGGCATTGCCTTTGGGAGTGACTGGCTTTTTGAACTGTGGAAACCCAACATTCAGAACTAGAACTACTGCCTTAATTCTGGCATTGATGGACGCTTTCTGTGCTTAAAAAAAGTGGGGAGGGTTACCAGTTTTTAGGCATTATAAGTCTATCCAGAGCAGTGACTTAGGGCAGTGTTTCCAATCTATTTGATGTTGGAAATAACTAACCAACTAACTAACTAACTAATAAATAAATAAATAAATAATAACGAAAATGATTTTATGGTTGGGGGTCACCACAACATGAGGAACTGTATTAAGGGGTCGCAGCATTAGGAAGGTTGAGAACCACTGGTCTAGGGGATATTGAATGATTAGCTACGGCATAGTTCCACATGTGGAATTATGTTACTTTGTGTCACACAGGAGTATGAGCAATCTTTTGGAAAAAGAACAGAAGAGTAAGATAGCCACTGACATTGGGTCACTTTCTGATATGTCAAAGAATCTTTAAGGAGGAAGTCTTAACTCAGAAGGAACTTTGTGATATTGGTAAGCATAGTCAGGAGGTAAGAACATGGTATATTTTTCTAGAATATGGAAAGACTTTTATAATAACATGCTGAAGCCATTCATAACTGAGCAGGGATGGGATGATGGCCTGGACTGTTACCACAACATATGGGTGACTCAGCAGTCCATCTGTGATGCGAGTACCTCCACATGACAGTGGGGAATTAATTAGCTCAAAATAAGGAGGCCTGCAAGAATGGGGTAACTTAACAAGATTTTTCCACCAACGTTTATGGGGTCACGCAGGAAAGAACCAGCCAGAGATTCAGAAGTAATCTAAAAACATTTTTATTGAGAAATTCACACATGCACAGAAAAGATCCAAACATTCATGCACTCATACAAGGACTAACTGAAGGAAAAAAGAGGAAAGTTGAAGATAGAGGAATTTTAGGATTTGGCTGAAAATTACCAGTACGGAGAGAAGCAGGGAAAAGCAGCAATGTGGCTTACGTAAGCACCTAAGGATAGTTCTCATTTGGAAAACTAGGCAACAGCATTGAATTCAGCAAGATGAAAGACTGCACTGACCCACTCAAAAATGAGGGTTTTTATACCTGAAAACTACACTGCCGTTGTAGGTGTGAATCACTCGCTCAGCCAAGTGGACAGTGGGAGTTACAACACAAACAATGAGGTCCGGATAGTGTTAATGGTCTTAGTGTTTAGTTAACAAAGCGGTGATGGCTGTCATAATAGCTCTGTATTGTGGAAAGGTTGAGAAGACAAAGCAGGGAAACGTTCAGGTATGAGGGATCAGGGTTAATACAGTCACAGTTTGGTGGGAACTTTCCTTTTATGCACAGAGATGTCCAGCTTCAGTGTAAGCCTATTGTCTCCAGAGCTGGTTCACAATCTGATGGACATTGACTTCAGTTGCATCTAGAGGGGGTGTGGGCTGACCTCCCTTGCAGTCTCACATTTACAGTCAGTAATTTTCCTCCTTCTAGCTTGACCTACTAGTCATCTCAGGTCCCATTTTATATTGATGCCAATTAATGTAGTTGCCAATTAAATAATATTTGTCAATTAAACCATATCAATGTTGAGGGATATGGGGGGCCATAACAGGACTTGAGTATGTTCTTCATTTAATTAAAGGTAAAAGGTAAAATCCTGAACTTTTCGCACACATTCTATTTCAAAGGACTTTTCTTTCCTAATAGCCAGCACTGTTCAGTGTAAGTAGGATATGACATAACATGAGGTATAATGATTTGGAAAGAAATGTCCCAGATTTTTTTTTTCATTGGTTTTTCATTGGTTTTTCATTGGTTTCCGGCTTAGATGGCACTCTTAGTGCCATCTCTGAAGGACAATCCACTTTTTATAGTTATCAGCATAAGTTTGACAAAAGAACTATCCAGGGTCCATGTGCTTTGATACAAGGAAGGAGCCACTTTGCATAGGATTCAATTATTTGCATGAAAGAAGCAAGCATCTCATTGTCACCTGATTGAAAATAGGTATTTTCAAATCTGATAGAACAAGACAAGACTAAATGACTTGGCCTAAGCAACTAAAAAACAACTCTCTCTTATCGAGAATACTTTCTGCCCAGAAAAATACAGATAAAATTATTTTCTTTTGCTTCTTTTCTTCTCTTCACACTCTTCTTCTCCCTCTCACCTTGCTCGGAGGCTGAAAGGACTTTGCATGAGCACTAGACAAAAATCACTGCATGCCAGGTAGGAAATGGGATGGACTCATCTTCCTACAACTAGTGAAAGCATTTTTGTGCAAGTGAATTTAGGGTGAGAAGTCTGAGATTTCTCTTTTCCTTTTTTGGAAAGGCATGGAAGAAAACTACAGACCAGGGTCCCATTTAATT
Organism: Ctenosaura bakeri; assembly: GCA_948474755.1. Taxonomy (NCBI): domain Eukaryota; kingdom Metazoa; phylum Chordata; class Lepidosauria; order Squamata; family Iguanidae; genus Ctenosaura; species Ctenosaura bakeri. The sequence goes on from CAOLHI010001498.1 coordinate 208,598, forward strand.
TGCCCAGGATTCCATAGCATTGTGGCAAGGAAAAGATTTGGTAACATAGGCAATGAGCTACCATAACATGCACATATGGGGTAGTGGTGGTTACTTGCTGTCAAGTCAATTTTGACTTATGGTGACTCTGTGGATGACTATTGAATTTGGGGGTCTGGCTTGCAGCAGCAGCCAGTGTATCAGCTGATGTGGAGAAAGCAGCAAGCTAGAATAATGGGATGTGGGGATCACATGTGGGCTATGCATTGCCAGTGGTCTGTGCATTGTCCACCCTTACTTTATGTGTGTGCCCACATCTCTGTCCACACACATATATATGGAAACTCAAGAGATTTTGTAAATTGCACATCAGCTTGTAGTGAACTATGGGAGAATTACAATACTCTCTCCCTCTAAGCAAAGTAAATATTTAAATTGCCTGTGCAGTATATCATAAAATTCAAGAGCTTGGGTGGATTTTATTTTTCCTGTTGCCACTCCTAGTGCTTGTGAATTTATTGAAAGATTTATAGATGCTTTAGTTTCACATGGTTTATGATGATGAATAACTTTTGTCTGTCTCTGGGAGGCAAAAGACTTTAATCTCTGTTTCAACTGCGTTTTTATGTTTAAAAAATAAAAAAGTAGGATACATAGTCAAGTCATAGAAGTTAATAGAAAACAACATGGATAACAGTTCAGACCCATTGGATTATATTTAGCATTGTAGAGGTCCAATTGTAAAGAAATGGAAAATATGTATCATCATGATATCATATAGATACTCCTAGGGCCATAGAGTCATAGAATCATAGAGTTGGAAGGTGTCTCATGAGCCACTGAGTCCAACCTCTTCTCAATGGAGGATCTGCAGCTACAGTATTCCCAGTAGGGAGCTGTCCAGATGCTTTATGAAAATGTACAGAGAAGGAGATTGCACCACCTATTTAGCTAGTTGGTCACATTACTGAATTGTGCTTACTGTCAAGAAATTCCTTCTAATGTTCAATCAAAATCTTTCTTGTAACTTAAAACCATGAGACCTGGTCCTGTCCTCCAGAGCAGCAGAGAATAGGCCTGCTCCCTCCTTTCTCTAATAGCCCTGGAGGTATTTAAAGAGGGCAATCATGTAGTCCCTCAATCTTTCTTCACTGAGCTGAGCATGCCTAACTCCTTCAACCTTTCCTCATAAGTTTTGGTCTCCATGCTCCTTGTCATCCCTCTTGCCCTTCTTTGAACCTGCTCTAACTTGTCTATATCCTTCTTAAAATGAGGCACTCAGAATGGAATGCAGTTACTCCAGATGAGAACTGACCAGCACAGAATATAATGGGACTACTACTTCCCTTGACTTGGAAACTACACTTCTATCAATGCAGGCAAAAATAGCAGTCTCCTTTTTTGCTGCAGCATCACACTGCTGGTTTATGTTCTACTTATGATAAGCACTAACCTCAGAGTACATTTTGCATGTAGTACTGCTGATCCCTGTATGCCGCACCCTCTACCTGTACCTTTCATTTTTGTGGCCTAAATATAGAATTTTGCATTTGTCTCTATAAAATTTCATTTTATTAATTTCTGCCCAATTTTCTGCTATATCTAGGCCCTTTTGAATTCTGTTCCTATCTTCCAATGTGTTAGCCACCCTTCCCAGTTTGTGCCATCTGCAAATTTAATAAGAATTTCCTCCACACCATCATCTAAGTCATTGATAAAAAATATTGAAGGATAGAACCCTGAAGTACTCCACTTGAGGCCTTCTTCCAGTTTGAAGCACAGCCATTGATGATGACTCTTTGAACACAGTTTTCCAGCCAATTATGGATTCATCTGACAGTGTTCCCATCTGTTTCCCATTTAATAAGTTTCCTAGTTAAGATATTATGGGAGAACATATGAAATGCTTTGCTGAAATCCAGATAAATGACATCCACAGCATTCCCCCCATCAATGAAACTAGTGATATGATCAAAAATAGAGATAAGATTAGTTTGGCAAAACAAACCCATGCTGGCTCCTACATTGTTATTAAGATACTCGTAGACAGACTCCTGTATAATCCATTCTAATATTTTTCTTGATATTGTGATCTGGCTGACTGATCTGAAGTTTCTTGGAGGGACACTGTTTGCTCTTCTCCAGTCTTTTGGCACCTCATCTGTTCTCCCAGATCTCTCAAAAATGAGAAATGATAAATTCTCAAAAACAATGGCAAGTGGTTCAGAGACTACAGCAGCAAGTTCCTTCAATAGTTTCAGATGCAGTCTGTCTGGTGCTGGTTAGCTAGGTTAACTAGGTGATTCCTGACTAACTCCTTATCAACTTTGATCCACAGTCCAAAGCCTTGCCAAGGTATTTCATGCTGCTGCATGAAAGCTCACAGTACAAAAGAGTAAAAAAGAGGGGGAAAAGAGAGGGAAAATTGAAGCAAAATAGGCATTGTAGAATTCTGCTTTTTCATTGCTATTTGTTATTGAACAGCAGCCCCACTAGCTCTTTGGCCATTCTTTTTCCTCAAATATATCTGAAAAATCCCTTTTTGTTGCTGCTTGGTTGCCTAACCAGTCTGAGCTCATTCTAAGCATTAGCTTTCCTTATAGTATTCCTGCAAGCTTGGGATACCCATCTGTTCACTTCCTTGGTGATTTGTCCTTCCTTGTATTCTGTATTTGTACTCCTTTTTCTTTTCAATACTTCCTTGAGGTTGCTGTGCAGTCATATTGGCTTTTTCAGATGTTTTAATTCTTCCAAGGGATTGGTTGTGACTATGTTTTTTGCAACTCTTTCAAGAACTTCCAACCTTGCTGGGTGTCTTTTTCCTTTAGCATGTCTAGCCATGGGATTCCACCCAATAATTCCCTGAAATGGTTAAAATCAGCTTTCTTGAAATCCAAGGTTCATGTTTTATTTTACTCTTCTTTGCCCTATCCCACAATTGAGAATTCTAGCATTACATGGTCTCTTCCCCCTAACTCACCAAGTACTTTGATTCCAGTCAACAATTCCTCCTTATTGGTTAGGATCAAGTACAGGACTGCTGATCCTCTTGTTCCTTCCTCTACCTTTTGAAATAGGAAATTATCAGTAAAGCACATCAGGAATCTATTGGAGAACCTAAGCTCAGCAAAGTTAGTCTCACAGCAGATATCAGGGTAATTGAAATCTCCCATAACTACTAATTCTTGCATCATGGAAATTTCTGAGATTTGTTTCTGAAAAGCAGCTTCCACTACTATTCTTGGTTTGGTGGCTTGTGGTAAACTCCTACCACAATGTTGCATTTATTTATTTATCTATTTATTTTTACCCAAATGCTCTGAACTGGTCCACTATGCTCACTCTCACGGATTTCTGTACAAGTGAATTTTTCTTTGATATATAATGCTACTCCCCCTCCTTTTCTACTACATCTATTTTCGATATTCCATTCATGGGAGTTACCTCACCATGTCTCTGTTAGACCTATAAGGTCATATATTAGGTCTTTAAGCTCATCTTGTTTATTTCCTAAACCCTGTACACTGGGTGTATAGACATTTGAAACTCTGTTCATTCTCACCTATTAATTTACTTGTTTTCAGATCTATTAATCCACTTATTTTCTGTGGATTCCATTTTCTCTCTCAGCTTCTCCTCTGGAATTTGCATATTTTTGTTTAGAGCTTGCCTTTGAACTGATATTTGGGCTATCGTTTTCCCCTCCCCCAGATTTATTTGAAAGCCCTCTTGATCAAACTTGCCACACTATTACCTATTCTTCCCCTTCTTCATTAGGCACAGCTCTTCAAGTTGCCTGCTGATTTATGATGGGAAATGGTAACCATCTGGGATTGATCAGTGGAGAGTTATCTCTAGGTAATGCTACTGTGGGGACACTGAGTGGCAGCTGACCAAGCAAAAGTCACTGTGTTGATGATTTTCTCAAGGGATGAGCTATCCCTGCTTTAGTTGACAGTTAAATGTTGCAGCTATTCCTTGTGGGAAAAGACAGGTAACTATCTCTACACAGCCTGATATGGATTGCTAGGATCTCAGAGAAGGGCAGGAGCCTTATCTGGAAATGCCTGCATGCTGTACAACTGAGCTGAATTGAAATGTGGACCTTCTGTGTGCTGTACAAATGAATTGTGGCTATCTCCTGCACAGTTTAGCCCATTTCTTGCAAAAATGGCTAGGCTCTGTTTGGAAGCAGAATATCACCCTCTAAAATGGTTTTACACAATATAGAGATAGCATGCTGAAATGCTTTAGGCCAGATATTGACAGTTGACAGGCAAGATGAAGATCTGAAGAATGAATTTGCTTCTTGAAAGATCCCCTCAAAGGGGATACTGTCAATGCAAATTTATCTTCTGGAATTAGGAAGAAAGCAGTACAGTTTAGACTATGTGTTGTATTATAATACAGCCGCCACATGCTCTTACACACACCTTCATTGTGTCTTTTTCTTCCTGATGAAATTGGGAGTATGATTAAAGTCTGTGTGGGCTACAGTGGGCCAGACAGCAGTATCTGATTTGGTCACCAATTAGTCATCTTTGTCTTTTATATTTAGGATTTATTCCAGATTCAATTTTAAATATGTGAAAACAAATCCAGAATTCTTGGTAAGGATGTGTGGTAAAAAAAAACAATCTTTGAGGTTCATGTTTTCTTTATTGAATAATGCCTAATGATGTAATTGGCATAACTCACAAACACACAATTGCCTTCTCCTTCACTTTGAAATTGTTTCAGAATAAAAGTGGATTGTTCACTGTTGGAAATGAACCAAATTGGTATCAGAGGGAGGCAATCTTTTGGATTACTTTCAGCAATTTACTTTTGATGTTTTGCAGTTTTTTTTTTATCTCAATTGAGGACAATTATTATTGTCATGAAATTTAATTATAACTGACTTAATCGTAGGATCTCATAATAAAAGTTAATAAAATTTGTTAAGGTAGATAGGACCTAACTAAAATCCAGGCCATCCTAAAAGTTCCTGATTTTACCATAAAATTCTATGCTTAAAACATGAATGATTAAGAAGGCTTTAGGAACAGATGGAGGTATTTAAAACAAAGTTTGGAAAAGATTTATTTAAAAACTGACAATTCCCAGAATCTTTATTTATGTATGTGTTTCTATTGCTATTGGTTTAGTGTAAACCACTGTGTGCTTTGAAAAGGAAGCAATAAATGCAAGATCTTGTTTTCATCCCAATTCCGAAATCCAGAGTCAGGTTAGTAAGGAGACAACAAGAATTCTAATACAATTTTAAGAAGCAGCATTACCTTGCAGGAGCTGGCAGATTCAGAAAGAAGCAAAGATGCTTCAAAAATACACAATCAACTATTACAGACCCTGTGTCCTAATGCAGAATAGCCTTTTTGTTTTTCAAAAGTTTCAGGTGGCTTCAGCTTTCTGCTGAATCAATATCTTTCCATTGCCTCCAACAGGGAAGGAAGCTCCTGCTAGTGCAAGTTCATGAGAGCTTTCCATGGTCTTGATATGTTCTGCCTGAACCTTGGGAGTGCACTGTGCTAAAGCTTCCTGAACTTTGATCTTGTATGATGTAACACTACTTACTGTGATATACTGTGGCTTTTACTTAATGTGACTTTGCCTTCTGCATTTTGCCTGATGTGACCTTGCTCACAGAAACTATGATGAGCATTTACTGAAGGTTAGCTGCTGCTTCCACTTTTTCCTCCCTGTGAGCATCATGCCTTGTCATACCATTTGGTGAATTACTGATAGTTAGGTAATCATCTCTTAGTTATGCCATAATTTAAAGTGCTTTTCTTTGTCTGTTATACTATACAAGTCCACATGCATCATCAGTGTGGCACCAAACTTTGTGTGTTATGTAATGGGATCAATCTAAGGACAAGAGTAAGAGGTTAGATCCAGTTCATCTGGTGCTTCAAGTAACTCCTGAACAAACATTTCAGATTTCTGTATTTTTACTCAAAAATGAGGACATTTTGACCAAAATTAATGCTCATGTTTAGGCTGACATCCCAAAAGATTTTCATGGAAATTTGTGAACAACTGGCAAATCAGCCTTTTCCTATCAGAAAATTTCTTTCTTTGGTTCACTTTGCATAGAACTTAGCATGACACAAATTTGAAGGTTTTTTTAGTGATATCAGTCAAAGTTCTCCACTTAGATTGTAAGCAAAATATTGAATGTGGAAAACACACACACAGACATGCACACACAGACACAAATTTCTAGCATGATGTGCTACCTGATGAGCTGTCTAATATGCTACCTAATGTCATGATCACCACAAGGATGGGTAGTTCTGGTACATATTCAATTCAGTGCAGGCCAGCTGCACTGTTTCATTTAACTTCTTAAATCTGGTCTGCTAGAAAAATGAGAAGCAATTTCTTAGACATTTCTACCACTAGAACTATGCAGCCAGCTACGATTATTGGCCTTGCAGGGAGAAATAATACTCATGAAATCCATAGCTGCACAGTTCTCCTTGCTGTGGTTTTTAAGAAAAATCCATTTTTATTTTTTATTTTTTAAAAACTCCTTTCTCTACTTCTCTGATGCCCCCTTCCTGGGTATGGCTCATCATGATGTGCAAACCTGAGGCATATTACATTGTTACTAACTCACAGTAAAGTGGTGGAGGTAGGAAATCAGAACTTACATTAATCCATTTCATTACATTAGTCCATTTCAGTCCTCTAATCTTTTTGGCCCCCAAATACTTCTAAAATCATCTTAGTTGGAACTCTGGCTGTCTGAGATAAGCGACAGTGCTGAGAAAATCTTGTTTCCTCCTTTCATCCTAAGCATTTCTACCTAAGAGCTAATGGCTTGCCCACTTGGGTGAAATTTAGAATATTTTGCCTATATTGCATATTTCTTTGCCCAACTGAGAAAAGCTGTGGAAGGGTGAGGGCAAGATGAGCCATGCAGGGCAATTCGTTATGCTATGCAATGCATCTCAGAGTAGCAATGGAAATAAAAATCAATACAAACATTAGTTTTAAGCTATTAGATTGAACTTTAAGTCAAATAAACTTAAATCTCATTTTATCTTCTTCCCTCCCATTTGACTATTGTTTGTGGCTGAATCTGCAGATATTATTTGTTACATGCTTAAATTACTAGCTTTTGCTTGAGAAATCCATTCCGTATTGCAGCTGCTTACTTCTGTTTACTACCACATATGGTAGTAAACGCAGCTTAGCTACACAAGATTGATAGGAACTAAAGTCAATTGTTTTGTTTTTGAGAACTGCAGATGTAGCATGAGTTTTTGTAAACATATATGATATTTACACTTACATTTTATTTAAAAAGAACAGAAAATGCAGTGGTGCCAGTACTCCTTGCAGCGCAGAACTCAGAAGGTGATGTTGAAAGATTCCTGTTCCATCCTCTGGTTGTTGTCCTATGGGGTGCCTCAAGGCTCAGTTTTGTCCCACATGTTGTGTAAGATTTACATGAAACTGCTAGGTGAGGTCATCTGGAGTTTTGGAGTTCACTGTCAATAGCATGCTGATGACACTCAGCTCTATCTGTTCCTTCTGTCTAATTCCAAGGAACCAGCTTTGGTCCTAAACCAGTGCCTGTTGTCAGTAATGGACTGGATTAAGGCAAAGAAATCGAAGCTTAATTCAGACAAGACAGAGGTGCTCCTAGTCAATCAGGAGGCAGATTGGGGAATAGGGATTCAGTGTTCAGGAGGGTTATACTCTCTCTGAAGTCATAGGTTTGTATCTAAGACATATTCCTGGACTCAAATTTCAGCCTAGTTTTGGCAGTGCACACCATTCTAGATGTGCCCATTGCTTGAGATGTCAGATCTGGTCATGGTAACATAGACCTTGATTATATCCCAATGAGGTTACTGTAAAACAGTCTACATGTGGCTGTCTTTTGAAATTGTTCTAAAATGTTATGACCAGGCTGCTGGCTGAGATTGGTTAGGGAGAAATTATAACCCCCTTGCTGAAACAACTTTACTAGCTAGTGGTCTATTTCTGGGCAGAATTCAAAGTGTTAGTTGTGACCTTTAAAACCCCATATGGCTTGAGTCCAGAACATCAGAAAGACCCTATCTCCTTGTATGAGCCTTTCAGAGTTCTTAAGATCTGCAAGGAAAAGCTTTCTTTCAGTCCTACCACCATCACAGGCACATTTGATAAGGGGAAGGGAGAGAGCTTTCTTGGTGGCTGTTCCCACGTGGAATTCCCTCCCACAGGAGGTTTGACTAGCTTTTTCTTTTTTTCTGCTGGCAGGCAAAGACCTTCTAATTCAGACAGATCTTTGGTTTATAATTTTTGTGGAAGCATAGGCTTTTAATGAGATTAAATGTCTGCCTTTTTTTTACTATATCTTAATATTGCTTTAAATTAACTATACATTTTTAATAGTATTGTTAATTTTTTTAAAAACTTTTGAACATTTTCTTTTAGCTGTAACCTGTTTTTAATCAGTTGTCTGCTGCCTTGAATCCTGCAAAAGGAAAAAGTCAGGATATAAATGAACTGAAATGAATAAAACATGTCTCCTAGCTTTGTTTTTAAATGTGCATAATTAAGACCCCGTATGTTAGCAGACCTCTCCTACATTTCGATAGGTGATCCAATCCTATTCTATTATGTTTATACCTCCTTCTTTCTCCTTTTATTTATATCCATGAACCAGAGATGAGGAGGGGAGAGGGCTTGTCTTAGGTCATTTCCGCACCAGGCTATTAAAACAGTGCAGAATGACCTCCAACGGAGGTCTTCTGCACCGTAGAGTGGACTAGGGTGGACTACTTTTTGTAGTTGCATACCTCAGTCCACTCCGGAGCAACCGGAACTGGTCGCATGGTGTGTTTTTTAAAAACCTCTTTTTAGAGGTTTTTTAAAAGGATGGACAGCGCAACCCCGTGCCGCTCCGTCGCCCGGCCCCGGAGCAGATTTGCAGGCATGCACAAGTGTGTGCCTGCAGATCTGCTGGGGGCAGGCTTCCGGCTGGTGAGCTTCTCCGGTTGGTGGAAAGCCTCCACCAACCAGAAGCCACCATTTGGGACACCAGAGGACTGCGGAGCAGTGAACTCGTGCTGCTCCTCATAGCAACGGACTCGACTGGCCGGAAAACAAAGCTGGTAAGGTCCGTTTTTGGGCATTCCCCCCCCCACATGCGGAAAGGGCCTTAGAGAAGATGAGAGAAATAAGAATGGAGATGACCAGTGAACTGGCAGTGGTAGAAACATTTGTAGAAACATTCTACAAATGAATGTCAAACTCCTGCCTTTCTGATTGACCATAATGGGCAGTCTCACTTGAGATCCTGGGGTCAGTTACAACTGTTCTGGAGTAGTGGGACTAGTAATAATGTCAGCAGTGGTGGGACCTTAGCAATTGCCTAAGGCTACTGACTGCTCCTGGTGAACTACTAAATGCATGTTCTTATGCAGTCTATTTCATGATGTTGTTATGTGCCTTCAAGTCATTTTAGATTTACAGCAACCTTATCATAGTTTTTTTTGTTGCAAGATTTATTCTGTGAAAGTTTGCCATTGTCCTCCTCTAATGCTGAGAGACTGTGATTTGCTCAAGATCATGTAGTCAGCTTTGTGGTTTAGCAGGGATTCAAACCCTGGTCTCCCAGAGTTTGAGTCCAGCAATGAAACAGTATCTCACACTGGCTGTCTCTATTTCACTACTCAAAGAATAAACCAAATGTTACCCTGTTTACTGGAAGTCCCGGGAGGGGCACCTAAATAACCTTACAATTACACAAGATGGCGAGGGGAAATTAGTCAAGAGCACTGGTTGGCACTACGAGAGGCAGGGTAGCGCAGCAGGATCTTGTAACCCAATGTTTACGGGGTCAGGCCAAGCCAAGAAGCAAACTGTGTTGGAAATAATGAATGATTTTTATTACATACAGGCACATGATGTAAGCAACATATGCGCACAGATAACTAAGGAAAATAAAGGTTTGAGTATGATAGCGGGATTTTCAGAGGGATTGTTGATTGGGTGATACGAAACCTCTTCCTGAAGCCCGGAAAGAAGATAGACAGCAATGCTGGGGTTCGATGTGGCTCAGTACATGGAGCTGGGGGAAGCTCGCCAAGCAAAGTGGCAGCAAGGCAGTCTGGAACTCAGGAGCGATCCCCAGGTTGAGCGGGCTCAGTTACTGGAACTGAAGGGAAGACTTGCCAGGCAAAGTGGCAGCAAGGCAGTCTGGAACTCAGGAGCGATCCGAGGATGGTCTTGGAATCAGGGGATTTTATAGGGAGAAATGTGACTGCAGGCTATGCCTTACTCGGTGAGAACAATGCGTTTTAGGAGCGGGACAAAGCTTTGGAAAGGTCAGAATTTAGCATGATTGAATCAGAGCTGAATTAACAATAGTGTAGCCAGTATGCAAATACGAAGCGTTTAGTACAGCTTTGTCAGGTTGCCTGCTTGGGGCAGGGAGCCTTCGTTAGTATCGCGCATATGCAATGAGGTGTTTGCCGCAGAGGTCCCTGAAGTGACGAACCGGCTGTATCTGGCCTGCCTGGGTGGAGAATGGAATGTCCAGCAATTATCAGCTGTGCTTGTTTACGTGCTTGTCTGGTGACCTCACAAACACGTGGAGCGGGGTGGCAGAGGAAAGCCGAATTGTTTGATATCAAAGTGATATCGAGTGCTATCTCTGGGTAGGCCTAGACCGCACTAACACAAAGAACAGAACTTAAAGTTTGGTAGGTTTCTGATGTATTTCCTTATTGGTGCTGTCTCTTAAGACTTCTAATAAATTCTAATTTGCCTTATTCCAATATAATTTGTTCATATGAAAAGTGAATTGAACATGCTAAATGGTTTGAAGTTAAGAATTTGAGAAAAGATATATGTAAAATAACATTTGTATTACAAAAATAGAATGAACCTTTAACTGATGTGATATGTCACAACCTATAGCAACAAAGTATGAAACTTTTGAGACCCCTTCTCTACACCTGTTGCAATTTTTGCAGCAATGGAGAGTAGGTTCTTGAAGCTGGTTTGACTATGCTGTGTTGAAAGAGAAGGTCCAAGGGGAGGCAATCCTGTTTGTTGTTTGATGGTGGTTCTGTTTTATTCCTTCTGTAGTTCAAGATCAAGATCAGACAGGGTCTGGTGCCTTTCCATTTAAACAGCATAGGAAAGAAACATATCCCACTATATACAAAGGGGTTTGCTTCTCCTTATAGATATTTAGGATGCCGCTGTGATTATTTTTCTGAAGTAACAGAAGACTTTTTTAGTTTAGACAAGAATTTTATAGAAACTGATTTTGTCTTCCTTATTGTGGAAATGTAAAGGGAAGGCAATGTTAAAGAAGTGATGCCAGATATGATTCCTCCCTCCCTCTAGCTTTAAATTGGTGTTATCTAGATTAAGTGAATGTACTTCAGTGAGAAAATTCAAATCTCAGATGGAATCTAACCTGAAGCAAATTGATCAGTACATTCTTGTAATTAGAAAATAGAAAACAGCAAGGTCCTAATGAGAATCCTGCCTTTAATGCCAGGCACAGTAATTTCATTCATTTTTTACCTCAACAGATGGAATTGCTCACAAAATGCTGAAGACACAAAATACCAGTTTGTTGAAGGACACTATACAATGAAATCCAGGGAAATGGCAATTGCGTTTTCAGAATATATATCTCTCTATTCACTGATCTCTGTTATTTTCTTATCACCTGCTACCTGATTCCTTAACTGAAGATGGAAGAGCCTGACAGGGGATACTTGGCCTGAAAAACATTTGCTTTTCCATTGAGTCCTGATCAGAGCAATGCATATTTACAAATATAATTTGCTGCATAAAATAGTTCTCTGTTAGTGACCTCCCACAATGTACAACACTGATTTAAATTCTTCCTAAATTCATATATTCCTCTACAAGATTTGTTTAGAGAAAGTGTTGTCTAGAAGGCAGTGCCATTTTCTATAATCAGTGAGAATGACCAAATTGTTTGCTTTGTGTTCTAAAAAATGCAAAATGTTTGCCTCACATTCATTTTAATACTAATGTAATAAGTAAAAATGTGCATTTTTATTCTTAACTGCCCAGGGAGTGAGTTGCATTATTGGGTTGCGTATGAGTGCAGTTAATAAATAAATTAAATGGAAAAGCCTTGCATATTTTAGGCTGTGCTTTCTCTTTATGATCTAGACAACCTTTTCCCCTCAGTAATCTTAGCCCCCTTTTATAGATGCTTTTTGCACTGCACTGATAACGGGGGGGGGAGTATAAAACCTTCCTTTATAGTTTTCTTGGAGTCTCAAGATAAGGTTAACCTTGTCTGCACAAATAAGCCCTATTAAATGGAAGACAAACTGTGTTGCCTAAGAGAAACTTTTAAACAAGAACGCGCGTGCACACGCACACACACACACACACACACACACACACACACAAACAAGACCGATAAAAATATGTCCCTTCATTTCAAGGTGCAGTGCTAAAGGTGAGAATATACAAGGCAAAAGTTCTCCTGTAATTGAGAAAAGCTGTGAAGTATGTTGAAAGCATGAACGATACCTCATTTTTCTCAATAAGGCAAGTGAACCTTTGGTGTCTGTAGAAAGACTAATACACTTACTTTCAAAAAGACCAGGGGAAAAGGAAAGAATTATTGGTAAACAAATCCCCCCAGTCCCATGAAAAGTGACAGGATAGTGTGTGGGGTTATCATGCTCAAGGATATGAAAGATAACACCTAAGTGTGTGACTACATTTTGATTGATCAGGTATTAAACAATGTGCTCATAAATATCCTGAACAAGCAGTGAAATGACAGACTATAGTTTTAATCTTTTTGCACACAGATGTATGTGCGCAATAATCTCCACTCTCATTCACTTTCTCTATTACACACTCATACTTAATTTATTTTACACACATATTTAACTGCGACGAAGGAGAAATTCCTCAAGCCCTTGCTATAGTTTTGTCAGAGCTAGATTTGCTTCACAATGGTATTTCTACAAAGGACTATGTCCAGCCCTACTGATTCAGTTCAGAAACAACTCCAATAATTTCAACCTGGGCCCAATTTGGATTGGACTGATTTAGACATTTGGACCTCAAAGCTCTGAAATCTGGATCACCATTTCTCCCATATTGACTTGTACTGTAAGACTAAAATGGCAGCTCTCTCTCTGTCTCTCTCTCTGTGTCCCTCTCTCTGTCTCTCTCTCTCTCACACACACACAAACATCCACATAACATTTGGTGATGTGGTAATTTCAAGCAAGTGACTCCATGGATTGTTATGTTAGCAGCTTTTTAAAAATCAGAAAGCTTTTCAAAACCAAAAATAATTTTTAAAAGCTGCGGTAGACTGATCAGTCTCAGCAGTTTATTTCACACTGCTTTTGTCCTGTTACTGTTCCTCTAAAGCACTGATCAGCTAAGTCTGTTAAAGTTTAACCAGATGACAATGGTAACGTATACTTCAAGAGGGTGGGTGGTTTTTAGGTTTATTCTGCCAGCTGGTGAGATCTATTGATGCGACACAAAAAATAATATGCTGTATTATTACCAACAGTCCAAGTGGTGATTTCCCGCTGATGATTCCTCTTCTCTCCCTTAAGGCATTTGGTGATCTGAGCTAACTTTGGAAATTTCCTTCTTATAGATCCATGATTCCCATCTCTCCCAGAGTCTTACCTGTCTTCCATTTAACACCTAAATAAAACAACAGCAATGGGCAATTGGGACATGGAAGGAAATGTAAGTTTTGCTTCCTAAAACACAGAGAGAGTCATCAAGTAGATAATTTGACAAGAAAAACTTTAAGCTAGTCTATTCAACAGGACAAAAGGATATTACTGAAACATATAGCAACACTAATAATCAACCACCCCTCATCACATCTCTTTCACAAACTGCTACTAACAGAGAGCACTACGACTGGAACGTGCTGGTGAGATTCATACCCCAGAGTGCACATTTGAGTTGACAATAAGCACATACTAGATTTTGTGGTCTCCACCACTCTGCGTTATACCACCTTGGTATCTTCCTTGAATATTCATGTTGGAAATACACTTTCTAGCTCCCCCTCTTTTTTAAACTGTCTGGTTCTTGGCCCGAAGTGCTTCAGATTGTGTTGTTCCAAGCCAAAAGTGAATGGGCCACTCCAATAGACTGTCAAGCAGGTACAAACTTGTAGGACTCAGCCAATTATAAGCTTTCTTATTCAGGATTTGGCCAAACTGATTGTGCAGCCCCACTTTACAGTGTCATTAGTGTATAAGATGAGACAGTGAAACAGTGAATCTGCTTCTAGCTCTTGTTACATTAACCCTGTCTACATGCTCGTTGACACCCTCAAAGAATTCTGAAAGGTTTGAGAGACAAGATTTATCTTTGCAAAACCATGTTGATTCTTATTTCCAGAGGACTTGTCCTTCTGTTACATGATAACATGTGAAAAGCATTAAAGATAAAGTTAATATAATTAAAACTTCTGGTACAGGGGTCCAAAATGCTGCCGCAATACAGCTGACTTATTACAAGGGACACATAAATCCCCTGTTGCAACAGCTTCACTACTTATCAGTCTGCTTTCAAGAAGAATTCAAAGTGCTGGTTATGACCTATTAAACTCTACTTAGCTTGATTCCAGACTATCTGAATGAAAGTATCTCCTATATCATCCTGTCTGAGTTTTAAGACCTTCTCTCAGTCCCAGAACCACAAAAGCTGGACACGAGACAGAATTTTAAATCGTTTCTTCCATACTTTGGAATGGTCTCCCACTGGAAGCTCAGTTGCTCCTCCCCATCATCTTTCCATCTGCAGGCTTTTGACTGTTATGTGATTGTGGCAAGATGGTCTTTTAATGTGTGTGCTGTACCTTTATCTTCCTTACCATATCTTAATTGTGTTGTAAACTGCATAGAATTGGTAGTTTTAATAGGATTGCTTAGTTCCCCCCCCAATTTTTAAAACTTTCTAATTAGTTTTTTTAGCTGTACTTTGTTTTAATGGTTGTTGTAAGCCACCTTGGCTCCCATGATGGGAGAAGGGTGGGATATTAAATAAATAAATGAATAAATGAATACATAAATGTACATATTTTTAAAAGACCACCTCATGTCTGAGTTCTTTAAGAACACTCAGATGAATTCTATCTGGAATTAGTAATTTGTCACATTTTCTTCAGTATTATTTGTCTCCACTTCTGTGATGGTTATGAAAGTATCAGTTCATTCAGTGGTATCCACTCTACATCTGTAGTGAAGACCAGAGAAAGAATTCATTTAGCTTCTCTTTAATCTCCTTATCCTCCTGTGGTAGTCCTTTCGTATATCTAAATTCATCAGTGCCTTTAATTCTCCTCATAGTTCAGTCTTTGGTCTTGGTAAAACCGATTTTCATTCCCCATGACCTGCCTATGTTGCTTAATTTTTTTAAAAAATTATCATTGACTCAGGAAAATAATGGAAAATGAGAACCATATGTATGGTTCGTATACAAACATACATACATACTTGCCACCATCTTCCAAAAACAGCAAGAAGGTTGCAATCATTTCTCCAACAGAGATCTGGGAGTATTCCTTTCTTTTTCCATTTGCTGCATTAGGTTCACAGTTCTCCTTTCTGCCACTACACTCTCATAATTCACTAGGGGATGCTGAAAGCATACTGGCCCAATCTGTTTGCACAGCATGGCCTGAGAGGATAAACCACAGATGCCTTCTGTGACTCTCATGGATTCTGGCTGCCAAGGACATTGAAAAATTCAGATTTCTCATGGTGAGTCCATCAGGACATTAAGCAGAGGGCTGTGACCTCCAGTCCTTATTCATTAAAGCAGTCCTTTGCTCTTGCAAGAAGTCCTACTCATTAGCATAGCACTAATTTTTCTGAGTAAGGGTTGGGCCCTTAATCATCCAGCTTGTGCCTTTTAATTCTTTAGGTATTCATGCGGTACAGAAACTGTCATGTTCCTCATTAAAAAGAAAAATAAAATCCATGAAATGCTGACATAACAAAATGACACTTATAATCAGGGAACAGGGAGGAGATTAGTACTTTAGTACATCGGCTTTTGAAATTCAAATACTTTGTAATTTATGAATGACTATTCTAACCTTTACCTCATGCGGTGTTCTCTGAATTTCACAGGCAGCTTAAGAAAGCTACTTCTCTCAGAGGGAAGCCATGAAAATTCAAATTTTTTTTTTTAAAAAAATCTACTTGGTTTATTATCCTATATACTAATATTGAAAGCATTTTTCAAGTGTGGATTGAGAGGCAGGGGATAAAGCACCAACAACACACAAGGGAGCAGGAGGAAGGCATCACCAGCTTTGAGAAACTCCAAGGTATACAGAAGTACAAAAACACAAGACAACAACGAGGGAGGCCAACCACTCCTTGCTTGGAAGGAAGTAAAAGAGGATGACAGCAGCTAGAGATATGGCATTCTTTTTCAGTGCTAACATAGTCATGGCTTCCAGGGCAGGGTTGTGATGAATCTGATCTAGATTTATTCCAGACTTTAAAGAAACAGTCCAAAGTGCTGGGCCTATTTGGAGGCCTATTTGGAGGAGAAGCTTCAGTAAAATGGATAACTCCTTCGAAGTCAGGAATAAAACCCAATGCACTCCTGATATAGAAACAATCAGTGTGCCTGAGAGGGATCTCTGGCTGAAGAATCTGGAAGAAAGCAGAGGACAGCTGCATTCTGCTTTAGGACCAGCTTGAAAGTGAGGAGAAAGCAGTGTCATTGATGACTGCATCAGTACCTTTGGCTGAAAATTTACAGATTACTTTTGAGCAGGCCAGAAACATTCAGTGGCACTACTGAGCTGCCTGCACTTCACCACCCCATAGAAATCTGGAACTCATGCTGTGTGGAAAAGAAGAGGTCTGCAATAGTTGCCCCTTCTTTTCTCCTCCATGTCCCTGATAGACAGACAGTCATCAGCCATGGTGGGTCGCTCAGAGATCTGGTATCTAGCCAGTCCCTGGAAATACCAACACACATACCAAATTGCTCTGAATTCTAAGAAATGCCCTTTTCCAGAAGAAAGCTAGCTTCATCTAATTTCCTCCCACATCATGGTTGGACTAGGAGAATTTCTGCTACATATTTTGGTTCTAAAGTCTCTCTAACCAAATGACCTTAGGACAACAGATGTATTGGCATTTATCTCGATCAAACAGTGGGTAAAGGAAGCACATGCTCTAATACACACAGTGTTCCCTGACAGTCCCATTAATTTAAATGGAGTGAGCTGAAGCACTTGTTCATTTGATTTCATGTGGATGAGCTCAGTCAACTGAAATGTTTGAGGCTGTGGTGTACAGGTCAGCATATGATTGAACTGATCAAAGCACACAGAGGCCTCTTAGTTGGAATGGTTGTATTCCACTGCTAATTAATGACATTATTTGCTCTTGTTAGGGATCTTACAGCAGGAACACAGATCTTCCGTTGCTCTTATAACGTAGCTTATTACACTGCATAGGCTTTAGGAATAATTTCAAAATTGATTTCACAATTTTTAATGTCTTAGCAAACTTGAAGCCCCATTTAGTAGTGTTGCTTTTTTTCCTTGTACTCAGATGTATGTTCTCTATGAGGTGTGTAATAGGGAAACTTTTAATTATCTCAAACTAACAATTGCCTAGTTCCCAGGAGATATTAGTTTCCTAGATCTCTTCAAGAAGTCTCAGAAAATACTTCTAAGTAGTATTTGTGCATAGACAATAGCTTGGATCCAGACTTAGGCCCTTTTTGCACGGCATCTGCCATACGAAAGAGGGCCTGGAACCTCAGGCAATTGCAAGGAGTGATCTGCATGATGCCCTCGCAATCGCGCAAGGCTTCAGTGGTTGGCAGGCAATGATCGCGCACCTTTGTATTTTTGGCTTTCAGCTGAAAATGCTGCACAATCGTGCATTGCTCCTGGACCCCGCATGCACTTACCTGGCATGCGGAGCCTCAGGAGCCAGGCCGGTCGTGCTTCTTGTCTCAGTGAATCCTGGGAAGAGGTGGGGCTCTCGCACGAGCAGGAAGCTCGTGCAGAGCTGAAGAAACCTGGACACGAGGGCTTCTCACAAGAGGCTGCTTGCACGAGCACCGCACCCCAGCGCCAAGAAGAAGTAGGATGCTGAGTCATGCTTAACTAGTTCCTTTGATGTCATAGAATCACAGACTTGGAAGGGATCACAACAAGCCATCTAATTCTAACTCCCTGCTGTGCAGAAACACACAGTTAAAGGACTCCTGATAAATATCCAACCAAACCTCTTTTTAAAAAACTCCTGAGAAGGACTGTCCATCACCCTCAACAGCAGTGTATTTCACTCTTACAGTAAAAGCTGTTCCTAATGTTTAGGTAGAATATGTTTTCCTGTAATTTGAAGCCAGTGGTTCATATTTCAGTCCCCAAAGCAACAGAAAAAAAGGTTGTTCCATCTTCTACATGACATCCTTTCAGTATTTAAAGATGACTTTTGTGTCACCTCTTAGTTCTCTCTTCTTCAAGCTAAACATACCCAGTTTCCTAAGTTGTTCTTCTTGGGGCTCAGGTTCCAGACCGTTCATCATCTTGGTTGCTCTTCTCTGGAAACATTACAGCTCATCAATATCCTTTTTGAACTGTAGTGTCCAGAACTGTACACAGTGTACCAAGCAAGGTCTGATCAAAGTCAAATAGAGTGGCATTACTAATTCCCTTGATCTGGATGCTATAATCTTGATGATGCAGACTAGAATTGCACTGGATTTTTTGGCTGCTGCATCACACCACTGACTCATGTTTAGCTTGGTCTACTAAGATCCCTAACTCCTTTTCACTTGTATTGCTTTTTCTTTTTAAAAGTGGAATCTTTTTTTCTCATGTGGCTTAAGTCAGTTATCTTCTTTCTCTTGTTTCAGTGTGACTGCTTCAGGTATCATGAAGGATGTTTCCAGATAAAACTGTAATTCTACAACCACTATTCTTTATATACAGAATTTTTCAAGATTCCTAGGGGATGTTATCTTCTATGTGTAAGATTACTGTATTTTCCCACCACTTCTTGTTTTTGCCACATAAAAATCTATTAAGGTAGAAGAGACAGAATAGTTGCACAATATCTAAGTGCCCTCTGCCTGGAAACTGGCTTCAGCTCAGTAAGATTTTTTGTATCACTGTATGTATTGACCTAAATGTTTTACATCCAAACTTTTTGCATGAGCTTGATGTTGATGCCTCAGAAAGTAAGTTTATAATTCTGTATGATCCCCAGAATATGACATATTATAGTAATACTAATGGAGGAGATCTGTGAAAATAATCCCTAGAAAAAGTTGTGGAAAAGACATAGCGATCAGAAAATGGTGGCTTTTTTCCAGGTAAACATGCTTTGCCAAGCTTAGGACTTCCTTCCTCACTTTTCCCTTGGTTCCTCTTTCTCAAACCAGGAAAGGAGCTAAGAAGCATTTGTGCTGGATAACTACAGCTCTTCATGATGCTAAAATGTAAATAGCGGCAGTTTATATAAAGAATGGTTAGAGAAAACTAATCAGGATGACAACATGGTTTCAAATCCTTGTTCCTTGTTTTTATCAGGGATGGGCAACCTTTCCTTCATTATCCCCAGAATATGACATATTATAGTAATACTAATGGAGGAGATCTGTGAAAATAATCCCTAGAAAAAGTTGTGGAAAAGACATAGCGATCAGAAAATGGTGGCTTTTTTCCAGGTAAACATGCTTTGCCAAGCTTAGGACTTCCTTCCTCACTTTTCCCTTGGTTCCTCTTTCTCAAACCAGGAAAGGAGCTAAGAAGCATTTGTGCTGGATAACTACAGCTCTTCATGATGCTAAAATGTAAATAGCGGCAGTTTATATAAAGAATGGTTAGAGAAAACTAATCAGGATGACAACATGGTTTCAAATCCTTGTTCCTTGTTTTTATCAGGAATGGGCAACCTTTCCTCCATTATACACGGAATGGGAAGAAGTATCATCTCGTTATTTGCCTCAGGCAGCAAAATGTCTTCAGCAATCCCTATTAGGAATGTCCAGATTTTGTGAGATTTACTGGAATCTAATAGGAGCAGTATTGGAATGCTGTGTGTTCAAGACACTCATGGAAATTTGGCTGATGAATGATCAATATATTATTCTACACTAGTCCTATATTAGTTCTCTGTGAACTTCATTGTGAATGGGAATTATATTGAGATTGTACAGATTGTACAGTTTGGGACATGGGACATGGAAATAATGCCACACTGCCTTCTGTTTACCACTCAATATATAGTAGCTATGAACTCTCTGAATAACTGGAAATGGAATGACATATCTTAGTAGCTATAACAAGACTCCCAGATCAAGACTTTTTGAGCTGTTCTGCTATCAAGAAGGTAGTGACTCTCTGACTTGTTAGTATAGACTTTTTTTTCTGTTAGGATTTAGCTGTGTGTCACTTTGATGAACAAATGGATTGTTGATTTAATGCTGCAAATAAGTGATTGCAACTTTGATTGATTTACATTGTAGGATCCCACCCTGCCACCAGAATATTGACAGGAAGGTACGGTTTCAAACAAATGTTATGATTTGATACTGATGATTGGAATTTTAATATTGCTAGGGATTATGCAGTGAATAGCTGCAAATGAATGTGAACAAGAAGGACTGTATGAAGGGAAAAAACACGCAGAAGCAATTTCCTTGCCTGGAAGACCAATAGATTGGAATTTTGCCACACTAATTACGAAGAGTTACTTCGTATGCTTTTGTCCCAGTCACCGCTATATATGCACATTGAGAGATATGTCAAAATTTAAATCTGCCACCTGAGCCCTATTCGGTCATTCAAAAGGCATGTTTTATAAAAGGCATGTTTTATAGGAGGAAGATAAGCATGCTTGTTTGCTCCCCTTCTCTGGTTTCATCACCCTCCAGAGTGAAGGCCCACTGAAACTTGGAAAGTTTCTTTGAAAAAGCAATTAGTTACTCATCAGAATGTTCAAAAAGGTAACCTGTTACATTACCTGTGGTGTTGCTCATAATTTATTAATTAAAATATTTATATCCCACACTTGATCATGGCATTTCAGGGGAATAAACAATCTAAAACAATTTAAAACAACCTGAAACATTAAAATACATAAAAAGGATAAAAGCCTATGAAATACAACAAGTTAAAACAGCTAAAAAAGGCTGTTTTATGGTTACTTTCCAGTACTTTTTTGAGATGGGAAAAAAACTTACATTTGGTAACTGGAAATGTTCCTTCCAAAATATCTCTAAAAATACCCTAAAAAGTAACATTTTAAAGTAACTAGAAGCCATTAGTTGTTATGCCAATAAAGTACCTTCTATCTTACTATCTGACACTACTTTGGAAATGCTATTTCATTACATTTTTAAGGGTTTGCTTCTGTGGTGAGGTCTGTGAATTACATATATATGGACAGCATCTATTTGTCATCAAAGAAGAGGTATATTTTCTTTAAGCTGTAAAAATATATTAAAAGCCACATCCCTTGCAATTGCTAAATGTATTTCGAAGTAAATAGGTTGTTGTGGTATTGTACAAGGACAACAGTGTGTGGGTGAACCATCCTTAGAAGGTTGTTTCATAGCATGGAAACAGCTACTAAGAAAGCCTTTTCTTGCTTCTTAGGCCATTTCTGCACTATACTGTTATAGTGCTATTATTCCATTTTCAACATCCTGTGGAATTCTGGGGTTTGTAGTCTACTGAGGCCAAAGAGATTTGTGGCTGAGAATTCTAAATGCTCCTCCCTAAACTGCAAGTCCTAGGATTCCACAGAATGTTGTAAGTGGAATAATCACACTATAATAGTGTAGCATGGAAATGACCTAAAAATAAACATTTCTGTGAGATGGCGGGGTGGTAGACCACACTGTCAAAAACTGAGATGCAGTTTTTATACTCTAGGGTCCATTCACACTACATACTTATAACACCATGATTCCACTTTAACTGTCATGACAACAAAGGATTTCTTATGGAATCCTTTGCAGTTTAGGAGTATTTAGAAAGTTCAGAAAGAGAGCATCCCAGAATCTTGTGGGATGTTGCCATCTCAGTTAAGAAGAATCATAGTTAGTACTTTAGTGTGAAAGGGCCCCAGGTCACACTGCTTCAGCTTGCTTCTTTTGCTGTGTGTGTGTATGAAACTATGCTTCATCTATCTACTTTTATTTTAAAAGGAAATCAACCACATGAGGGCCAATCCTCATGAAAGGCTCATATTACTTTTCCACCAAAAATACCCTCTTCATCAGCTTTTATTTCACTTGAAAGTTGCTTCCAGCTGGGTAAACAGCAGCTTCAGGGTGAAGTGGTAGGTGGGGCAGTATGGGGAGGGGTGGAGAAAAGGTAGTATTATCATGATTCAAAATACTATCTGGATTGAGGCTCTATGCACCTATTTTGCTGCTTTTGCTTTCAAAAGAAACATGGAAAGTTTAAGCTTTTTTTAAAAAAAAGTATGCTTGAAATAATGTGCAGCTTGGCTTTTCTGTCCCTGTTTTCTTATATCATTTGCAGAAAACCACAGTTAAGTATGGATGTGAGCAAATCACACATCATTGATTTCACTGTCATCAAAATGGCCTGAATCCATATGGCAGGTACAGGCTTCAGGCTAACCACTGTAGGACCTTTTTGAATGCCCCCCAAGCACTTTTTTTGGTCAAAGTGTCCACCACACTTGCTAGGGGCCATGGGAGGCAATTTAGCTAGGTTCCTAATTCCTTGCTGTTTTAGTTCCAAGAGTAGTAGTAGTTGTTGTTGTTGTTGTTGTTGTTATTTTAAAGTGAAATGAATCAGAAGTTTCAGTGCATGGGAGGCTGAAGTGGAAACCCAGCATGAGTTTGTTGCCAAATTTCATGCTCTGCCAGATTACATTCGGATATCAGCCATACATCACAGAAATTAGTGTGCAAAAAGCCGCAAGAACTGACAGGATTAAACACTCGCTGATTTTGCAGATACTTCAAAAAACACTTTTTGTTTGTTTGTTTGGGAAAGGAAATGTTAAAAGACACACTCACACACATCAGAACTATTTGGCAGGGGCTATCAACTCTGAATAGGCTACCAGATGTCCAGATTTCATGCTTATGTGTGAGCAAACATCCCAACCCAACACGAAGCTGTAGATCTTTTGGCTTTTTTTAAAAACCATTTTATTCAAATTCAAATATAAAACAAACAATTATAAGTGTAGTTTACATGAATTATTTTTGATCTTCCACACTGATCTAGATTTCATTTTCAATATCTCTTAACATGCTTGTATTACTGTACCACATTTTACTGCTAATATTACATGTTGGTTCTTGCATTTCCATCTCCACATTCCAGCTTCACGATATATATCCAGTAGCCCCTTCATTAATTATCTTAAACCATGAATTACTCATTTCCATCTGACAGTGCCCAGCAATTACCCATTACAGTTTGCCGGTCTTTTGGCTTTTCAGTACGAGTCAGCATGGGATTCAGAGACTAAGATTTCTGAATCTGACTTCAGATTGAAGACTAGGGCCATTTCTGCACTACACTGTTGTAATGCTATTATTGCACTTTCAATATCCTAGGGGATCCTGGGGTTTGCATTTTAGGGAGGGGCATTAGAATTCTCAGCCAGAGAGCTCTTTGGCCTCAGTAAACTTCAAACCCCAGAATTTCACAGAATGTGGAGGAAGAATATGTCCAGGTGGACTGTGTACCAGTCACTATATGTACCACTTTAAGATCATTGTTCAACTTCTTTTTCTAAAATCTTTAAGATGAATTTATAATAGGCAGCCTTTAAACAGAAGACATTTTCAAATACTGGAATAACCTTTGAATGAACACCTATTCTCATCATCATCATTATGGATCATATTCTGTTTCACCTCATTATTGTTTCTGCCTCTCTCTGTAAGGTGTCAATGCTATACATCTTCAGCAGTTTTTATTCCATTTGAACTGTCAGGACCCTACACAGGGAATCTTGGGATTTGTAGTTTAGTGAAATCCTTAAAATTCTCTGCTAGAGAACTCTAGTATTGCAGTTCAAGAGAGTGTGCTTGAGTTCTGTAGCTGAAAATATGCAGACCCCTATCAACCCACAAATCATAGGATGACATAATATGGAGTCATGCCAGCTGAAATAGAATCAAGCTGCTACATCAGTGGTATGCATACACACCATGAGAGAGCAGAGATTTATCTTGGGGATAAAGTGGGATTTGAACTGCTGACTCTTCGTTTCACTCACATCATTATTGCAATACATCAGGAAGATGAGAGAATCAGAGGGTTACAGAGGACCTTGGAGGTCATCAATACATTGCTTGATGCAGGAAATCTAGAAATAAACCATCTTCTTCAGTCTCTTATAAAAACTTGGGATTTGTAGTTTGGTAGGGATACTTAGCCTTCTTTGATAAAGACCTCTAGTACACTCCCCTGAACTGTGACACTAGAGCTCTTCAGTAGAGAATTCTAACAATCTTTTCCATGATACAACATTCTAAAATATTTAGAAGCAGAGGACTTTGGGAACATGTGACCAAACTGCTTGAATTTGATGCCATTCTGCTGCCAGAATTTTTAAAAGGGGGTCTCTGTACCTTCCACTTGGTGTAGACTTGTAAGAATTAAGAACATCCTGTTGTCTTTTTCTGAAATAAAGGCAGTATGAATATGAAATACTGTACATTCTTTGCTGCAGAGGAAGTTTTTGATATTTTGCTAAAATGATTATTGAGCATTTCAACAGTTTTTTATATACGCTCCTTGATCTGCTTTCCTGCTGCAATCCTATTAAGAAGGCTTGGATTGTGATTTTTACTGCAGAGCTATGGAAAATATACCTCATTTACATTAGCATTATTGTAGAAGATTACACAGCTATTCAGCTACTGTGCTGTATTTTACCATATAACTTTCCCAATCCTCCTAGATTCATAGAGATGCTTCCTCCTTCTGCTTTAAACTCAATAGTTAGAAACGAAGGTGTTTTTTTTTTTTTTAAAAAAAGAGGGGAAATGGAATTGTTTAATATTATGGGTAAAATATGGAAATTGGTGGGGGTGGATGGGAACATTTTTGAGTAGAAGACAACTAATTTCACAGTCTGTGGTGTCTCAAACTTTGCAGTGCCAGCAAAATGTTTGCAAAATAATAACCATACCTTCCCTGTGGCCTGATATGTCTTCTATACACACTAGATTTAGATTGCTTTGATATTTGCCCAACAAGTCCTCCAATTTTTCTTCAATGACATTTGAATTATTTAATGCCTCCTTTTATTATTTTTTGAGACCAGCTCTCTGAAACAGCTTGGCAGCATGACCCTGGCCATATCGCATAAATAATGTATATCTGGTCTATATTTCAGGAGGTATGATTGGACCCATAAAAGTATTTGAACAAGACTGTTTGTTATTTAACCCTCATCCTCACAAAAACTAATCAAACTCACACAAGCTTGAGAAAGATAAACTAATAAATCTTTTGGAAGAGCTACGGAAACCTTCACATTTTGCTTCCAGAAAGTGGTGGCCATGGTAGTGGGAAGGATATGAAGCAAGCAACAAGATATTGATCGTGGCAACTGTCTTTTGTAATGTTGAGAGAGTGTGATTCACAGAGCCGCTATTTATAATTATTTAATTTTCATGAGCAATCACCACAATACCAATGATTTATCAACTGCAACAAATCAACAAATAATCACTTTTTAAAAATTCCAGTGTGGAATGTTTTTACATGCATTTTATATAGAGTGAGAGAAACATATTGTTTGTAAGTTCAAAACTTAATAAATTTGAAACAGATTTTTCTTAAAATTAACATGGGGGAACAGACTGTGGTTTAAAACTGAACTGGAGTAAATACATACCCTGTATTATTTTTAGGCCAAAATGAATGCCTCCCGACACCCCTAAATAATGGCAAAATCTAAACTTTTCCATTATGTTCTGCTGCCATTCTTTTTTCTTAAGTTGTTACTTCAGTTGTTTCTTCTTCCTGGAGTCATTCAAATGGGCAATTAATTCCTAGGGAGCAGGCAATTAATTGGGGTGTGGGCAGTAGATTGAAGGAGGAAATTTAATTGACTAAACAGGTCAATTGATAGGTTAATCTTACATCTGTAATTGTTAGCTCTCCAGCTAGGAGAGACTCTAGCTGGCAATGGCACAGATTTGGATCTGTGTGAGCTCACTGCCATAAACCTTATGCTTTGATAATTTTGATTACTATATTTAAATATAATTAAAAATAATAGTTCTTTGGCAAGGACATTTTCATCCTGAGACTAACCAGTTCATAGCAGGTACTAGTGCATGTGCTGGTTTTATTTATCGCATATATATCCCATTTTTCTTCCATGAGCTTAAGACATTTCTGCACTAGACTGTTATAGCTGGCCGACCCCTCCCAAAACTGCAAACCCCATGATTCCATAGGAGGTTGAAAGTGGAATCATAGCTCTATAACAGTCTAGTGTGGAAATGGCCATAGACATGTTTGTCTTCCTCCCCATTTTATTTTCATAACAACCCCTTGAGGTAGATCAGGTTGACAGAATAATAACTGACCCAAGACCACCCATTGAGTTTGATGCCTGAGTAAGAGTTACAATCAAATCTTTCCACTGCCTGCTTGCACACACATCATCTCAACCATTACATAACACTGGCTCAGTCCTTACTCAGAATGCCAGCCAGAACCTTCTCCTTGCTGAGCACTTCAGTGGTCCAGCAAGAAAGACAGGGAATGCCAATTTCCCTGCCCAAGTGTCTTTACAGGGAAAAGTAAATTTTGAAGTGCAAAGCCTTTTACAGTAATTTCTCCCCTACATTTTTTGGACACCATTTTGTTGTGGATGATGTTAAGGCTTTGTCTCCTTCTTGGCAACTGCAGTCTGTCCAGAATCATGTAATAGATACAACTGTTTAACTATCTGATGAACCTAGTAAGATTTGACTGAAGGTTGACATCACAGAGAGGAACACAGCAATTTAGACTGATATGAAGGGTAGTATTCCTTGTCTCTAGATAGCTGCTGAGGAGGAAAGGTGAACATGTCTAAGACTGGAACAAATATCAGGAAAGGAAGGGTGGCATGGATGGTGAACTCCACTTGAGAACGCTGCACAATTTTCTTCTGAAATGGACAAAAGTGTTTATGAAAACTGACACCTCCACTTTGGCTCACATATTCCATATGGATGTGACCTCATACTAAATGTTACTCTATTATTATGTAGTGTGCTGGAAAGATATTTTGTGCATGTTCTTCCGAAAAGAAACCCTGCATGTTGCAGCCTGATAACACCCTCATTGTTCTCTACCTTTTCCTAGTTGAATACTTAAATTTTTCTTCTTTATGCATAGGACAGATTTAAATAATCTGTTAATTTTATCAAGGTTATAAATTGACATTTTCCTTCTCTGTAATCCTCTCAACAATGGACTGCATTTGAAAATGCTACTGCCTTTCTAACCACAGTAATTCTATGTTGCTTCTTACACATTTCCTTTCTTGTATTTTTTTTCCATTTTCTTGCTTCTCATTATCATCACACTGACTGACAGCCAGTAACAATACTGTGGCATATCTCCAGAGCATTGACAATTTCTAACTAATAATACAGCATGGTCTTTTGAAAAATGACTGCTCTAGTTTACTTGCAGAACAAAAGCTAATTTCATAGTGATACTGGTTTTTAATCAGATGAAACTAAGTACCACAGACAGAGAGTTTGCCACTTAAAGCAAAAGCTGTGGAAATCTTCAACAATAGTTCATAGTGTTCCAGCATTCACTACATAATTTGCAGGGTAAATGTAAATTTGTTTTTGTATCTCTTGCCGTACGAGTGATTCTGAATGACTGTCGCAAACAGCATTTCACTAAATATAAGCCTAATAACCATGTAATGCAGTTACCCTTTTTAATATACTTGCCTGTCTCGAGTGTTGATGGTAGTTAGTTTTGCAAATGTTATCCTGGTTTTCATAAGAGCAATTTAGAATGTGGAAAAATGGAACTACATTAAGGCATTCTATGGCTTTAGTTTATCTCCTCTCATGGCATTTAAACAAACTCTTGTAATGAACTCTTGAAAATTCATGTAGGAAAAGAAGAAAAAAACCTATTCATAACACAGATATTCTGAAATGTACAATTACTGAAAAAAATTGGTTAGACTTTATAAAGCATTTGTGCTTCACTAGATGGAAAGCATGCAGACTGATAACTTTTGTTTCTGTGCATCTCATAGGTTTTCATGCCCTATTCTTCAGTATAGAATTCAGAAGGAGCTGTTTGTCTATGATGTTAGAACAGTGGAAATAAAGGTCCAATGTCATAAATATTACTTCATGGCACAGTATGATTAAGTTATATCATCTAATACATCTGGAGGATACAAATTCCCACATTGCTTTCAGTGCCAGTCATCGCTTAGATGTTTATTGCTGTGTGTATGTTATAGCAGTGTTCTAATTTCTAAAAGGAAAAGATTGGGGTATAAATCATTTTAATAAATAACAACCTAATGAAGAATGTATATTGAACATTCATTTTCTGCTCATGTCTCTTGTGCAGAGAGCATGTACCTTCTCCAGATTCATTGGGGAAAACAGTTGAAAGTGACAGGCAGTTTGTAAAAAAAACCTATTCTTTCTGAAATGAGTCTACAGAACAAGTTTAAAGTTTTTCCTCCCTTCTTCAAAGGAATCTCTTATTGTGAAAAACTGGGGGGAAATGACATTAATTTTTAAAAAAGAAAAACGAAGGAAATTGCCAGTTGCTGTAGATGTGTGTCAGATTTATCTCTCTGCCAACCTGCGCAGACAATGCCATATTTCTTAAAGCACTTATTTAAAAAGTAATTTCAGGTGAAAAGTAAGAAATGGCATTGATTCAGCACTTAAAAGACCTGATCCATATCTCCATTCCATACATGGAATTCTACTGTACATGTTGACTCTTCCCTCAGTCCTGAAATTTGAGAAGCCATCTAAATATAACTGTACTTCTTCTACCACTAAACTGAATGGGGAAACCATCTCTTGTGGCCTGCATTGGATTTGATATGTGTGCAATTCAAAATTGATTCACAGAATATAAAGAGAATTTTTCTAAGGAAGAAAGATGGATATACACCACTGAAACACCTTTTATCACAGTAATTTCTACTGCCAAAGAGATGAGGTGCACTTTGATAGCTCACAATTGTAAAGCTATATTGTTTTTTAGTGGTTATGACAACATTCTATGAAATCCTAGGATCTGGAGTTTAAGGAGGATGTGACCAAGCCTGCTTTTTCTCCTCACTGACTGCTATGGCAGCTTCCTTGCCCCAGTCTGCTCCAGCACCTTGCCACTTTATACAGCTCTGGACTGCCCTAAAAACACCACCTTAATGCACAAAGGGTAAAGCCTTTCTGTTGTTATTTAGACTCCCTTTGGAATTTATGGTAGCATGGTTCTGTTGGGTTATAACTATTGAGAACCAGTCAGCTGAATCCAAATTTTATGAAGTAGCAGTTTTGCATGTATGTCCAAGCTCAAACAGATCTTCATAATGTGTTTAAACAGCATAAAGGCACAGGTCTCACAAACACACAGACCTCTGGCTACCCTTTTTGCCAAAGCTTTTGTTCGCAAATCTAGGGCACTCTCTCTGACCAGATTCAAAAGTAGACAAATTTCTCTTCTACCCCTGTCTCTAGGCTTTCTTCCTTTCATTCAACCTCCCCCCCCACCTTGACTGACTGAAAATATTTCTGGCAGAATTCTCAGCCCATCTGATTAAACCAACTTCATGGCCAACTATTTATGCATTTTTTCCAGAGGTCTCCAGCCCCTTTTTTACACTAAAGGTGTTCGATTTCTCTATGGAGTGGTCATTCTGGTTGCCTAGAAACCTGTTGCTGCACAATTTTCTACTACTCAGGATACCACTTCCTTTATACTCCGTCACAGAGGTGTATCTAGAATTTTCAGCCTGAGAGCTCTCATGTTTTCCCAGAGAGGATCCCAGGATATTTCCATAGGATGACAGTTAAATGGACTATAGCATTATAATTGTGGAGGGGTAGAGCTGCTATTAAAGCTGTGCAACAATTTATTTCTTCAGTAGTGTGATAAGTAAGGATGTAGATCATTTATTTTATTCTATATGTGAAAGAAAATTTTCAGATGTTTTCTTTCTTTTGGGTGAGATAATGAGCATTCTTATGCAATTCTTATTTTTGCTCATCTTGGACCTTTCCCCCCTAAAATCCATATTTTGCTAAACATTTTCTGCTAATTTTTTTTGCACAAAAAAAACCAAACAACTTTGTATACAAAGACTGTTTTCTGCATACAATATACCTTTTTTGCTCAAAAACATTGGGTATACAAGAAAAAATGAAGAAAAGCACTAGTCATTTCAGTGCTATTCAAGGATTAAAAATCTCACAGCAGTTGACAGTGTCTTCATTGGGTGTCTCAACATGTCCAGGAATGCTTGTTAGATGATACATGTCTCCCCTATCCCTAATGGTAGGCTATGGCAAAAACACTCAGAATGTATTGTTCTGTTGATTCTGCTGTATACCTTCTTTGGATTATAGCTGTGGCATTACCTTGGAATTACTTCTTCATAAGTACTTAAAAATTTAAGCTGTGGCTTGATGGAAATGTAAAACAGGGTGATATTAGCCTCAATAATCAGAGCTCTTTGCAGATCAGAGCCAGCTGCTTCATGAGCAGAATATGTCATTCAGTGATGTAAACACTTAAAGTAGTGTTCTCCTAAAAGAATAGGAGGTCTGGTTAAAAAAACTGGAAAAGGCAGTCCGAGTGCTTAGGGTTGTCCATTTCCTTTGTAAACCATATGTTTCACTTAAGGAGTTCTTCAGCACTGTCAGCTATAAAGGCATCAAGAGAATATGTGTCAGAAGCACAATAGCTATGCAGTATACATCTCTGGGACAGAAAGGTGACCTGTCTGTCTGATGGCTGCTAGATATAGGTTGCTTCTTCAAGGCAGGTATAGGAAGGTATGCCAGGCATATTCTATTCTGTATTTACATCTGGTGACTATACCTCTTGTGACCCCTCTGTAAAATGTGAGTTGTTGCACTATACCTAGCCAAGTCTTCTTGCACTGCAATAACTAAATTACCATACCCCATTGTTGTCATCATTTTTAAATAGAGGTTGTATGGCTCTCTGTAAGGGATACTTTAACTGTGGATTCCTGCAGTGTTGGCAGTACCTTCTAACTCTGTGGCTCTATAATTGATGGAGTATAACTCATACATAATGGACTAAAAGGATTGGGGTGGGGGCTTCTGTTCCAAATGGCAAAGTAGATGCACCCCTGATCAGTTCTTGTGTCACATGATGGTAGTGACATATTAATGGGCTGTGTAACAAATAGAGGCAGCTTCCTGTCCCTAAGGAACTTATAACATGAATTTTGACAGCAGTGGTGTAGAAAGGAAGGAGATAAGGGAACACAAAGTGAATCAAAGCTGGGGTGTAAATATAATGAGGGGGTCCATTAATGTGAACCAAAAGCAAAAATTCCAAATGGACCCCATGACTGAAAATCCGTTAGAGTAACACTTCAAAAAAAAAAATGAGGACAGCAACGGGGAAATATGAAATATGATAACAACAAAATTGGGCATACAGCCAGTATTGGTTCAGTAGATCTCATACCAGGTTTTCTGTGCAGTAAAGAAGGCCTGTGAATGCTTTGACATGCCGTCTGCTTATATCAGAGGAACTCCTATTGCCATGTTTCCCTCAACTTATTTGTGCTAAGGTATGCATATATTGAATTATGAGATAAGTATGAAGTAAGGCACTCACAAGATACTTCACTTCTTCTCAAATGGTACCCCTCAATCAGCATACACTAGTTTAGAAACATGACTCAGCTGTTCATAATGACCAGTCACAAATATATGCAATAATATACCACATATTTCTTGATTTGCTTTAGAAATAGAGTATTAAACAATTATAGTCTTGCCCAAATAGACTGGACTGTCACTGCACGCCACCACAGCCTGCTGTAGCAAATGAAAATATTATGCAGACTGGGACAGGCTGTATTAGAATTTGTACACATATCTGAGGGCTTCAGTGTCATGAAAGAATAAAAAGTAGTATTGGAAAGATGGAAAATGGGAGTATCTTTGGAAGGCCGAAGAATGCGTGACAGAAGAGACCACTCAAATATCTCTCGTGAAAAATCCTAGTGAATGCATACCAGGAAGAATTAAACTCATTTGCTTCACCTATTCTTGTCAGGAATCTTGAAACAGATTTAGCACTTTGGGATGCTCACATTTATTCTTGTTTCAATTTCAGAACGTAATGAAGAATCACAAGATGCCACTGATCCTAGTTCAAGGGTTTCAAAGTTGAGAATTGCCTCTTAAAAGACTTTGACTCCTTTCTTGATGTTAATACATTTTGAAAGATGCAGGCCTTGTCTTTTTTTGCTACTTTGTTGTCTTTTCATTTTGATTTGATGTGACATCTGTGCCACAACTGGGTTGAAGAAGGTTTAAATTAAACTCTTCTAGTGTACACTGTAGTGATTGCATAGAGAGAGAGGCTATGGTTTAGCCCCAATATATATGGAAAACCAATATAGTAGTGTTATGTCACAACATCCATGTTGGTCTACACTGTATAGAACTGCAGGCTGTAAAGAGTCACAAACACACACACACACTTACTCACTTGGCTGGCGTTCCAGAGAAGAAGCAAACCAAAGTGAAGTCCTTGAGTCTGAAACCTGAATCAGGTGATGTCTCATCTTCTGTCAAAGATTGATATTTTATAGTACATTGCTCCAGCAGAATATAAAATTTAACCAGTTTATTTCTAGTTGTCTTTGTCATATAATAGAATCTCAGACAAGGAAGAAAAAAGCCAGGGCAACATGTTTCAGTAGGAGCCAAGGGAGTCTGGTAGCTTTTTCCTGGAACTTTTGGGAAAAGAATCTTCCTACATTGCTGCAGATGTTCTTCAAGAGCAGGAATTAAATCTCAAGACACTTTACCCTTCAGAGTGTTCCAGATCAAAATGTCAGCTGCAAAAGAGCAGGAAAAGACTAGCTGGTCTTCAATGAAACAAGCTAATTAAGCTAGATGTATTTGGTGCTGATCCTCATGTGTCCTCCCAATAAGACCTTATATGTGTGTGTATCTTTCAATCTTCTTTCCAATAGGAAACTAAAAGATATGTGCATTCTTTTGTTAATAGTTAAATAAATTCATTTTCAGAAATTTGATCAATGCAAATTTCTTTTAAATTCTGGCCTTAATTATTTATTCTTCTTGTTGTTTTTAGTTCAGCATGTGATTTGATCAAATACTGCACAAATGCAGTATTAGGTGCACTTACCTAGGAGTGAGACTTATTGAAAGCAGAAGCATTTGGTGTACATGAATAAGATTATTCTGCAGCTGGAAATGTTATTTTTCTCTGAAATATTTAGTATTGCTTTGTCTACCATAAATCGGTTTATCTGAAAAACTAGATAATTTATTTTATCCCTACATTTAATTCCGATGTCAGCAAATCAGTTTAAAATTATTGTCTGAATCCATATGAGTATGTGAAGTTCAAAAAAATTACAAAAAAAAATGAAGAGATAAGTTTGTGTTCTTGTATCCATTTTACAGCAGACTTATTGGTTTATTTATATTGTTTTATTTGATATTAAGTTTGATTTATTTTCCATAGATATCTCCTGATTCAGCTGACCTTTCGAAATAATGGATTCGTACATGTTAACATACATCCCTTTATCTTACTTGATAACCAGAATAATATCCATAGATACACATTAATCTATGGCTGTATTTTGTTTTATATGCTGAGCACAGGAATCCTCTCTGTTAGGTGATTGAGTTATTGTTCCCTTTCGTCATTCATGAGAGTTCCAGAAGACAATATTATTCAAAATAAATGGATGTCAAGTGTTTACATAAACATTTCATTTGTATGAGGAATAATCTCCACATAAGATGCAAGAAAGTCCATCCCTTCTAGTCAACAAATTTTGAAGTATAACTGTACAAACTCTTGAAAGTTTCTTGGACATAAACTCTAAACACAACCAAAACCACATTTAAGAAGATAGCATTAATAACATTAATTAGGAAATGATTTCATTTTTCAACCTCTGTCCCTAGTTTGTACTGCCCATCCAGTATGAACCATGTTCCTTAGGACGCCTGTGGCTTCATATATTTGCAGAGTTTCTATTCATGTATTTTCTTATGTTTAGGGACCATAATTTTAGGAAATGGAGTGCAGAACTTAGAAACGTGACTTGTTTGGACATTCTGGCTGAGTGATTTTGGGGGTGGTCCTCCAAAAAGTAATGTTTCCAAGCCTTGGTGCTGTTCTTTCTTAAGGCACTCTAGAAAGATTGTCAAGGTTAGTGGCTTCATGTCAGTCAGTGGGTAAATCCATTACGAATTTCTGCCTGAACTTTAAAGATTTTAGTCCATGGGCCCAATCCTTGCTCAAAACAGGATCAGCAACATGGATAGCTCTTTTAAAGTTTTAGCTAAAACATGGACCAGACTCACTGCCCTGATAATCTCAGAGCTACCACCCTCCACTGAGGAGTAAGGTGGGATTAGAACTGTTCCAGAAGAGAACTTTTTATTGAGAAAGTTGGAGAAAAACTAATTTGCAAGTTAACTGTAGATGGTAGTCATGTAGAAAGGATGAAGAACAGAGAAGAAAGAAATGAGGTGGCAATGAGTCAAAGAAGCCTAAGCAGTTTTTGAAGCAAAGGAGAAGCACTGAAAGAGGACAAAGATGAGTGTGTGAGAAAAGCAGAAATCAAAATCACACCTTTCCTTTCTTACTATTTCTATTACATAGAAAGTAGGTAAACCTTGTCCTCCCTTCAAATGATTAAAATCTTTTGAGGTTCTGAAAACCTCAGTAGGCCTACAAGTTTGTGTTATTTGAATTCAGGAATGTTGGAAGATTAGGCACTGGCAAGTCCAAGAAGTCTCTGCCCATTCCCTTTTGGATGGAACTGTTCCTTTTCCATCTTAGGCTATTTCCACATGACAATACTATTCTGCATCATCACACTGCAGTACTTAGTCTGGAAGGGAGCACATTAGCAATGCTCATTTCTGCACTTGCTCAGTCTATGAGGAAGGGAGTGCACTGGCACCACCACTTCCTTCTGTAATCAGTTGGGCATCTTCCATTGCTATGCTATGGAAGGAAGTATCACCATTGTGCTTCCGCTGCTTCCGCATGGCTGAGAGCAATGGGAACCCTGTGCGATCACAAGTGTGAAATGGAATTTTTTTCCGTTTTGCAAAAGCTGTGCAAGTGCAACACTTGGGGACAGGATGGCAGCAGGCCAGCGATGAGTTGTGCAGAAGTACGACCTGCCAGCTGCTGCAATCCTGTCCCAGAAGTGGCTCAGCCCTGTTGTGTGGAAATTGCCTTAGTCTGTCAGTGGAAAAACATGTTTGTTAAAATTTGACAACTAATCTTTTTCCTGTGGAGATAGCTGAGCTAAAATGATGGTATGAGGAGTGAAAATGGAGGTAAGCTTGTTCTCCCTGGCAACAATAGCTTCTTTGCCTCTTTGTCATGTATTATGTTTGTTTTTTTTTAAACAGCATCAATACAATGTGTGTGACTGATAGTGATCTGCAACCAAGGGACACATGGACAATAGGGATTTCAATGGAAAGAGTAGGAGGAGAATTGATTTGACAACTGACATTATATTACAAGGCAGGTAGCCTGTATAATGTCGGAAAGGGGGTTAAATTGATAAAGAGATGAAAAATGTGTGGAGTTGCGGGTTCAGACATTGTGGTAAACAGAAAGTGTCAGTGTGACACACCCCGTGTGGAATGTGAATATGTCCTTTTAAAAGCAACCTTTATTTTTATTTTTTCTACTGACCACCTATCCCATCAACATTATTGGAGTGAAGATAAGGAAAATTATGAAAGAACCCTATAGATTTTTGTTAGGTAGGGAATCCTCTTTCCCAATTTAAGTTTCATTCCTTGCTTCAAAATATCATACCTGTTTATGTTTCTGTGAGAAAGTATCATATGGGTGTTGCCATGTTATTTTTGCCTTCCCCAGGTGGTAATTCAGAACTCCAATAATTTACCTGTGGGATAAGACTTGAAGGAAGTCAGTAAATATTCCAAGTTTAGACCAAGCCCTGTTTAAATCATGTGCTCTTTATTGTCAGCAAACATGTAAGTGAATTAGGAAGGTTGACATCCAATTAACACAGTCCTTTGCAGGTTTAATGAGCAGTGATAAATTTAAATCCTTTCTCTGGCACTTTTAAAGAAAGTGTAATTACATGTGGAATGAACTAGAGAGATTGTTGTTCCATTGATTCATAATAAATTCCTCCTAATTTATTTGCATGGAGTCAGACGGCAGCTTCTTTGCAGTCAAAGCCATAGGTTATTTAAATAATTCCTTCTGTTGTAGTAATATGCAATAAAACATTAATTCCTACAACGCATGGGATAATAACAGAATAAGATGAGCT
The DNA here is from genome assembly GCA_948474755.1 of Ctenosaura bakeri. Classification (NCBI taxonomy): domain Eukaryota; kingdom Metazoa; phylum Chordata; class Lepidosauria; order Squamata; family Iguanidae; genus Ctenosaura; species Ctenosaura bakeri. Next base: position 245,161 of record CAOLHI010001498.1, read on the forward strand.
ATAATACATTACTGGTTTTTATTTTTGGCATTCAATTAGTATCATCTGTGCTTTGTTGTATGTAGTCTTTTCTGGGATATCCTTAGTAGTGAGCAAAAAGGCTTTTGGTTGTCTAGGCAATAAAACAATATTAGGCTTTTAATAATTTAATAATTTTAATAATTAAGCAAATCCTTTATAAGCGAAATTGGCTTTGATCCTTTAACCAAAAAAAAAGATGTAAACAAGTTCTACTGGATCTACTAAAAGTTTACTATTAACTCATTTGAACAGTGAGAATACTGATCATGTGTCATTTCATGAACTCTTGCTATGTTATTTTCTTTTAGAATTTTACATGTTCTTGTGAGTACTTGTAATCTCTGTTGTTCCCTTCCTTGGAGACCATATTGAACATTTCAAATCTGTGAGCCATTGTTTTGTTTCCCATATCTGTTGACAAATTTTAGTTAGAACTAGAGTAGATTCTGTCTTTGCAGCTTGAAGCAGTCCTATTGGTACGCCATCCTGCTGATGTATTTCTCCCAAGTGTTCTGAGTGCAGCTTCCACTTCACTTTCTAAAATTGGAAGTTCAAATGGTTCTTCTTTGAATGAATCTGTTGTCCTTTCATCTCATCATTTTGTTTCTGACATCTTTTTATTTCTACTTTATCTTTATCTACTTTGCTTCATCTTCATCTTGGCTTCTCATCTGTCCTTAATTGCTTGAAGAGTTTCATTATGTCATCCTTTGAGGTTTCTCTTTCTTCTTGGCTGCAGATAGTGCCTTCTTGTATTTCTCCCTGACAATGTATCTGGCTTCCATCCAAAGTTCTTTTTTCTCCCAGTCAATTAGGCTTAATGGTACAAATCTGTTTTTTTACATTATCATTAAATTCCACAGAGATATTTTTCAGGTTGTGTTTTGGCATGATAGCTGGCTTAGTGTTCTTCTTCAAGCCTTACTGTAATTTTTGATATTAGTAGTTCATAGTCTGTGCCATAGTCTGGTTCTGGTCTTGTTTTTGCATAGGGAATGGAGCTTCTCCATATTCTGCTTCCAATTTTGTGGGCTATTTGATTTCTGTATTGGCCATAAGGTCATGTCCATGTATGTGATTGCCTCTTTGGTTGCTTGATGATTGTATTTGTGGTGAGCAAACTGTTGGCCTCACAAAAATCAGTCAGTGAGTTTCCTGATTCATTTCTTGCTCCTAGGCCAAATTTTCCTATAATCTTTGATTCTGCTCTGTTTCCTGCTTTTGCATTCCAATTGCTAGCGATTAACAAAAAGTTCTGTTTTGGTGTATGGTCATTTTCCTCCTAGACCCCAACAGAGAATCTTTCAATTTCTTCTTCTTCTGTCTCTGTAGTTGTAACATAAATTTTGCTTATACTTATGGGTTTTCCTATTGATAATTATTCAGACTTTGCATTACATCCTTTGACTGCTTTTGCTACATCTCTCCTCACTCTTAATGCCACCCCATTTCTTCTTAGATTTTCATTTCCTGAGCAAAACACTGTGTAATTATCTGATTCAAAATGCCCTGTTTCTGTCCATTTTAGCTTGCTCATTCCAAGTACTGTAATGGTTATATGTTCCATGTCTTGTTTTCCTATGCCTAGCTTCCCTTGATTAATTCTTCTCACATTCCATATTCCTATGTGTTGTGTAGCTTCAGACTTTCTTTTTGCCTCTGAGTATGTCAACAGATGACCAGCCTTTCAGCTGGTGTCCAGTTCTGCCATTAGCCACAGCACTAATTATAGTTGCCCAATGCTTTACCCCCAGTAGCTTGTTGAGTGCTTTCTGACGTCTTTTGTCACTCATCTTTTGTCACTATCTCTTGTTTCATTTTGGATTGTCTCATCATAGGTTTTCCATAATAAATGACATTCAAAAGGGGTTTACTATGTCTCTTTCTACATAGTACTAACACGTATTAGCCATGGTTCTGCTGCTGTTCTCTGTAAGGGATCCTCCAAGAGTTTTACCCTCTACTACTGCTGCTTCTGAGTAGTTGTTTGGCATATTAAGTCTGGCTTCTGAGCAAAAGCCTATCTGATGTGGGAGGCTTTACCAGCAGCACTACCACCATCAGTGTAGCCTCTTGCCTTACAAGAGCACAGAATCCAACCACCACAGAAAGGTGCTCTATGGTACTTTACATACTGATCATTGCATTGCAACTTTTCCCTGGCATTGTTATATCTCTAACACTTTACTGCAGTGATATTGGTTTCTATGTAATCTTTTCAAGGAGTTTTGGGAAGCAGACTTCAGCTAGCTACACATACGAATTTATATCACACCTTTCTCCCAATATGAGAGCTAAGCCAGCTCATTTTGATGGAATGTTTACATTTAACCTGGTGAAATCACTTAGGCTTTATAAATTGATGATGACAGTGGATGATGATGATGATGTCTGTCACCTCCTTAATCCTCTATTTACATAATGTGAGAATTTTATTCAGTATTCAGTATTATGCATACTGAATTTGTGCGTCTCACATACAGATGTACACCCTGGATATAAAATTTAAACTCTATATATGAAATGCAGATAACAGAATCCTTTTCTATTCATGAGTCTGGATGGGGAAGGAAGGTTTTCACATTGGAAACCCATTGAATATCAATTTCTTTGCATAGATTAACTTTGCTTGTTTGGGGTATGTGTTTAGTAGCCTACATAGCTATTCTTTACTGCTTGCAAATTTTTAAAAGTCCAATTGGCAAAGTTAAAATTAAAAGTATCCACATCATGGGAAAGATTATACTTCAGCCCTCTGTTTCTCACTAACAGATAATCTTAAGAGTATATATAGCCAAAAAGATTATTTAAAAGTTTTCACCCTGATTAACCAGCCTAATCTGGCATCTATGAATTACTATTTTGCCGTAGCTTGGCTATAATGATACACACAAAGATGAACATGTTAACTGAATTTTTGTCAGTGAGCTATGATAGTCCATAACATCAAGATGAGAGGGGAGAAGGAGCTTATGAACATATTATGAATGTAACAGTCTGTCTTTGTATTATATTCACCTACATTATTATGATAATGTAGTATTAGACAATTTTTTAAATGAAGTTTAGAAACTTTTCTAAAATCATCCTCTTGAATATTGCCGCAGTTACTATGGCACCAAAGGCCAGTTTTAAAACATGTGAGTACCTATTTGGACTTTATGCATATTTTAGTTTTCAAAGGCATTCTGTGCCTTATTTAAAACAATGTGGCACTGTGAATATTTATTTCTAGGACTGTATAAAACATTTCTGAATAGTTCAAAGCTGCAATCTTATATTCACTTAATTGTGATTAAGCCCCATTAAATTCAGCCCAATTTATTCCTGCATTAACTCGTATAGTATCACACAGTCACCAGAATCTTAAATGCCTTGAAAGGGTTTAGTTTATGGTCTATAATTTGGAACCAGACATGCAAGAATCCTCTGTGGACTGATACAGGTATTCTGAGCCTTACTGAAAGCCAGAAGATTGGAAGTGCCCACCCTCTCCAATGCTAGAGTTTCTTTCAGCTCACAGGATCCTATTGCTCTGGAATTTGGGTTCATTCTAGTGCTAGACCCCATGCAGTGGGTCCATTTTCCCTGATAATTGAGGTATCCTCTAGCATGGCATAGGATGAGGCTTCATAAGCTGCACTGGGCAGTCCTGCCAAATTCCCTCAAAGAGACATGCTTTTCTATTTACTGCAACACATCTCTGGATCCAGGACTGTGTCCTGAATCCAATTGTTAGTCTCACTTAGAGCAGACTTAATAATAATAATAATAATAATAATAATAATAATAATAATAATATTATTTATTTTTATCCCTCTTCTCCCAGTGGATCGAGGCGGCATTACAAAAATATATAAATACATTAAAATATTAAAATGTACCCCATCCTCCCCACCCACCAACCCTTCTATCCCCCTAAAACACATTAATTATTAAAAACAAATTAAAAACAAAATTAGAACAGAGACAAATGATGAGAGGCGGTGGAACACTAGTCTGGGAAGGCCTGTCGGAAGAGAACAGTCTTGACTGCATTTTTAAAGCAGTCAAGACTGGTAATGTGCCGGGTCTCCTCCGGCAGGCCATTCCATAACTTGGGAGCAACAGAAGAAAAGGTCCTCTGGGTAACTGCATCCAACCTAGTTCTGACTGGCTGCAGTAAATTCCTCCCAGAGGACCTTAGTGTGCGGGGCGGATTATATGGGAGAAGGCGATCCCGCAGGTAGGCTGGCCCCAAGCCATAGAGGGCTTTAAAGGTAAGAACCAACACCTTGTACTGTGCCCGGAAACTAATAGGCAGCCAGTGTAAAGACTTCAGAATAGGTGTTATGTGGTCAGTTTTAGATCTTCCGGTGACCAACCTGGCTGCCATATTCTGAATTAATTGAAGTTTCTGGACTAAGCACATGGGTAGCCCTATGTAGAGCGCATTACAGAAGTCAAGCCGTGAAGTTACCAGCGCATGTACTTGTTGGATTAATGTAATCCATATAAGGATAGACTTTAGAAATTTCCGTTGATTCAACTGATCTCCTCTGGTTGGGATTAACAGTTGGATTTATGCTAGTGTCTACTAATGATTGTTCTAGCTATTTTTGTATTCATTACTGGGGAAAAGCAAAGCAAAAAATTGTTCATGCCATGGACAAAGGTGAGACAATATAAATCTGAGTGATTTCCACAGAAGTCATCTTTTAGATAAATCAAGTTGGGAATCAGCATATCAGCTTTTAGAAACTGCACTGCATCTCCCAGCAGCCCTAGCCTGCAGAAGCAGTGGTGAGGAACACTAGGCATTGCAGTCCAACAACATTTAGAGGTCTACATACTTCCTAACTCTGAGCTGGATGCTAGATTAATCTTCGACTGTCATCTGATGTGATCCTGGTAATTATTGATCCATCAAAGTTTCTTTTACTGATGGCACAATCACCAATGGGACCTTTCTTTCAATGCAAACAGCAGCTTCGGGGATAAACTTTCCAGAAAGTTAAAGGCATATTGGATGCTTTTCTGGAGTCCCTTGTAGACAACAGTATTGCCTGCAAACAGCATTGGAGTGACCTGTCACCTGGCTCTTTGTCCAGTTGACACTCACCAAATTAATCCCCTTCTTCCCAGTTCTTGAGTTCCTTTTATCTTCAGTCTTGGTTCTTATCTTTCAGCTTATCTGGATGAAAACAGAAGCTTTATTTTAAATTCTTCAGTAAGCCCACACTATGACAAGATGAACATAATTTAATTAGTAGAAGTCTTCTTTGATCCCTGTGGTTCAATGCAATTTAAAATAATGATACGTTTTAAAAGAATCTTAGACCACCAATAGGAGGAAAAATTTGCAATGATGTCTTTAGACATGAGGGTGTCAGGGTAGGTAAAGTTATTTTATGAATGGGTAATGTGCTAATTATTTGTCCCCCAAATATATATCCTACCTTTTTATAAAATATTCATGTAACTTGGATCTTTAATCTTTTTATGTCATGGAAAATCTTTATAGTATAGATCATTTCCAGCAAACATCTTGGATTTTATCAGGTATTAAAAAATGTGAAAACAAAAAGAAACTATGTCATTACAGAAATTGGTTTGGGGAAGAAAAACCACAACAAGTTAACTTGACCAAGAAGTTGTAAATTAGCCCAGCCAGAGCTATGCCTTCTCAGTGAAAAACATTAAAAGACCTCTGTACCACTTTCTTTGATGTTCCCTAATCTATTGGTTTCTGGACTTCAGCTTGTTCTTTCACTTCCTGACTGGAGATGGAACCTACTCAGGCTGCCTTTGTTTCTAGACACTGAACAGCTTCAAGTGTACTTCTGGTCTCGCTGACTCTCCGTCTATGATTATTAGCTTAAGATGGAAAAATGCCAGGGCTCAGTGGCAGCTGAGGGTGGTAAGCCACCTGAGGTGGTAAGTCCAATCCAGGTTTTATTTCAGGCTATAAAGGATCTGTCCAAGGTGCTGAATCCTGTTACTCAATAATAATATAAAGTGGGTAAAAAAACTAGCATTGGATTCATCTTGCCTCTGACTTAGGAGCTACCAGCAGCCACTTTAAGGGCTTAGAAGCCCAGATATTTTTGAACTGCAGTTCCCATGCATCCTTACCTCCATTGTCAATGGCTCAGTATGATAAGAATGATAATTCTTCAACATCTGGAGGCCTGCAGGTTCTTCAGTGCTAGAATACAGTGAGCAGATTTTATTTTCTCAAGGATTTTGTGTGTGAGAGAGAGAGTGAGGTCAGTAGAGGAAGGAAGTTAATGCATGCTCAAGTCTTGTAATGTAAACATGCACAATTATTAACTATTTGATCACCAGCAGTGAGACCAGACACAGAAAGTTGAATTAAATAAGGACCGCTTTATTTGACCTAACCAAGGTGTGTTGGCCTGGAAAGGAGCAAGAAGGGAGGAGCAACCTCATGTGGCTCCAGTTGAGGCCAGGTGTCACCTCTTGATCACCTTGAACACAAAAGACTTATCTTCTCTTCCTGCTATCTGCCATGTACAAGGGATGAACATCTGCTTAGTCCTGTTCCTCCTACCAGGCTGGCCAACATGGCCTGCAACCCCCTCTTGCAATTCCTCCAGGAACAACATGGAAGATCCAAAGAAGCATGTGAGGGGCCTTAAATAGCCTCTGACTCCACCCTCATCACGTGCAGCATTCTGGCACCTGATGCCAGATGTAATACACCCTGGTCTCTTCAATGATGTAACCATACTCTACAACCCCTCCTACAAGATATGAGATTTTCATAAATTGAACTTATTAATGACTGGAGCACACGGTCAGGATCACGCGGGCTGGAGAACATGTTCAGGGTTATGCTGACTGGAGATGTGTCCAGAGCCATGCAAGTTCAGATAGGATTATGCAGAAAACCCAAAGCTGATGTATTTGTGCTAATCCTTTCACCGCTTCAGTCTCTTGGTGTTTTATGAATACAATAAAAGATGAGCTGACAAGATTGGTGTGCAATCAGACCATCCCTCAATCTTACCCTATGGAGTAACTGAACATTAAGAGATTGTCATGAGTCCCACCAATGTTTTATCACTCCAAAGTTAAGCAATCAGCCCATTCTAAACCCCTTTGTCAGCCCCATGGGAAAACCATTATAGCTTTGCCAACACACCCCTTCAGTGTGTGAAACAAGGTATAAAAACCTTATCTTTGACCCCAGCCAATTTTAGTACATAGTACATACTGCCTTAGGCTGCTGTTCCTCAATGCTATCCTCAGATGCTGTCTGAATCCCTCTGCTGTGACCCCTTCTTCAGAACTGATAACTATCAGCCTTTTCACACTCTCTATTCATCTTTTCTCGCTTCACTTTCTGGTAGCCATGTATGGTTCTTGACTTCTCATTTGTCTGTCAATTCAAATAAAATACTTTGTTTAATTTTACCTGGAGTCCTCTCTACAGTTAGTACTGGTATACATAGGTGGACAGATCCTGCTCTTACTCCCCTCTCGCAGGCCTCCTTTGACCTATAATTCCCCCAAATTATAAGGAGATCCTGGCATTGCATTTCCCACTTCTTCTACTCGCTCCCTGCAATGTTTTCTTTTTTTGGCAAAACAAGTCCAGACTGATATTAAAGAACAGTTTCCACTTGCTCCTATGGAAGTATATAGCATTCCAGTTGTGATATATGGAAGTATATTACATTCCAGTTGCAATAAGACCTACCTTTCCCTCAGTGTCTAAACTATACGGTTCATTATCCTCTAAGTTGCATGCCTAATGTTACAGTGAAAATTTTGCCGTATTTAAATATTCTTCATTGTGTCAAATCCTAAAATATTCTCATCTTTCATAAATGTTCTGATAATTTTATGGCACATGCATTTGCTATGTATCTCTGCGCTGAAAATCATGTTGCATTCACACGATCAAAAAACTGAAGATTGCATAGATTTTTGTTGCTCACTTCAGCAGCGTGTGGATTAATAAACTTTTGTAAGCAAGAGCATATCTGTGCAGACGCAAATGAAATTACCTGGAATGATGGTCCAACCATTATATAGAAAGCTGGGTGAATCATTTGTTATATCATCTCTGTTTTCTTTTATTGCAGAAAATGAAGGTGGTAAAGGAACTATGGGCTGGATCCTGAGGCAATAAATTATTCTTCAATACCCTCACCCATGAATGGAACTGAAACTGAAATGGGGCTGCAGAACCTATGGTCCTGCAGAGGGTTATTGGTCTACAACTCCCTGCAGTCCCACCCAGCTAATGAGAGACAACAGGTGCAATATATAATCAATGCCAGGTACTGTAGGCTGTATTTCAGTGGAAGAAACTAGAAAAACCACCTCTGAATATTTCTTGCCTGAGAAAACCCTATGAAATTCATGAGTTCACCATATATTGACAGGCAACTTGAAGGCACACACATTCACACAATCAACATCTGGTTCCTTAACCTTAGACTAAAACAGAACAAAATTTGAATCCACCTCAAAAAATCTTAAGCAAGTTCATGTACAATGAAGGGAGTGTCTTGCCAAAGGCAATTGGCCCAGGAGACTTGGCTGTCTTCCATAGAATCTTTGAGAGTCCTCACACATCTGGAACAAGCTAACTTCTTTCCCCACGCCCACTGTCTAGTGCTACTTGGCTGTTGGTCTTGAGCCAAGTGCAGGTGCCACTTAGCAAGACTCATCTGCAACTTTGTTTTCTCTACAGCTAGCAAGTATATAGAGTCCTTGACCTTGAGAGGGCAAGGCAAAAGACAGAAATCAAGCCAAAAGAGAGAGTGCTAAATTACCTAGAATTCTTAGCAGTAGCAGAGCATGGAAGAATACCAGAAGGCCTTCCTAGACCTTTCTTAGTAACAGTATGGAAAATTAGGATATAGAGGAACAAACTGGGGTCAAGACATTCCTACACCTCCTCAAAATTCTTCCAGTTTATTTTCTCATACAGGGAGATAGAAACATGAAGTAGCAAATCACCACATACTGTCTTTTTATTCACATTTGATTTGAATGTAAGCAATAATGAGCATGGAAATTTATCTTAGTGGAGTAAACATGGTCAGGAAGTGCAATATTGGCCATGCAGCAAAATACAACAAATCAAAAATCCACAAAACAGTGATAACCTTATAAGGCCAACTAAAAAATAAAATACAAAATACATCATGAAACGTGAAACTTTTGAAACTTCACTGACTTCTTCATTAGGCAAAGATGTTAAAACTCATACAGGACAGCATGCCATCACTTTATCCCCCTGTATGATTTTTAACATCTGTGTCTGATGAAGAAGCTGGTGAAGCTTCAAAAGCTTTCATGATGTGTTTTGTTCTTTTTAATTGGCCCAATAAAGGTATCACTGTTTTGTGCATTCTGTTGTATTTTAGTGAAGTAAAAGCCTCAGAAGATTAGAATTTAACCTTTGATATTAACTTCCATCTCATTTTTGAACACTGTGAGAAATAAATGGCCAGACATCATAACATTTTAGATCCCTATCAACCTGCAGAGCGAAAGAGCTTTAAATGACCTTCTGAAGAACACAAAGGAAAATTGATGCTGTAGATATAACACAGTAGCACAAGGACAGACAGAATATAATTCTGTATTGTTCACCTCTTTCTCTTTTACTGGTTGGTAGCAATTCATTACCAGTAGTCTGTGGCTGAACCAATATCAGCTAGTTCCACAGAAAATGTTCACTTCCAACTGATCCCTTTGGCTAATGTTACACCACACTATTCATCAGACAGTCAGACTCCTACAAGTTTCTTTCAGACGACTTAACTGTCTGTGAGGAAAATTTGGCTCAGCGTGAAGTTTCTCTTTAAATGAGCATCTGCTTCTTATAGTTCTCAAAAGAAAGGAGAATTCTTGATACCTTCCCTAGTCATCCAGTTTCATGTCATGTCTTTTAATTCAGTTAGACCTATCAGTTTCAGTTACAAAAATGGAAAAGTCTTCTTCTTGCTTGACTAATTATGGGAAGATTGACAATCATGTAGCCTTCTAGGTTTTTTGGGACTGCAAGTATCAGCAGATCTAGTCACTGGGACTTACAGCCAACAGCATCTAGAGGGCTGCATGTTTTCCTCCCTTAAATTTCAGTACTGTTGCATACTCTACAGGTCAATACTTACAAGTATCTGAAAAAGCATTCTCTCAAAAAAGTCTTCATCTATAAAGGCAGCCTAAAGCAGCTTAAAATAAGTACATATTTTTTTTAAAGAACAAAAAGCATAATCAGCCACAGATAAAGTCATACAAAGATATCTGTCAGCCCTCCATAAACAGTGTTGTCCAAGCGTGTCTTGGTGTGGAAGAGAGTCAACCATTATTTTTCTTGAAGCAAATTTGAAAGGGAATGTCCCATTATGACTACCATTGCTATTAAATCTGCTACGAGAAGTTATGGTAATGAAAGATTATAGGAATCATGCTGAAATATCACAGAAAGAGAGATCTCAAAAACTATGCACTAGGTTTTTGACATACCAGTTTTTACTTTCACTTGCAAACTTCAGAAATACTACAAGCTGTCACTTGGGAGGGAATGATATCATATTATTGTACTCTGACTTCTGTTGGACCTAATGATAAAAGAAATCTATCATGAAACTGTAGCCTCAGAGTGACTAACCTTTTTTTTTAACTTTGTAATTGTTAATATTTTTAATTCAGCACAGAATTATAAAAGAGAGCCCGTATATGAAACTGCACAACTCACTTTTTCTATTCAACTTCAAAGCCGAGCAGGGCTAATATTTAGCAGCTATAGTACTTAGTCTTCAGGATAAAAGCTTTCAGTTTCATCACTGTTTGAACTTTAATAGTTTTATAGTTGAGCACCTTTATTGCTGTTTTAAAAAAATCACATCCTGCTTAAATACTTCAAAGAAATAAAACTAAAAACAATTTTTTTTCTTCACAAGCTGTCTATTGAAACATGCAAGAATAGTAGGATTGACCTGTAGGATTTTTTATTTGATGCCTTTTTTTAATTAAAAAAAAATCTAATAATTTCTAATTCAATATTTGAAAACTTTTGCAAAAACCATGGCCTTAGCCAACAGGCATACATCCAATGATGGTTTGATTTCATACACTATATTCATATTGTTACCCAATCTGTGATTTTTTTTTCTGTTCTGTGAATCTCTATGTTACTCAGCACAGTAACTTTAGACTCCCATGGATTTTTCTTCCTTACAAGACCCAATCCCATTCCATACTTGAGACATAAAGATGAGATGAAAACGTCATCTATTATTTCAATGTAATATGTAGGGATGAGTTAAAATTTGGACCAAGATCCTTTTTGATGCTGTTGGAGTACCATGCCCCACATGTTCATTTACCCTGTTGTGATGGTCTGGATGATATTTCCATGCCCATTGTGGGCTACTTTGCTGGTGTTCTGGTTCATGGGAGAAGTGGGGGACTTTGAGCTCCACCTGTAATACCAGCATCTCCTTAGGACTTGGGGAATTATAGTTTAAAGGAGCCCTGTGAGAAGAGGATAAAAACAAGATCTGCTCAGCTGTGTATACCAGTACTAATTGTAGAGAGGACTCTAGTTAAAAGTTAAACAGTTAAAAGTTAAAACAGTATTTTATTAAGATGTAACAAGCATACAAGAAACCAAACACTCCCAAGAACCATACAGGGCTATTGGAAAATGAGACAAGAATGGTTGGCTAGAGAGAGATTGGGTAGAAAGGGTAATAGTTACCAATCCTGAAGCAGAAGGTTGAAGTAGAGTTGCTTAGACTGAGGGTCTGAGTCTGAGGGTAGTGAGAATGAACAGAGGTCTAGGCACCATGTATTACATTCAAGTACAACAATTTACTAGGGCTGGAGCTTAGGTTTTATATCCTCTATTTCTTGCCCTGAAGGAGGTATGTGGACAAAGCAGTAATGGCTTTCTCACAAGGTTGACAAAGGAGTCCGGAATGGGCTGGTTGTCTTAACTCTTGATAACAACACATTGATAGGAGTCATGACAATCTCTTAATGTTTCAGTCAGGTAGAGTGAATAGAGAAGGTCTTTGCAGGATATGCTCACAGTAGGGTCCCTAATTGCTTCACTTGGGCCATTTCACCTTCTTTTGTTTTCAAGAGTGCTTGTAGCCTGCAGATTTGTACACAAACCCATTAGCATTGGACTTTCCTGCCTAACCTCCTCTGAACTTTATGACCTGATCATGCCTGAGGTTCTCCTGTCATTTACACAGCCAATGCTCTTTCAAACATGTGTTTCAGTCATAAATACTTTCTGTTATGAAAATAGCACATCCTGCAGAATGGGGCTTGGGTGTATGATGTGGTAACATATTACTTTGTGGACAATGAGGAACTGCTTGCATAAGGAGGTTCTTCATACTTCCTTACTGAAGTATGTTGAAAATACAACTGCTGATATAACTCAGAGTTATATCACTTTAATGCCTCATTCATGATTAATAAGATTTTATCAATAATTGCAATTTTCTTCCTGTCAGTTATGGAAATAATGTCAGACAAAAGAAAGAAAGAAACAAACATGGATGAGGAAGAAAGAAAAACTGACAAATTTAATCACTAATAATTTATAGCCCCATTTCAGTGTTGCGTAATCAAGTTCAGTTCAAGGAGGAAAATATGCTAACCTTCCTTCTCTCCAGTATCACTCCACATATAATGAAGAAGAGAAGGGGAGGAGGAAGAAAAGAAAGAAAAGAACCTCAGTTTGTCCAATCACATTGAGAATCTCCACATGCAAAGGAGGCTCTCCCATATAAAGCCACTTTCTACATGGGGAGAACACTGACAGAGGGGGATGGAGCCAGCACACTCCTTTCCTGGCTTGTTTACTTTAACTAGATCATTTAGTTCCCAATTTCAGTCCCATGTACATGCTCCATCCACATTTGGAGTGTGGAGTTAGAATTCAAGAACAATAGGGCACCCACAGATTTGCTAGCTCTCATTTAGAGGCAATTCTTAGTGGTCCATTTTACAGAGTCTGGATGCACATCTCTTGTGAAGCCAATTCCAGAATCTGCACTGTTTGTGGATTTAAAGCTGTTTAAATAAGAGTGATCATTGTTTTCATATCACTGAAGCAATAGTCAAAGAGATTGCATTAGTCCTCTTTAGTATAAAAGTGGGGGGCGGGCGGGGAGGAATCTAGTAACACCTTTAAGACTAAAAGAGAGGAAGAAATTTCTTGCATAAGCTTTTGTGGACTATAATTTACTCCATCTGAGGAAAGTCAGTGGATTCTTTTATATCTTTTCATACCACTGACTGAATTCAATAGGTTTACCTGTTCAACTCAACAGGTAGACATCAAGAAATATCTGCAAAACATGACTACACAGGTCCTTCCAAGGCAACTCCCTAGGCACTGTCACAGGGCATGTGAGAGCCATCCATATGCATGGGTCCTTGTGGTGGAGAGTGGTAACAAACTTTCTGTTCTGGGCCGCATGAACCATCTGAGGATTCATTGAGAGAAGAGCCTCACTGTGTTTGCTCCTCAGCTCTGCTTGTTCCATGAGCCACCTGTGCCAAAAAAATATGACTTGAAAGGAAATGAGGATATTCTTCACATAGTGAGGAGGGAGTGAAAGGGAGGAAGTAAAATCAGGATTACCATTCTGATTAATCATAAAGTTAGGAAACTGCAATTCTAAGCAATAAATACGTGAAAATATTTTGAGTAAATCTATAGAAAATGATTGTTGAATGCTTTTTTTTTTTAAATCAAATTTAAAAATGAGGTCTTTCCTTGGTGCAGAAGGGAAATTAAAATCAATAACATTTCTTTTCCTTTGGTAAAAAGAGTGCCTCTCAATTCCCAAATCAAATGAAAAGCTCACATGTTTATATTAATAATAAATTTCAGAAAGACATTACTTTGAACAAGAATATGCTGCTTTGAACATGATGACATGAATACCCTATATCTTGAATAATTAAACTGGAATAGACAGTATATAGATATAATTGCATATCAGTTTTTTGAGGTCCGAGATAAGGTGAAGAATGGGCCAGTACAGCAATAAGTTGAGTAACCATTAAAAGACTGAGGGAATGGCGGCTAAACTGAGTGATAATATAAGACCATGGCCCTTTTTGCACGGCATTTTTGATGCAAAAGGGCCCCTTGAGTGTTGTGCACATGTGAGGAGTGGTCCACATAATGCACTCTCATTTGTGCGATGCTCCAGGACCCGCTCATGCATTTTTTCATTTTCAGCTTGAAGCCAAAAATGCTGCGTGGTTGCACATCGCTCTGGGGCCCTGTGTGCACTTACCTTGTGGGCGGAGCCTTGGGAGTTGGGCTGGTTGTGTTTCCTGTCCAGTGCAGCCTGGGAAGGTCCCAGGCTGCACTGCGAAAGGAAGAGGTGGGGCTCTCATGCGAGCAAGAAGCTCATGTGGAGCCAAAGAAGCAGGGAAGTGAGAGCCTCTCTCCGGAGGCTGCTCACGTGAGCACCGCACCCCAGCACCGAAAATAGGTGAGTTGAGGAAAAGGCCCAAGAGAAATGTGTTACATTAGAAATGAACATAAACTGCACTTACAGTGTTGCGAACAGTTTTTTAAAAGGCAGACTTAGTTTTCCTCTGGTATTATAATCATATAGTATTACTATAGAATATATAAGTAACAGAATATACTGCTGTGTTTAAGGTTTGCAACTTTGGAAATCAGCTCAATGCTTTGTGGATTGTTTTCTATGGCACATGATATTAGATGTGATAATATATTATCTATACACATTGGTATTTGCAATGGTGAGTATGTGTTAGATAAAAAGGAAGTAATAGTCTACAAATTAATAAGAAAATCATTCTAGCCTTTCCATGAGGCAACACTCATCAGCTTTGCCTCTTCTGCTGCTCTCCTTTTTTGGAAATCTCATTCCATGTCTACATTCTACAAGTACTCTAGGTAACTGGGGTATATCTGGATGACACAGTTATGTCAGTTTCTTATCACATAAATTGACATCATTGCAGACTTAGGAATCCTAACACTGTTGCTTGGGGAAGAACTTGGAAATCTCTGCTAGAGGAGTTTAGTTCACTTTCCTGAAATTCAGTTCCCAAGGTAATGTGAATGCCCATCTACACTATAGAGTCTGACTGATATTAATAATCAGTCCCTCTCTCTCCGACTACGTGATTCACAGAAGTGAACTAGAGTTTTTGTAGGGAAAAAACTCTTACTATTTCACCAAGCTACAAATCCTAGGGAAAAAAGGAGATAGAGATGATGATGATGAGAGATGATAATGATGATGATGATCATGATGATAGTTACAGCTATTATTATTATTTAGGATTCCTCAGGATAGGACCATGACAAATGAAGTCATATGGAGCTGATATAACTTAATACTGCAAATACATACTTAGAGCTCTGCTCACACAGAGTTCTAGAAGGTGTGGAGTCATGTGCTGGGAGAAAGACAGGTTATAAATTAAACAAACAAACAAACAAACACACATGGACGGCAGACTCTTCAGAAACCTTTTAATATGTGTAGTATGATGGGCAATAACATAGTGGAGCCAAGACTTACAGAATTAAAGGCCTGGGACTTCTTGATTAGTAGGGAGTATGATACCTGTGAGCCCTCTCAGATTTCCCTGTTCTCAGCTTAGCTGAAATCTCCACAGTAACTAGAGAGAAAATAGATTTTCCCAGCACTGATGCTGTGTTATGAATTGTCCTGATTGTAATTCAAAGTATTGGGGATGGCTTCTCAAAAGACATATTCCTAGTAGCATTGAGAAATGTTAGAAATCATTTTTAAACAACACACTACCCACACTTTGGGATTCACTGGGGGGGGGTGTTGCTCTAGACGTGACACCTGGTGAGGTGACAGATTTTAACATTCCGCCACTTCAGATTTTACCACTTTTTCCAGAGGTTTTATCAGAACACCACTGATAATGGAGCTAGACCAGGACCACCTTATTCATTAGGTACTTTAGGCATAGTATCTAGAGCTTATGAAAATTTTATGGCCTACAGAAACAGGATTGACAAAATTTTTTGCAGGAATTAGGAAGGAAAACAACATTTCAAAAATAAAGATATTTTATATTTTCAACCCTACTGGTACATCAAAAAAGGTGGGGAGTCTGATTCTAGAGTGCCTGGGGCCTACAAAAACTTTAATGTGGTCCTGGGCTAGACAATGAAGGTGTGGCGGTGGGTGGCATATGCATCCCTGCTGTCTTCAGGAAAACAACCAGAACAGAACTGTAGTAGCTAACATAAAGTTGCCTGGGAACTGTGTGGATGAAATGAAATTTGAAGATCACCAGCTTATAAACGGAACCTCTTCTGAAGAATTGCCATGACACAGGGAAAAATGTGTTGGTTATACCCATTATGGACAATGAAGAAAGCGTGATAGGAAGAGAATCAATTCACTTGAAATGTGGTGCTGGGAGAGAGTGCTGCAGCTACCATGGATGTTAAAATGAAGAAAAAAAAATGGGTCCTAGAGCAAATCAAGCTAGAACTCTCCTTAGAAGCCAAGATGACTATATTGAGACTGTCATACTTTGGACATACCATGAGCAGACAAGACAATAATGTAAGGTAGAAGGTAGTAGGAAAGGTAGAAGGTAGTAGGAAGAAAAGATGACCGCATTACAATGTCATACCCTACCTTGGAGACCCTGGCAGTGAGAAGGAGGATTCTGAATCCAAAGCAGAAGTTTCCACAGAAGCAGGAGTTTCCCCAGAAGCTTGCTCAGAAGAAGATAACAAAGAACAGCAGAGGCCTGAGCAAGGTGAACAAATAGAGGATGAGACAACACAGACACTTACCGTAATGTGCAGGAGAGATAATGTCAGAAGGAGGGGCTCAGCGTGTTTAAGTAATAAATGAGTTCCTTCATTAAGAAACACCTGTGGCGACAGCATCAGTAAGAGAAAAGGCTTTCAGCTGGCCCTTTCCTTTCATGGTTAGCAACTGATCTCTCCAGTTATGAAGCCTGTGGTGTGGTCTTTTGCATCTGGATCACCTTGAACCTCTACCTGTTTGACTACGACTTGGATTTGCCCTTTGGATTTGTTTTGGAACCTAAACTCTGTTTGGACATTTTCCCACTCTTGCCTTGCGAGTAAGTCCTGCTCTGTCATTTGGTGATTAATTGTCTGCTCTGCCCTGGACACAACATACAGGTGGATAGACTCAGTCAAGAGAGGCATGGCCCTGAGTCTGCAAGACCTGGGCAGACAGTTGATGACCAGGGATCTTGGAGAAAGTTGACTTGACAGCAATTGATAACAATATATATATATTTTATCTCACTTTTGTACGTAAAAAAAGACTGTCTCCTCTCATAAGCAGCATCAAGATTGTAGATGTTATCTTCAGAAGCTGTGTTCCTTTGTTCATGCTGGGTGAAGACAGATAATCATCAAAGCCTTTTTCCTTCAGGCCACACTCAATGAACTTAAGAGGGCAACAACAAGGGGGTGGGGGCTTCTGAGTTGCAGTGACTCACTTCTGGAATACCCTCCTAAGCAAAGATTGTATTGTATTAGTAATGCAGTTTCCCCACATTGATTATTATTGTGTACTGTTCTTCTGGGTTGTTATTTCTTGTTTATTTTGTTTTATTCTTTTAATATCATTTAAGCCACATACAGAACCTTTTTTTCCTGGGTGAACTGAAAATGTTTAAAATATAATATAGTATAATATGATAAGCTGTTGGGAGAAAATAATAATAATAATAATAATAATAATAATAATAATAATAATAATAATAATAATAATAATAATAATTTTCTATCCCGCCTCTTCCCACGGATCGAGGCGCCGAACAACAACAATACATTAAAAACATTAAAAACATACCCAATCCTCCCCACCCACCAACCTATCTAAAACCAACCCCCTAAACACACAACAATTAACAATTAACAACAGTCAACTGACTATTAAAAGAACAGCAAGACAGTTGGTGGGAGGTGGTGGAAGTACTAGTCTGGGAAGGCCTGTCGGAAGAGAGCAGTCTTGACTGCTTTTTTAAAGCAGTCAAGACTGGTAATATGCCGGGTCTCCTCCGGCAGGCCATTCCATAACTTGGGAGCGATACAAGAGAAGGTCCTCTGGGTAACTACAACCAAACTAGTTCTGACTGGCTGCAGTAAAGTCCTCCCAGAGGACCTTAATGTGCAGGGTGGATTATATGGGAGGTAGGCTGGCCCCAAGCCATAAAGGGCTTTAAAGGTAAGAACCAACACCTTGTACTGTGCCCGGAAACTAATAGGCAGCCAATGTAACGACTTCAGAATTGGTGTTATGTGGTCAGTTTTAGGTCTACCGGTGACCAATCTGGCTGCCATATTCTGAACTAATTGAAGTTTCCGGACTAAGCACATGGGTAGCCCTATGTAGAGCGCATTGCAGAAGTCAAGCCGTGAAGTTACCAGTGCATGCACCACTGTTTTTAGGTGGTCCAGCTCCAGGAAGGGGCGCAGCTGGCGTATCAGCCGGAGCTGATAGCAGGCACTCCTGGCTGCCACATCTATTTGAGCTGTCATCTGAAGTGGCGAGTCCAGGAGCACCCCCAAGCTGCGGACACAGTCTTTCAGGGGAAGTGTGACCCCGTCTAAAACAGGTTGACAAGCCTCCATACCTGGGCTAGGGCCCTTACCTGTGAAAATTCCTCTGATGTGGAATATCTTTTCCTCCACATCCTTTATTGACATTTATATTGTGAAATTATAAATTCTTCTAAGCATCTGTGATGAGCTATAGGGCTATACTGACAAGAGAAGACTTAATACAGGATAAAAACACAGGAGGTATAATAAATAGGCCTAAATACCCTGGATGTACTAGATCCTTACTGTTCTAGGAAGCTAAGCAGGGTCAGCCTTGATTCACCAAGTGTTTTAGGCTACATTACAAGGAACGGACTGGAAAAACCATCTCTGACTATTCCTTGCCTAAGAAATCTCTATGAAATTCATGGGGTCACCATGAGTTGACAGACAACTTGAAGGCACATACACACACAGCAGGTGAAATATAGCTTTGTATCTTCAAAGAAAAATTTGGTTTGATAAAAAGCTAGATTACAGAAAATGATAACTTGAGACTCTAGTAATCTTGCATTTATATTTATCTATTTAAAACAGGAAGCATTGTCATTTATTATATTCAGTGAGAAAACTTTCTGTTTCTCTCTCTCTTTCTTGCAAGTACACTGCACACACATAACTCACAAATTCATACACAATACTTACACTTCAGGAGCTGTAGATATTTGTTTCTCTAATATTTTTAGTCAACACAGTATAAAATTTCCTCTGAGACAGAAAGCATAACATGATTGATTAGTATCTTCACATTGTACCCATCAGGACACAATAAAGCCAGGGATGGTCCCTTGGAGAGTAATTGCTGTTTAATAATACATATCATTTTTTTCCTCTTCAAAGAGGATATTTGAATCTTGATACCACAATATTGATCTCCTACATAATTTTAGAATCATATTGCTAACATCCATATTTCTAGGGATATTTTGTTTTGTTTTGCAGGTTTTGTTTTGTCATTTTGCAGGTTTTACAGTGATACTTCTATAATCAGAGATATTGGGGCAAGCTAGATGATATGTTTAGTGAAAGATATCTGTTTGCTATATATGTGATTCTCCTCACTTATGTATCTTGCATTTAGTATACTTTATGTAGTGACTGGAAGGCAAACACATGCCTAATATGTACATCTGACTGCAGAGGAATGTATCACTGAGAAAATCTTCTTGTGACAAGGAAACTAGTTAACTGGAGGAACTTTGCATTCTGCTTAACTTGTTGTTTGAGCCACCAGCCTCGTTGGGGGAGACATTTTTGTTCTTAAGATTCTTGTGCTGTTATAGAAGAAAGACAGATCTATACCTTTTAAAACTGTTTTAAATTAATACGTTTCAATACGATTGCTTGTTTAATTGTTTCTTAACTTTTTTATTAGTTATTGGCTTAGTTGTGTAGTTGGCCATCCACATTTGCTAGGGTTAGGGGCAAGGACCCATGCAAAAGTGGAAAAATTAAAAATATCAAAATATGTGTGTTTGTCTGTGGGAAGAAGACTGAGGCATGCATGGGAGAATGGGCACCCAGGTTTCAAACCAGGTCAGGGAAAGAAGATGGAAAGAGGGTGGGTTAGCAAGGTGACCGTATATTTCTTCTCTTTTGCCCATCTTTAGTGGGTATAGGTGGACGTTAGGAAATGATTTGTGGTGCTGAGAAGTTGGGCTGTGAGTTGTCCTAAGCTGGCCAGGCAGCTGCTGGTGGTGGAGATGGAGGAGGACCAGGGTGAGTCAGCACAGCCTGATCGGAGCCACTGAGAGACGATTCTGCTGGAAAAGAAGCACCTCAAGTGGGGGGCAGGGGTGGAGGAAACTTGCAAATAATCAAATCCATGAAAGTTAAGCCTGCAAGTGTAGAGGGCTAGCTTTGTTGTTTTTTTTAACTCATATTGTGAACCACCTTCAGCCCTAGATTGGGAGTAGGGCAGAATACAAATTTTTTAAAAAAAATTTAAAAAATTTTTTTTAAAAAAACCTGCACTCTTTCCACTTGAACAGCTGTAAAATTTTCCAAAATTTCAGTCCCAAACATTCAGTTACCAGTTTGCACAGATTTTTTTCCAGATCAGTCAATCAATCAGCCAGCCAGCCAGCCAGCCAGGGAAGAGAGATAACAACAACATTCTTTTTTTGTTTTTTGCCATCAATGTGTCTTGGCACCAAGCAATGTGACATTCTGGGAGAAAAAACAAGTTCCATGCCATGTTTTGACAGTCCATGATGCAGTGCTCTTGTCATTATGATGACCTGATTAAGAAGACATTGTCACTGGGGCCAGGAAATTCAAGATATGTAAAAATCTCATTCTTTGCAAGATTGTTGTTGTTGTGGTGGCTACTTTTGGTGCGTTAAATGCTAGGCAGTTAATGAAAACATGAAATATGGTCTAGACAGTGATGTAGACTCTAGTTGACTAAGTCAAACTCAAGTCGGACTTAAGTCACTTCAGTAACTCAACTCAGACTCAACTCAGCAATAAATGATGCACTGACTCAACTTGACTTGAGACTTGTTTATTTTTTTGTGACTTATTTGCTGCCCTTGGTTCAGTAAGATAACACATTTATCCAATAACCTTATGACTTTGAAAAATGCTTCCATGTCTTTTTGTCTACTGGCCACATGACAATCTGTCTCCAGCTAAAAGTGTGGGCGCATTTCTCAGAGGAGAACAGCAAAAGGATTCGGCAATGGGCTTGAGGGGAACTTGAGGTCTGTGTAGCAGCCTGTCTGTGTTGCATATTGGAGGAGCAGAAGACAAGACTTGCCCCCAAAGTATAGAGTGCATTTCACTGGGGAACAGCAAATGTGTTAGGCAACAAGCTTGAAGAGGAAGGAACCTTCTAAAGCTTTTGAAGCTTCACTAAGAAGGATCCTATTCCCCACTTCTGAAGCTGCAGACTTCTTTATGCCCATTGACACAAAAGCCTCCAGCTTCGGGAAGAGGGAGTAAGAAAGATCCTATCCCCCTCTTCCAAAGCTAAAGATGGCAAAATTACAAATGTGGTAGGCCAACTCTGCTTCAGTTGCTAAAACTTACTTTATGTGTCTTTGTCCAGAAATTCTGGAACATAGACTGGAGTATAAAGTTGGATCCCAGACTTGAGACTTGACTTGAAAATATCTTCAAGGACTTGACTTGAGACTTGAAGGTAGGGACTTGACTTCAGACTTGGAGTAAAAGACTTAAATACATCACTGGGTCTAGATTTGTAATTCAACTTGCAAAAGAGTAAACTTTTTAATATGTGGGATTCTAAAACATACAAATGACAATGCCTGCTTTGTTTTAGATAGCCCTGTTTCTATACCTACTGGATGCCTGAAAACAGCAAAACACTAAAAGTTAAGTCCCACCCACTCACAATTATTTCTGAGTAGCTTTCCAATGATCCTATGCAGATGCATACATAGCTGAAGGAATGAGAATGAGCAGCTGATTTTATTTGACAATAGGGAAGATTGGGACAAGAATCACATCATCGACTTGCCTATTTCTTTTCTTGTCCTTTGAGCATTCATTGTAAAGAATCTGTTGTTTAAACTATCATGCTTGGTGATTTAATACAATGAAAGCATTTTAATGCAGTGTGTCCAATTTATCCCTGAAGCAATTTGTTAGTAAAATTAAACTAGGCAGAACTCTAGAGCCATTTCCTAAGCAAAAGAAAGAATTCATGAGCTGCTTTCCATGTTTGGCAAGAGGAACTGATTTTAAAGAAATTTGCTCAATTAATCTTTAAACATTGGCCAAAATTATTTTTTAAACAATAAATATATAAAAGATGAGTGTTGTGAGCTAACTGTGTTGTGATTCTGCAAACTTGTGACTTCCCACAGTCCCTATTTACTTTTGTTTTATTTTACATATTTTAAAAGTTACATTTAAATGAACATTGGCTCCTCCATACCAGTGAAGAAAGGTTCAAGGACAATGTTTTCATTTAAAACAGGGCTTGTATGGAAGTTGTTGAACTGCAGCTCTCAATATCCCCAACCATTGGCTCTACTGTCTTGGGCTACGGGGATTTGAAATTCAACATCTTCTGGAGAGCAACAGAATTCCTACTTTTGATTTGAATCAGTATTTATATTACATACCAACATATAATTTTTTTAAAAAAAAATCACAGTTCATGGTAGGGAGTAGGGAAAAAGAACTTCACTGTATTGGTTGATACATTATGCCAGGAATGGTGGCCTTCCAGATGTTTTGGACAAGAACTCCTACCATCCCTCACCATTGGCCATTTGGGATATGGCTGATGGGAGCTATAGGCCAAAATATCTGGAGGACCAAATGTTCCCCACCTCTGTGTACTTCATATTCCATGGAAGGAAGTAGCCTGCCATTTGAACATGTTAAAGCATACAAACTGTGGGGTTACCATGTTGTTTGTTGTTGTTGTTATTGTTCAAGTCTTTTTTAACTTATGGTGAACCTAAGGTGGACCTATCACAGCGTCTTCTTGGCAAGATTTGTCTTTGAGGCTGAGAGAGTAACTTGCCCAAGGTCACCCTGTGGTGTCCACAGTTGTAGTCCAATGCTCAAACCACTACACCACACTGGATATCCTAGTGGGTAATTAAGATCTATTGAGGGCCAACTAGGTAACTATCAAGCTATTGTAGCTTGAACTACTGAGAGGTGAGTTGTCTCCATCATCTCCCCAGGCATTTCCTTACCCTTGACTTGAATGATCTATTTATTCTTAATGGGGAGCCTCCATTGTGGTAGGGCAACTTGTATAACCACAAGGTAGACCAAAACAGAAGGCTACTGAATAGCAATGAGTCAAGATAGGCAACTGGTTGAGTCTCAATTCCATTAAATATACCACAGGTCACTCTTCCTCTTCAATCTGAGAAACAAAAACCTTCTGTTATTTGCCTGTGACTCACTTCTACGGCTTTGTCCTACCACCTTAACACTGGCTGGAGCTGATATGTGCAGTGTGGATTCCAAAATAAGAATTCTAAAGTGCTTACATAAGAGATATAGGCCAGAATCCTCTTGTATATTAGTGTAACCAGGGGTTACACAGGGGTTACACTAGTCCATCTGCTTTTTCAGACATTGTATAAAGAGGTATCCAATAACTACTTACATGGTAGTCTTGCTCAGCAGTGCAACAGCCCAAGCACAGCTTTCCTGAAACCCAGATGGCCACTAATTATCTGTGGGAATGCACTGTAAAAGCTCTTTTACAGCACCACTGGGCTGGTTGCCCTCATCCTCTCATTCTTGTGCCCCAGTGTATAAGTACACTTGTAGAACTGCATCCTCTTTAAACAGGATCATAGCCTTGGGCAGAATTTGGCCTGCAGGAGAGTTATTCTTCAGTCCCAATATGACAGCACATTGAGATTATACCATACTTTTGAAATAAGCATCATATGTTGGTAAGTATCATCTTGTGTAACAGAATTATATTAGCAGTTGAAATTCTGAACATTAAAATCTGAGAGGTTTAAAAAATACAGCTGAAAGAGGCAAAATGACTCCCCTCTGCTCAATAGGTTTCATTTGACACATTTCTTCTCCTTGTTAATGGGCTAGGAAGTCACAATGTCACACGCATATATGGGTTTGCTTTTAAAAAAAATCTATGCAGGTTAAATCTGTCTATGGGATTGTGATATATCAAGATTTTAATTTTTCAGTTATTCCTTTTCCTAAAAATATTCATCTATCCAAACTACATTTTCAAAGAGAATTACTGGAGATTAAAGTAACTGATTTTTATAAATGCCATGTTGTTTTAATTCATTTTATGAAATAAGAGAACATCCTTTTCATAGAAGGTGAATTTATGAGTAATATTTTAAAATGTTATTGACTTTATCAGTGGTAAAAATGAGAGATTAATATGATTAAATGCTGCATATTGAGTCCTGAGCTGTGCAAGACTTAGAGAGAAATTTCTCGGTTGATTTAAACCATGTCATGTATTGTTTTTGAACACAGTGTGTGTCTTTTAATATGTTCTTAGATAAGATTGGTTCTTTTAAAGAGAAAGAAGATCTCTGATAGCAAATGTTGAGTCTGAGCCATTTCATGTCACACACATTTTCTTGTTAACTGGCCAATGAAAGAATGTGAATAACAGAAGCATATGAGAGCCAACATACTGTAGTGGTCTGAGCATTGAACTACAATTCTGGAGACCAGGGTTCAAATCCCTACTTGGCCATGGAAATCCACTGGGTGACCTTGAGCAAGTCACAGTTAGCTTGCAGTTTTGGGAGGCTGGCCCCTCCCAAAACTGCAAACCCCAGGATTCCATAGGATGTTGAAAGTGGAATCATAGCACTATAACACTCTAGTGCAGAAATGGCCTCAGTCTCAGCAGAAAGCAAAAGCAAATCTTTTCTGAACAAATCTTGCCAAAAAACCTCTGTGATAAGTTTGCCTTTGGGTAGGTATACTGTATCTGCTGGAATATAAGACTCATCCCCCCCCCCAAAAAAAAAATACTGTGTGAAAATGGGGTGTGTCTTGTATGCTGGTGTGTCTTATAGGCCAGCAAATATGGTAAGTCAGAAATGTATAAGACATACGATCACCACAACAACAATTGAATCAACAAATATTTCATTTGTTGATTCAATCACAACTGACTTCTAACCCTAAGTGATATTAAGAAATTTAAAATGGACATTCATAAATGTTCTTAGAGAAAAGGGGTGGAGTTTGGACAAACTAAGAAAAATGAAGTGCTCACCACACTGCTCCAGTCAAGAAAATCCTCTTCTGAGCTATAATGTATCATTTTCTGCTATAATGGTTTCAAAGTGATCTTAGCCTTGAATCCAAATATATATTACATTTTATAGTGTTATTAAAGTATTAAAACTAACTGTATGAAGAAAAGGCTATACTTTCCTTCTTATTCCATATTGCACTGGCAACACTCAAAGCAAAAAGAGTCTAAATAGTCAGCCCAACAGATTCAAATAGGACCTTAACGATGAAGAATCTAAAGCTTCAGTTGACTCATTAATCCCTTTTAACAATTAGATTTTATAACTCTAGTTCCAAGTATGAATGTATTTAAATATATAATTAGTTTTCAATCCACACACTTGCACCGAAGAAGTATAGGCTGTTCTTCTTCATATTATCTTTATTTTGCCCATTAAATACTCTAGACTATTTTGTAGTTCTAAGCATTTACTTAGTTTTTGAATTGAAATTAGGAATGTTTCAGCACTCAAAATATAATGTACAAAATTATTTCTCATGACTTCTCATATCTGCCAAGGGCAAAAAAGATGAACTCTATTCCTGGTTGCTGTTTGTTCAACTTGTGGAATTGCAAGAAATGAGGCATTGAAGACTGGGTATGATAGTCCCAGTTCTGTAGTCACTCTTGATTCATCTTGAACAAACATGCCTGACCTTCCCTGACAATGAGCTACTGTTGACTGGATCCACAAAGGGTAAAAGTCTGCTTTAAGTATAGAAGAATATGGGGCTACATGGAAGGGTTTAGTGCATCTTAGATTCCATTTCTGGCATCTCTAGTTAAAATAAACAGGTAACCAGTGGTATATAAGATGCCAACTACTGAAATAGAAAAGAAAGAGATGTATTTCATCCCCTTTGAGAAAGATACTGCTTTTCTTTATATTTCAGGGTAAACAACACTTTGATAATATGTCTTATTGGTTATGGGGAGCAGGGATACGTAGCATTACCCTATTAAGACCTAAATTTGATTGCTGGTCCCAACTAGAAAATACCAGTTGACTCAACTGCTAAATGATAAATCACTACATATGCAAGTCTCATTGTTTCAGTAGGCCTGCTATCACTGGCAAAAGCAACTGGATTTAGGCCTCATTTCTGTGTATGATTGTGAAAGTTGGACAGCAAAGAAAGTTAACAAGAAGAGAATAAAAGACAATAATGCTTGGCAGGATAGATGTCAGTAGGAAGAGAAGACAAGCTCCATTACAAGTTGATAGACTCAATTCAGAAAGCCATAGTCCTGAGTCTGCAAGCCCAGAGCAGGTCTGTTGATGCCAGGGTAACTTAGGCTCACTTTCATGGTCTCACCCTCGATCACAGTCAATTTGATAGCAGTTAACAGCAACAACATATGTGGTTAAGTGATCTTACATCTCTCCTTCAGAAAATGTTTAAAATGACCCCTATGCACACACAACAACATGGACTCCTGCTGCATAGGCTTATATTCTGACAGTGGCTCATGGAATAGCCATGAAACCACGTAAGATCATATTGGTCACCTTGGCATGCCTGGAAGGCCTACTGAGGTACAAGACTTTGACCATTTCCATATGGGACGAGGGAATCGCTCTGTGATGCTACTCACTGGACTTTTGGGCTCCCCGGTCCAATCCACACTTCTCCAGAGTAGCACGTGGCCGTCGCTCTGCATTCCTCCAGGGCGGCTTCCAGTTAGTTGAGGGTCTTGACCAACCGCTGAAGCTCGCCAGCCTAAAGCCCGCCCCCAGCAGATCGCAGACCCGCATCAATGCAAGCCTGCAAATCTGCATAAGGGAGCAGGCTCTCAGTGGCGTGCTCCATGCTTTTGTAAGACCTGCTTTTAGCAGTCTTTCAAAAGCACGCTGGATGACCGCTTGGGTAATTCCGCAGCAGGTTGGGGTGCGAATCTACGTTAAGTAGGTCCGACCCAGTCCACTCCCAGGTGCAGACCTCCTCCCTGGAGGACGCTCTGCCCCATGTTAAAAACCCCATGTGGAAATGGCCTTTGTGTGTGAGGGTACTCATATTGCTAAAAGTGCGAGTGTGGCTTTTCTAAAGCTTGCAACACTTTTCTAAAGCACATCCATGGTTTTTCTAAAACTCTTCTAAAGCTTGCAAAGCACTGTGTCAGTGCTGAGGCACACTGGGCTTTGTAAGGCCCTTTCCACAGCTTACTTGCTTCCAGCGTGGGAATGCGGGGATCACACGAGCAGCCTCTTCCGAGAGGCACTCGCGTCCCCTCTGCTCCTGCTCTGCAGCAGCTGCCTGCTGGCCAGTACTTTTCCAGGCTGCGCTGAGGGATGAAGCACGAGGGCTGCATCTCCAGAGGCTCCGCACGGATGGTAAGTGCGGGTGGGGCCCCAGAATGATGCGTGATTTTGCATCATTTTTGGCCAGAAACCAAAAATGATAATATCATGCGATTGGCGCCTGCTGGCCCTGGCAGCGTAGTGCAATTGCAAGGACATCATGTGGAACAGTCCTCGTAATTGCGCAATGCTCTGGAGGCCCTTTTGTATGAGAAATGCCGTGCGAAAAGGGCCTTAGTTATTCAGTCCTCTTTAACTACCCTGGTCATATTAAATGAATTAACTGCTTTGTGGTGGCCAAATGTTCATCACAACAACAATTCTTTTTTTCACTTGTTGGCTCTTCCCATCATTGTGAAGGAGAATTCACCAAGCATTGGATTGTTCACCCTCTATTAGGAAACATGTATTTACCTTGCTGCTGTATTGTTGTAATAATAATCCTGCTCAGTATGAGACGAACTGCAGGTTCAGAAAGCTGGTGTATGTATAGGTTGTTGTGGGTTTTCCAGGCTTGGAGGCCATGTTCTATTAGTATTTTCTCCTGACATTTTGCCTGCATCTGTGGCTGGAATCTTCAGAGGATCTAGTGACATGGAAGTGAGGTAGAGTATATATACTTGCATAGTCCCTGGGTCGGAGGAAGCAATTTGCATATGTTACAGTTGGCCTCTGTGATGGCATATTCTTAAATGGGATGTCCCCCAGGATTGTGTTGTTAGTCAGGGGATATGCATAACAGTGCATTAAGTACATTAGCAATCTATTGTATTGTTTCTTGTAGAGGGACCTCTGTTATTTCAGCCATGGCACCCTTGGTGAGGACCCCCAGATATCTTTTGATATCATTTAATTTGGCCTTAGCTGGACTGGCTAGTGATTACCTCATTTCACATGTTCGCAAAGTTCTCCGGATAAGCACGGACAGAGAAGCGGCCGTTAATGGTTTGCATTCCATTTCTCTTTGTAGCCAGCAACCCAAAACTCGCCTGAAGCTTTAGGGAACTTCCCGCCACAGACTCCTCAATAGCCACGCGGCTTTTAGTCAAAATACTCTTATTAGTTGGGCCATCAACGTCTCGGCCAAAGGTATTGTTTTTACATGCAAATCCCATCACGTGAAGCCTGACCTCACCAAATCGTTTTGTCCAGCACCAAAACCTCTTTTGTTCTCCTTAGGGACCGCCATAGCCGAAAGGCACGATCCTCCCTATAAAAACCCCTCACTTTTAACCGATCCTTGGAACATCCTTGACTGCCATCCCGCTCTGCCATTGGTGTGTTTAAGGGACTCCCCTCAGCGCCCCAGGCTGAGTCTTCTTCCCCGAATCTCCAACCTCTTCCCAGGATTACGGAACAGGTCGTATTGCCTTCCCCTGCAATTCTCTTTCTTTTCTAAGTTAGTTAGTTTATGTTTGTCTTCTGTGTTTGTTCTTAATAAAGAATTGTTTATTGTTTGGAACCATCTTGTCTAGCCACTCTCTAACCCGACGCTGTAGACATAGGGTGAAAGATCTCACTTCGTTACCCTGCCTCTCACTAGCAAAACCAGTGCTCTGTGTTCTAATTTCCCCATCTTTGGTATTTTTAATTGGCAAAGCTGGGTGCACCTCGCGGGACCCCCAGTTTTCAGGGTAACAGAGTGGTGGAGTAACGCAGGCAACCCCGGTACCCCCAGTTTGAGAAGGTGTCGCAAACCTCCTCAAATCGGGCGGTACTGACCTAGGGAACGGTCAGAGAGTGGTTTTTAGATCGCAGTCAGGCAGGACTGTGCATGTGTCTCGTGTCTCTGTGTAGTTCAGTTCTATCTGGGTGGTAATCTGTACCCCTTCTTTTGTCCTGGGAATCATCTCCCTTCTTGGGTCTGTCGTGGGCTGGATTCTTTGTGTTGTAGGCCTAGCACAGGGAACAGTCTACACACACCCAACACTTTAGCGGCAAGGCACACGTCTAGCACTTTAGGAAAGGAACGGCCCCGTTTGGCGCTCCTTTTCCTGCGAGTTTTCAGGGTAACACCTCCAGAGTCTGGGTGGTGTTCATTGGCATATTTTGAATCTTGATTTTACTGTTCTTCAGGACTGGTAGCCAAATTTTGTTTACTTTCCAAGTTTCTTCTTTCCTGTTGAAATTGCCCATGCGTTTGTGGATTTCAGTGGCCTCTCTGTGTAGTCTGACATAGTAGTTGTCAGAACGGTCCAGAATTTCTGTGTTTTCAAAAAGCATTCTGTGTCCAGGTTGGTTTATAACAAGTTCTGCTACTGCTACTGGTGTATGTACTTCACTGAGGTGCCAATGGGATGAACCTACCATTTGTGGAATTATCAGATCAGAAAAGGGAACTTTAATGTTTGAGAAACACAAATTAATAGCACTTAATAGAACCTTTTTCCCATAGTGTGGGAAGGTGGAGAGAATTGAGGCGCTATAACAAATTTAATTGCTGGGATGTTGGCCTTTTTATTATAGCATTTTCACCAATAAAAATACATTTTGAGTGTTTTTCAAAAACATGAAAAACTTTTCTTGGCCATAATCTGTCCTTCAGAGGAAAGGGCGGTCTAGTGGGATTTGATAGAACCTTGTTCTTTATTTTATTCTACATTGTAAATTCACGTGCTGCAGAGGAAGTAGCCTGAAAAGTAACAACATCCTGAGGGAAAAGTTATGAACAAAAAGTTATACATTCCCAACAAGATGTCTCTCTCTAGCAAGGTCAGGATTGCATTAGTGAGTGATGAAAATGCCAGCACTCTTAATTTGAATTTTATCTTTAATAACGTTGAAGGGAAAAAAATATATCATTGGGAAAATAAATTATAATGAGGAACTTTAGAAGGGTGAATAGTAATGACTGAATCTGAGCATTCATTAATTTGAAAGAGCAAATGACAATTAGCATGTTCCAAGTGCCTGGAGAAGATAGAAATAGTTTGACTGATATGGAAGCAGTCCACGGCCTCCAAAAGAGATATTTCATACCTATGGACCAGTTAGTTACTCACTCATTTTGCCCATTTCCAACCATGAACTAAACATGTAAATTTCTTTCTGTTACATTAACCATGTTTTCTTCCTTCAAGAACCCCTTAGAGCCAACCAGACTGTAAGCTATACTCAGAACAGGAAGGTAGCGGAGTGGCCGGGCAGCTGACATGAGGTACACAATTCAAAGGATACACTTCAAGGGAATATATACTTCAAGGGGAATGTAATCACTAGCTTGTACTGATGTATAAGTAAGGACTATTTCAGTAAATGGACCTCTATGTAATACAAATGTTTCATTCATGTGTTGTGACAAGGTCACTTGTTTTGTCTCAGTTCTTTTATCAGTATTGCTCTATAGCAAGACCTATCTTCCAAATGGCTACATGCTTTCAAATACCTTTTAATAATTCATTGTATAGAGCTAGAATAAGCAGGATGACTGGTACTGTATGATCTATGGATACAGCTCAAGAGCATAAGTTGTAAATTTTCTTTGAGCACAAAACATCAAAATCTTCTACTCTTTCAATCTGAAAGTTTAGCAACAATAGAATACATTTATACTGAAGTGCATGATTTATGTATAAGAGGTTAAAAGGAGGAGAGTTTTGAGAAAGTATCTTTGGATGGATATTTGGTAGTATGTGCGATTAGTTATAAATGAAAAATGCATGGTATGTTTAAATGGTATGGTATGTTTAAATTGATGTTATTGTATGCTACTCTGAGATCCTTGGATATAGGACAAGCTATATATACTTTAATAAGTAAATAAATGTGATGTTATTTAACATAACTCAGTAGATACAGCATGGAGGGAACAGACCATCTTGTACCTGCCTACCATATTGGGTTGCCAGTTCAGGATGACCCTAGGCACTGAAGCTTCCAGGAGCAAACATGAGACCTAGGGAAAGTCCCTGCTTATGTCGTGGAGTGTAATATATTAAAAACCAATCACAGTTCACAGATTCTCAGTCAAACATACATCCCTGCTCATGTGTACACATGCAGAGAACATATTTTCCTATTTGGAAATTAAGACATAAACCTGAACTAAAGCAGCTATCCTCAGATTGATGTTAAGTGAGGGGATTATTTCTTCTCAGTTACTTAGGGGGATGGACAGTGAACGTTAAATCTTGTCCACTTGCTTCTAGACAGAATGTGAATGCAGAACAGAGTGGAAGCTGAGTCCTGGAACCTCAGTGACTAGGAGGGAAGAAAGAACTCCTCCATCCAAATCCAAACCAGCAACACAATTGATAAAAAAACTCCAAAAACTAAATATCAATAAGCCTGCCTGAGGCCGTTCCTCAGGCCATAGTTGAGCACTCCATTGCTGCCTAAAATATACACCAAGGTCTATATGCCTTGGACTCTCATGCTGTGAGGATCCAAAGAGGCACGTGAGGGAGTGAGCAGGCCTTAAATAGCTTCTGAGGCCATTTCCGCATGGGGTGAGGGAATCGCCCCATGCCGGTACTTACTGGACTTCTTGGCTCCACGCTTGGCTCCAGGCTGGTCCGGAGTAGTGCGTGGCCTGGCCTCTCCACCAACTGCTTAAGCTCGCCAGTCTAAAGCCCGCCCCCAGCAGATCGCAGGCTCGCACTGGTGCGAGCCTGCAAATCTGCACCAGAGCACAGGCATGGAGTGGCGCGCTCTGTGCTTTTGAAAGACCTGTTTCAAGCGGTCTTTCAAAAGCATGCTGGACGACCACTTTGGGTTGTTCCAGAGCGGGCTGAAGTGCAGAACTACACTAAGTAGGTCCTATCCAGTCCGCTCTCAGGTGCAGACGTCCTCCCTGGAGGACGCTCTGCATTGTTTCTTTAAGCCCGTGTGGAAATGGCCTGAATCTTCCCCCATCACATGTGGCATTCTGGCATCTTGTGCCAAACACTGTGATACTGGAATGTAGAATTCCAGTATGTGAAACTGAAAAATGCCACCATGTGAGGCTGGAAAGTGATCCCATGTGCTGCTGGGACGTATTTTCCAGCCTTTTATGATTTTTAGCTATTAATTCATCTTCGCTGCCACCACCCGCTGAATTATGAATGATCTGGACACTTGGACAGTACAGTGGGACCCTGTCCAACCACGTACATCCCTAAGCTTAAGGATCTTCCTTTTCCCCCAGTCTACCTAGCTTGGCGTGGGAAGGAGAGAAACAGGGTCTTTTACAGAAAGTATTTATTAAAGGTAGGCAAATAAACAAGGCAAATTACCACACATGGGAAGCTCCCTCTTCCCAGGCACGCTTAGTTACAAAAAGAACAGA
Organism: Ctenosaura bakeri; assembly: GCA_948474755.1. Lineage (NCBI taxonomy): Eukaryota > Metazoa > Chordata > Lepidosauria > Squamata > Iguanidae > Ctenosaura > Ctenosaura bakeri. The sequence goes on from CAOLHI010001498.1 coordinate 278,114, forward strand.
TATGAAAGCACAGATACATTCTTTAGATCAGCCAGCCTCCAAAATAACAGAAAAGTCCCTAACGCGACTAGAAACTTTAGTCTAATTACTCACAGTTGTTCCTAGGCTTAGATGTTCTAAAGGAAGGGCCAGGAGGCGAGGCCAATGGCCTCCAGCCTGCTACTGGCACAGAACCCCCCCCCTCCAGGAGACTCCTTGGTTGTTATCCCTTTGTTATCTCTCTGGCCACATGGCCTCCAAGAAGTTTTTATAACTTCTCCTTGGAGGCATCTGGAAGCATCCTGAAGATGCTCACTTCTTTCCTTTTTGATTGGTCAGTCTCACCCTATGACCTATGATGCTGACCACATGACCTATGATGTAATCTAATCCCCAACACCTTATTAACCCTTGGTTTACCTGAAGAGGGAAATGTCCCCCTTTCGCTAAGTCTAGATAATGGGAAGCCCCATTATCACAAACACAAGACAGCCTGATCTCTCCTATGGAGGGTATCAAACACCTACCTTCCTGCACAGTGTTGTTTGCTGCACGAGTCCAGGTAGGTATTATAGCAAGCTGCTGCTTGACTACCTGAGCTGGAGATTTGCATACAGCTCTTTACTATTACCTGGAGCTGAGCCTCCCAAACCAGAAGAATTTGTACCAGCTGGAGTTGACTCATAAAAACTGGAGGCTAGGGGCCAGACCATGAGATTTTGTAACCCTACATGCAGGGTTTAAAGAAACAGAAGAGCAGAAAAAAGCAGAAGAAAAGATGGTGGGCCTAAATCATCCTCTCAAATATGGCTGAATCCACCTGGATTCAAACTCTGACTTTTCAGAGATAAACATACAAAGCCTGGGGCACAGATGGAGGAATCCGTACGCCCACTTTCTCACACATTCAGATTTTTAAAATCTCATCGTCTTCTACTTGAACATGGAAAAAATTGTACATTTTTGTTACATTGTTATCATTACCAAACTTAAAGAATATTCCTACCCATCCCTGATATGAAAAAGCTGTATATTTTCCCACATGCTACTTAAGTATAAAGCAGTAGAATTCAATGCAGAACTCTGTACTATTTGAACAGGATCTATAGGACAGGTGTTGATGAATTTAAAAACAAAGCCATCATTATATCATTGGAAAAGGAGTAAGGATTATAATGAAGTCAGCAAAGTCTTTTTTTGGGAGGGGGATAAGGTCACTTCACTTCCCATTATAATTTACTCCTTGATTTTATGTTGATAGGAGCAAATTTGAAGGTTTATTAGTGGCAACAGGAAAAAAAAAATCCTTAATTTAGTACCTTTCAGGAGATTGAATTGGATGCTTCTGTTCATTTACGTTTTGTTAGAGGGAACATGAGCACTGATTTTGACACTGAAATTAGTTTTGGAGCACATTTACAAGCACTTTTTAAAATGTCTTATTATCATCTCAGTAATTGCACAACGCCACTTCTTCGATGAAATGTCAAAGAAGGGTTTATTACATGCATTTGTTACTTCATGCATATGCTGTAGTAAATCTTTGTTGATTAGTTTACTTGTTCATTTGATGGTCAAACCATTCTGTAAAGAAAAACTGATGCTGGTCTATTACACTGAAGGATAATTTCATTCTTTTATTACACAACTTTGGAAAAGATTAATCTGCCACATGGTTGCCAAAAGGTTAATGTGATCATTGGTCTTTTCTGAACTTGTACTAATCAGAACATCCAGTATAATCTAATGTGTCTACCTGTAAGACATATGTCACTATGGTACTGAAATTCATATAATTAATCAATGAAACATGCATAAGAATATTTAAATTCTGACTATACTTTATTGTATTTATCCATTTCTACTCTTATCTCTATATATTCATCCTTATATACTCTTTCCTGTGTTTCATTCTAATATCTTTCTGTTCAACATGCTATAGGTGTTTCCATTTCTTCTAAAACTTAGGCCATTTCTGCATGACAACACTCTGCTGCATTGTCCTGTCACAATGCCAACGGTGCTGCAGTTGGCAAGGAAGTATGTGATCATGCTTCTGTCCCTTCTGCATGGCTGGCAGTGATGCGATCGGGGTCCATTGATGGAGATTTACTGTCAATGATATACCTGTGATCATGCCAGTTGGGGATGTGAGAAGGGCGGGACCATGACAATGGCCCTTTTTGCATGCTTTTTTTTTGCGCGAGTGCCCCTTCAGCATCGCGCGAATGGGAGCACTGCTCCGTATGATGCACTCCCACTCGTGCGACGCTCATGAGGCTAAAGCGGGGTGCGTGCACATTTTTTGATTTTCGGCTTTAAGCCGAAAATACTGTGCGCTCGCGCAATGCTTGCGGTGCCCTCGCGCACTTACCTGTGTGTGGTGCTTCGGTGAGCAGGGGCGGTCGCGCTTCCTTCCCCCTGTGCAGCCTACAGCTCCCAGACTGCGCTGCGGAAGGAAGGGGCGGGGCGCGAGTGCCACAGTCATGCTACAAGGAAGGCAATGCGGGAGGCAAAAGGGGCTGTCGTGAGCAGCTTGCGCGAGTGGCTGCTTGCGTGAGTGCCACTCCCCACTGCCACGACGAGGTAAGGTGCAAAAAGGGACAATGTCATGCAGAAGTGTTGTTGTGCTCCCATTCCTTTCGCTTCCCCAGCTCAGGACACCATCATCCTATGGAAAGGGCCTTAGTCTTGCCAAAGATATGAGAGATAGTAAACGTACACTTTGACTGTACCACATGGATGGGAAATCTCTGCCTCTATAGAAAATGGGAGCTGTAATTTCAACAGCATTTGGTGTGCCCATGAACTAACAGTGTTGGATCACACAATTGTTTTTTAGTTGATAAAGTTTTCATTTCAATTCAGCATTTTTAAATAAAATGTCCTGGTGTCACAGTGATGGCGCAGTGGTTAGAGGCCAGTATTGCAGCCACAACATTGTGAGTTTGATCCTGCAGGGTTCCAGGTTGAATCAGCCTTCCATCCTTCTGTAGGTCGGTAAAATGAGTACCCAGGCTGTTGGGGGCAATTAGCTTAAAAAATACATTGTTAAACTGCTTAGGGAGTGCTTTTCACTGATAAGTGGTATAGAAATATAACTGCTATTGCTATTGCTAGTTAACTAGGTGAAGAGTTGTAGCTTTCTTGTTTTCATGCTCATGTAGATGTCCCATCTGCAATGTGAAGAGATACAATCCAAGATAAAATGTAAAAATGATAAAACTCTTCACACTTCCTTTCTCTGAATCTAATCAAGTTTTACTTATATGTTCACTGTACAAGATAATGCAAGTTCAAATTTCTGATTTCTGTATTGGCCATCAGGTGGGTATTCATGCAGACAGTCACCTCTTTTGTTGCTCGAAGAATGTGTTTGTGATGAACTAAATGTTGCCATCACAAAATTCAATCAGTCACTTGCCTGCTTCATTTCTTGATCGTAGTCCAAATTTTTCTACCTTGATTCTGCACTTCCTACTTTTGCATTTCAGTTGCCAATGATTAACAAGTCCTGTTTTGCTGTGTGATCAATTTTCTACTAGACTCCATATAATTTGTGCTGTGTAGCTTCAGATTTTCCTTTCACCTCTGAGTACACAGAATCATAGAATCATAGAGTCGGAAGAGACCACAGGGGCCATCCAGTCCAACCACCCGCCATGCAGGAACACAGATCAAAGCTCTCTCAACAGATGGCTATCCAGGCTCTGCTTAACAAGTGGTAGCCATGGTGTTACTGCTGTTGTCTCTGAGAGATCCTCTGTCAGTGTCAGCCCCCACTAGCTTTTTGTTACGTTTAGTCTGGCTCATTAGCAAAAACCTGTCTGACATGGAACAACTTACGGCTACCTTCAGCATAGCCCCTTGCCTCGCAGGAGCACACAGTCCCAGTGCTGCGGAAAGGTAGTGCCTGGGTACCAATATGCCATATCCTCTTCTATTGTTCAGCAATTTTGTCATGCTGTTCTATCTCTGCCAAACCTTATTATTCTTCTAGCTTATTCCCCCTTTTCATGTTGTCTTCCTTGTTCTCCTTAATAAACTCTTCTTAGATTTTCTTTCCCCAAAGACTGATCTATGTCCTACTTTTAACTCTCACAAAACGTATTCTTCCGGGGGAAAAATATAATCTAATCTGTCCCATAGGATATGCTTATTTACAGTAAATGCTGCTTGATATCTTACAAGAAATAACAGTTGTAAATAGAAAAATGCATTCATATACAGTCATAAAAGGTATATTACAGTGAAAGGAAAGGAGTTTATTAGAAAAATATTACTGTTTTAAATAATAATCATATCTAGCATTTACAGGTTTCTTACAGCATTCAAATATACTTCATATACAAGAATTTTGTGATCTGCTCACAGGAATTTTTCTACTTAATCTTATGAATGACAGAGGTATTACTCTTGAAAACCAGATAGAAGACTAAGACTTAGGGCCTTTCTACACTACCCTTTTATAGCTATTAGGCTACTATTCCACTTTCAACCTCCCCTAGAATCCTGAGGTTTGCTGTTTAGGGAGGGACATTTAGAATTCTCTGCCAGAGAGCTCTTTGGCCTCAGTAAACTACAAATCTCAGAATTCCACAGGATGTTGAAAGTAGAATAATAGCACTAAAACAGTGTAGTGCGGAAAGACCCTAAAAGTGCGTGTACATTACAGTTATAACAGTTTGTCATAGCTTCATTCTGTGGAATCTCAAGCCTTGTAGTTTGGTGCAGTACTTAAAATGTTCTGCCAGTGAGGTCCGGTGCTAACTTCAGGGGAATGTGCTAGAGTAGTTAATTCAAAATGCTAAGTATCCCAGCAAAATACAGATCACAGCACTCCATAGAGTAGAGTCAAAACAGATAAAATTCATCAGGTTGCTGTAACTGTATGTGCACATATGTGTCTTCAAGTCATCAGTTGACTTATGGTGACTCTGTGAATTTCATAGGGTTTCTTAGGCAAGGAATATTCAGAGGTGGTTTTGCCATTTCCTTCCTCTGAAATATAGCCTGGTGTTCTTTGAACTAATCAGAGCTGGCACTACTTAGCTTACAAGATCAGATGGGATCCAGTATCTTTAGGGTATTTAAGCCAGCTCTATGAATATAATAATATTGTGGATGAACAGTCAGATTGCTGACTTTCCAACCCACACACTCAGGTATTGCAATACACCGGGAAAAAAATACAGAAAATTACAGAATCACAGAGTCAGTGGAGGCATTGTAGGCCATCAACACACCGTTGGCATCCCTAGCAACCTCTGCCTAAAGACTTCCAGGAATTACAAGCTATTCAGCTTCCAAGATTACTAATTCTGTAGTTGAACTACTGAAATGTATCCTTCTGCAACTTAGATATAGTTCTCTCTTGGGCAGCAGAGCAAAAGTCTTTACCACTGTTTTCAAGAAAAGGTAAAGGTCTTCTCTTTTTAAGAATGCAGGATTGTTTTTAAAAGTACACTTTATCATCTGTCAGTCTCTAAAGTCTCAATTAAAGCTTGCCATCAATGAATATTAATTAATCTAGAGAGCTTTGTCATATTAGGTACAACTATATACCAACATAAGGAATTCTTAGCAGTTCAATAAATATTAATCATAGAATCCTCCATGGACAAACCCACAACTATCCCACATAGGAATCCCACTACAAATTAGCACAAATTATTCAGGCAGAGAGGTCAGGAAGCAAACTGCAGAATTAAAGAAGCCTCTGTTCCAAGTTTTGTATAAATCAACAGTTAGCTTTTAATAAAATCCAATTTATTTGTTACAATTCTAGAATCAACTGGTTCTAGAAAAGAACAGGTATGCAGAATCATATTAATTCTTTAAACTTGTACTTTGTATCTGATTAATTATGGGTAGATTGAACGTCAGGCTTTCTCGAAACCAGTGATGTAGATTCAAGTCAATCGACTTGAACTCGAGACAGACTTAAATTGCTTCAGGGACTCGACTTGGACTCAACTTGGCAGTAAATGATGCACTGACTCAACTCAACTCATGACTTGTATATTTTTAGTGACCCACTTGCCACCATTGTTTCAGCAAAATAACACATTCATCCAGAAACCTTACAACTTTGAACAATACTTCCATCTCTTTTTGCCTTCTGACAGTGATGTATTTAAGTCTTTTACTCCAAGTCTCAAGTCAAGTCTCAAGTCTCTACCTTCAAGTCTCAAGACAAGTCTCAAGTCCTTGCAGGATACTGTCAAGTCAAGTCTCAGGTCATGTCTCAAATCTGGGAGCCAACTTTATACCCCAATGTGTATACTAGAATTTTTGGACAGAGTCAAATAAAGTCAGTTTTAACAATTTAAGCAGACTTGGCCCTCCACATTTGTGATTTTGCCATCTGTAGTTTCAGAAATGGGGAATAGGATCCTTCTTACTTCCCATTTGCAAAGCTGAGGCTTTTTCAGAAGTGGGGAATAGTATCCTTCTTACTCCTCATTACTGCAGCTCCAAAACCTTTAGTAGGAAGGATCCTTCCTCCTCAAGCCCATTGTCTAACACATTTTCTGTTCTCTTCTGAGATATCCACTCTGCACTATGGCCACAAGTCTTGTCTTCTGCTCTTAGGAAAACTTTTCAAAAGCTGCCCCTGAATGTAGCAGGGACAGGCTGCTGAGCAGACCTCAACACCACCTCAAGCCTGTTGCCTAGCCCATTTGCTGCCCCCCTCATTTTGGGCTTGAGACAGATCATCATGTGACTAGTAAATTGTAAGGTTTCTGGATGAATGTGTTATATTACTGAACCAAGGGCAGCAAGTCAGTCACTAAAAATATGCAAGTCTCGAGCTGAGTTGAGTCAAATCAGTGTGTAATTTTTGTCAAGTCAAATCCAAGTTGAGTCACTGAAGTGACTGAAGTCTAACTTGAATCCAAGTCAATTGACTCGAGTCTACATCACTGCCTACTGAGCACACGACAATCTGTCTCAAATCCAAAGTATGGGCACATTTCTCAGAGGGGAACAACAAATGGATTAGGCAATGGGCTTGTGGCAGGGATTAGGTCTACTCAGCAGCCTGCCCCTGCTGCATATCAGAGGAACCTTCTAAAACTTTGCTGAAGAGCAGAAAGCAAGGCTTGCCTCAGGCAACAGGGCTTGTCTCTCAGAGGAGAATAGCAAATGGATTAGGCAATGGGCTTGAGGAGGAAGGATCCTTTCTTCTAAAATTCTTGAAGCTTCAGTAATGGGGAATAAGAAGGATCCTATTCCCCATCAGAAGTTACAGACTCTTTTATGGGACTCTTCCCATTCCCTAAGCCTCTAGCTTAGGGATTGGGAAGTAAGAAGGATTCTGTTCCCTGCTTTCAAAGTTGAAGGCCTTTGTATGCCCACTGACACAAAACATGCAGCCTGGGAAGTGGGGAGTAAGAAGGATCCTATTCTCCACTTCCAAAACTGCAGACCCTTGTATGCCCATCGACACAAAAGCCTCCAGCTTTGGTAAGAGGGAGTAAGAAGGATCCTATACCTGCTTCCAAAGCTGCAGATAGCAAAATCACAAATGTGGAAGGCATACTCTGCTTAAATGGTTAAAACTGACTTTATTTGACTCTGTGCAGGAATTCTGGAATACGGGTTGGCGTATAAAGTTGGTTCCTGAATTGAGACTCACTTGAAAGTATCTTGTAAGGACTTGGGGCTTGAAATTAAAGACTTGAGACTTGACTTGAAACTCAGAGAAAAGACTTAAATACATAATTACTAGAAACTGAGTAGACGTTTTACTGTTTGAGGCACTGGATCGTCAGGAAAGACCACAAATTTCTTGGGACAAAGTAGTCTTCCTCCTAGCCTGCTTGATGGGCTGTTCTGCACTGTAACTGTTCAGACCTCTTCCTAGGTATAATTCCTCTTCTGCCTGAAATCTACTACCTGCAGTGCAGAAATATGATTTCCTGCTCTGCTCATGCCAATTCTTATTTTGCTGCCAGCTTTCCCCTGGGTTGCTGGCTCTGTCAGTTCTGTTAACCACTTTCTTTCCCTCTCAACTCATCCCTGAGATGCTTGGCTGAAATGAACTTAACTTGGACCATTCATTTGGTTTTTGCCTCATTCCTTAGTAAGATAACTGAATGTGACTCCCTTACTGCTAAAGGTAGAAATCCAAATTTTCTTTTATTTCCATAAAAGAGTCAAGCACTAGGAAAATATATGTGGCCACCTACCTACCCCTGTCATTGAACACAACAGAAGACACAAAAATAAAGCATTGTCCATCTGTGGAGTTCATTGCTTATTTATTCAGACATTGTTGCCTCCTTGTATTGTCTTGTTACCTGCTACAATAGCACAATCCAAAGCAGATATTACATTGACTTGGTAGACTTTTAAACTTACTTTCCCTCAAAAATGTAACATCCAAAGAGAACAAAAGAAGTAGAAAGATGAAATCCAGAAATCCAGGAAAAACAATCAAACAGCATGGGCTAGACCAAAGGCTTTATGAAAATATCACAGTCTCCAGGTGATGATGATGATGATGATGATGATGATGATGATAATGATGATAATAAAAAATCAGAGATGAATTTCCTAGGACAGGGAATTTCAATGTCCATGTGCAGCAATGGAAGAAGTCCTCTCAGCTGTCCCCACCAATTATGCTACATAGAGTGGCTTGGAATGCAGAAACAGAGCTTGGAAAAGTTCCTCTTTGGACTGCAGTTCCCAGAATCTTCCAGCCATGATACTGAGGGATGCTGTGAGTTTCAGTGCAAAAAATGACCCTTATGCAAACGGGCTTCCTCAGCTGATGTGAATTAGACGGTCACACTCGCTTAGAATAAGGTTGTTCTTTTGTATGCCTGTGATAATCTGTTTGGAACATGTAGCTTTCTTTTTCTCCCTAGCTGCTGCTGCTGCTGCTGTTGCTGTGCTGCTGCTGCTGCTGCTGCTGCTGCTGCTGCTGCTGCTGCTGCTGCTGCTTCTTCTTCTTCTTCTTCTTCTTCTTCTTCTTCTTCTTCTTCTTCTTCTCTTCTTCTTCTTCTTCTTCTTCTTCTTCTTCCTCTTCTTCCTCTTCTTCTTTTGGAAGAAATATGAATTTTTCCTAGAAAAGGGAAAAGTACTCAGTTTCTACCACACTCACATTTTCAAAAAACTTTGTTTCATTTCATCCACATCCTTCCTAATATGATTTTTGGGGGGAAGAAATAATTACTTTTAAACATAAAATGCACTGGCCCCATTTGTAGTAACCAAATCCAATAGATACAGCTATTACCAGTATGGAGGGGTCGACACTGAACCTCCCTGACACATGGCATTAAAGATGAGGAGTGTCTCAGGAAAAAAGAGGTGGAAACTTTTAGCTCTAACAAGGTTGAATACACAGATAGTCAATTCAAGATGGTTAAGACTTAAACATTCCAGGGGCTAGATAGACAAATCTGTCAGGTTCAATTTATGCACATTCATTAAGAAAAAAAAGTTTTCATTTTGAATATGAAGCGATTTGCAAAACTTCATATGGAAAATGAACAAATTATGTGATTCTCACATCCCATGTTCCTATAATATCTGTGGTGCATCTTTGGACTTTTCTTTCACTTCTGAGCATTTCAACAGTTGGATGTCTTTTTGGCTTGAGTCCAATTGTGTCAGTAGCCACAGCATTACATGTAATAGTGTTCTACACCAGTAGCTCGTTGAGTTCCAGCTGACCTGGGAGTTTCATATTTGGTCAAACAAACACAGATAACAAAACACAAGTCTTGTTTCATTCTGGATTATCTCATCATACTGTTTGTGTTGTAAAAGATATACAAAAAGGGGTTACCTTCTGCACAGCAGTAACAAGCGCTAGATACGATGCCACCTGTCCAAGCTTGGTCTAGGCTGGCAACCAGGAGAAGCTAGTAATAAACACAGGTCAGAAACTCAGCAGTAACTTAGGTGGTCAGTTTACTTAAGCAAGGAAACAGCTTTGCAAATGAGAAATAATAATATTCCCAACAATGTCCATAAATCAGAGGCAGGCAATAGAAACATAAGTCAAAGGCAGAAACAACAAGGCAAGAGCAGCAAACAGGAGCACAGGAGAAGCGGTCAGTTAATTACCGACAAAAGCTAGAGGGGGAAAGGCTCAATTCTTATAGATTCCAAGATCAGCACAGGTGGTCCTTGAATAATTACTATTTGGCATAAATTCGCTTGGAGCGATGCAGAAGACCCTTTTGGTGTCTATACTGGGTGAAGATACATATGGATAGGTCACTCTCCATGTCAGAATGAGCAGGGATCCCTGCTGGGGCTGGCACAGCCCCCTGCCCTGTCTCTGGGGCGAGTGGTGGTACTGTCTGCTCTGCAAGTGCTGCTGTAACAGTCTCTGTCCCAGGGCTCAGAGCAGGTTCTGTTCCAGGTCCTGGAAGCCCATGACACCACCGTTGTTGTCTCTGAGAGATCCTCCACCAGTGTCACCCCCAACTACAGCTGCTGCTTGTTATCACAGTTATGATATCTCGGGTGAGAGCACTAGATATCCTTTTGATATCAAATAATTTGGCCTTTGTGTGACCTCTCTCTGCCACCCTACTCCACGCGTTTGCAGAGGCCTCCTGTGTCAGGGGCCCGGCCCCGGCTGGGCCTGTCGCTGCCCCTGAGGCCGCGGCGGCGGACGCGGCGGAGGCTCCGGGGGATCCCGCAGTGCCCGCTGCGGCCGAGGGGCCTTGCCCGAAGGCCGGGGGGAAGGTCGCCGCCGACGGAGCCCGTTCAGGCGCTGCGGAGGCCGCCACGGCCGACGGGGCCTGCGCGGAGGCCGCTGCAGCCGAGTGGCCTTGCCTGGAGGCTGCCGTGGCCGACGGCTTGGACCTGGCGGCTGTGGGAGAGGCTGCCGGGCCTGGGGCCACTTACCTAGAGGCTGCAGGCTCGAGTCCCTCGTCGTTGGCCAGCTTGCCGGGGTGGGCGGGTCCCGGGCCTGCTCCCGGGGCTCCGCCCACCCGCGGCCCCGATCCGCGGGAGGCCTGGGAGTCTGCGTGCGGCCCCGATCTGGAGGAGGCTGATGCCTCCGCCTCGCCTCCTACTTTCCAGCAGCGGCGGCAGGTCAAGGAGGCTGTCCGCCGGTCCCGGCACCTGCTGGAGAGGAGGCGACGGGCAGAGAGCTTGCAGCTGTGAGGCACAGCACAGCTGCGAGCCCTCAGCTACATGGCCACACCGGATTGGCCGGCACCTGGCTTGGAGGGCTATTTGAGGCAGGTGCCGGGCTGTGGAAGGCACGGAGCAACAACCGTCGGTCTACCGTGGTCCTGATGTCCATGCCTTGTTCCAGCCCACGCCTGAGTTCAGCCCTCCCATACGCCTTGGTTAAGTAACCTGCCTTATGTACTTTAACAGCCTGTGTTTCCTTGGTGATGCAACCTTTTATTTCTGTTAGGACTGAGTGGAAGCCCTGCCTGCATTAAGGGCTATTTCTGTTAAGACTGTGTAGAAGCCTGCTTGCTTTGTACTTTCGAGTTTTGACTGCATTAAAGTCCTACACCTCTAACCTGCTCCCCTGCCTCTGCCTGACCACCGCCCGGCACTGACATCCTGGACGAGCACGTACGAGTGCGGCCGTTAATGACTGTACATTCCAAGACCCCATTCAGGCAAGCAACTCTAAGCCTCTCCATCGCTTTAGGGAAAACCTCCCTGCAAACCAGCTCTGCTCGGCTTGGAGTTACACAAAGCCATGCAGCCAAGAGCCAAGCCACTTCTTTATGTTGGGCCATCAACGTACCGGCCACGCAATTATTATCAAGAGCTAAACCAATCATGTAAAACTTGACCTTTCCCAACTCCTTTGTCCAACTCCAAATCTCCTTTGTTCTCACCGAACATCACATAACCTGTAGGTAAACTCCACCCTATAAAAGGTCCCCACTTTTGGGACTTCTTCAGACTACTTTGGACTTCCATCCCACCTTGCTGTCAGTTGTCTAAGGAAACTCCCCTCAGCTAACCACACTGAGCTTTCTCTCCCGGATCCCCACTCCTCTCCAGGACTACGAGACCAGGTGTCGTATTGCCTTTCCTGAAAAGCTCTCCGTTTCTATTTCCCAATTAGTTAGTTTATGTCTTGTCTTGCTTGTTTCTTATCTTTAATAAAATATTGTTTGTTACTTTGAAAACCTTGTCTAGCTGCTCTCTGACCCACTGCTGTATACATAGGGTTAAAGATCCTTGCTAAAGTTACCCTGCCTCTCGTTTAGCCAAGAGAGTGCTCCAGTTAAATTCCCCCAATTTGTGTTTTTATTTGGTAATTTTGGTGCCCCTCCCGGGCCCCCCAACATACAGTGTAACATGTTTAGTAGCTGTTTGGCACATTTAGTCTGGCTCCTCAACAAAAGCCTGTCTGAAATGGGAGACCCTATCAGCAGCACTGCTCCCATTAGCATAGCCTCTTGCCTCACAATCCTACCACTACAAAAAGGTAGTGTCATGCAGCCAAAATTCACAAATGTAAACTATTAAAAATACACAATTATGTGAGATAGTAATCTGCTAATAGCAAGAAAAACTTGCCAGCTACTTTTAGAGAAAGAGACTAAGTGTCATTTCCGCACTATAGCGTTATAGTGCTATTATTCCATGTTTAACATCCTTTGGAATTCTGGGGTTTGTAGTTTACTGAGACCAAAGAGCTCTCTTGATGAGAATTCTAAACACCCCTCCCTAAACTGCAAACCTCAGGATTCCACAGGATATTGAAAGTGGAATAATAGCACTATAACAGTGTAATGCAGTAAGGCCCTACAACTTTAGCTTCTTACTTCCATTCTCCTCTGAACCTCACCAAGAGTGACCCCTAGGCAAGTGGGAGGTACCATTCTGTCTCCTCACCTTTATCTGTGGGCCCATCAACCCTACACAAATACAGTGCTGTTATTCCACTTTAACGGCCATGGTTTCATTCAGTGGAATCTTGAGGTTTGTCATTTGGTGAGGCACCAGAGGAGCACTCTGGCTGAAAAATCTAAGGGCTCCTTCCTCTACTACAAATTGCATGATTTCATAGGAAAGAACTACAGGAGATGTGTAGCATAAATGGGCCCAGTATTTGGATGCCTACAGAGGATGGGTGAACAGGCAGCAAGAGCAAGGAGAAAGAACAACAAGACCAGGAGCCTCCAGCGAGCAACAACAAGCCCAAGAACCTTAGCAGGCGGCTTAATTGGCCCTGGGCCTGAGACAGTTCCTGAGGTGGGGGAAACAGAAAACCTATCCCAAAACTATAATTATATATTTCCTTAGGACTGTTTCATTCTAAAACATATTAACCTGTAGCAGCCTTTCTTAATTTTGGAAAACTGTAAACTAGGTATAGACCAGAAGCACTTTTAAATTGTAACTAGTGAATTAGCTAATAATACAACACAGTGGGTGGTAAATGAGCTAATAAAATATGTAATATACTTCTAAGTTGGAGTCCAAATCAAGGGGTTCCCCCCCCATTGTATGGTTTTGTTTTGTTTTTTGTACTTTGCATAAACCACTTGGCAGGAGGTGAGTACACTGGACTAGCGCAGAAATTATATCAGGAACAATCTCATCAGTGAAAGAAAATTCAAAGACTCGTTTCTATAAACCTTGTTTTATGAAAGATATCTTAAATACTGTGTTTGGTAACAGATATTTTACAGAAATGCAGGGGTAGGGGGGCAGTGACACTTTCTGAGAGCCCCATTGCCTGTATATTAGCAGCACACTGGCTGACAGAAGATTTAAACAACAAAACCACCCTATTTTCTTATCCCAGAAACTGGCTCCTGAAATACATGTACAAGCAATTTATGCTGAGGCTGCAAAAATATCCAAAAACACACAGTACAAAAAAGGAGTGGGCAAATGTTATAAACGAAACTATTCTTTCTCAGACATGCATGGCTCTGCTTCTGGAATGTAACTTCCACTGCTGGCTGTGGAAGGTAGATTCAGAGATAGTAATTAGGAATCAAATGAGCCATAATTTTGTTAGACTGCTATTTTATGCAGAGAGGAAAGGGCAGAGTCAACACAACCAGAATTCCATATTTTTCACTCTTCATTTCAGTTTGACAGGGTGGTCAGAAATTTGCCCTCAAAGGCAAAGCTAGCAATGGAAGGAATATTGAAAAATGTTCAAAAGTGGTAAAAAAAAAAAAGAGTTTCTTGAGTTTTGGGAAACCCTGTTTTAGAGAATCCTAGATGGGTGAGAAACTTTGCAGTTTGGGACTTAGGGAATTTCTGCACTACACTGTTATGATACTATTATTCCACTTTCAACATCCTATGGAAGCCTGGGACTTGTAGTTTAGGGAGGGGCATTTAGAATTCTCAGCCAGAGAGCTCTTTGGCCTCAGTAAACTACAAAACCCAGAATTCCACAGGATGTTGAAAATGGAATGATAGCACTATAACAGTGCAGCGTGGAAGTGCCATTATTCTGGAATAAAAATAATACTTAAAACCCCCCAGAAAATAACAGTTCTGCACAGAAAAAAAATTCCTGTAGAGGGAATGGCATGTTTCATGCAAAAAATTGCATTTTTTTAAAAAAGAGAAAACATCTTGAAATGCAAATAGCCTTTGAAGACTGCACAGTCAACTTTCTCATAGCAAGGAGAAAAATGGTAAAATTATTCATTCTTTCCTGCAAGAACAACATTTACAAAGGTTCACCTCCCTAGGGAGAACCATTTGTGGCATTCTTAAAAATGTCCATGGCCTACAGACAATGTAGGCAAATGAATTCAATCTGTTACTGCCATGGCCGGGCTGCACTTAAGGTGACATAGATATCATTTTGATATCAATAATTTGGCTCTCTTCCACCATCCCTCTCCACGTGTTTGTGAGGCCTCCGGACAAGCACAGAAATAGGCTCAGCCATCAAACGCTGCAATATCCCAAAACAATACAGGCAGGCCAGAAATAGCCAGATCGCCGCTTTAGGAGACCTCTCTGCAAACACCCTCATTATGTATGCATGCTGCTTACAAAGAACTCCCTGCCCCGAGCAGGCGACTTGGCAAGCTGAATACTCAAATGTCAAGCACTGAGCGTTTGCATACTGTCTACCTCTTTGTCAATTTGGACCTAACCCAATCATGTTAAATTCTCACCTTTCCAAAGCTTTGTCTCGTGCCCGAAACTCATTGTTTTCTCCAAATACGGAATAGCCTGTAGTTACATTTCTCCCTATAAAGACCCCCGATTCCGAGACCTTCCTTGGATTGCTCCTGAGTTTCATCCTGTCTTGCCGCTGCTCTGCTTGGCAAGCCTTCCCCTCAGTTGTATTGGCAGAGACTGCGCAACTTCGGACCTTCGCAGTGACCTCTCCGGGCTTCAGGACAGGTGTCGTATCACCCAATTCAACAATCCCTCTCAAAAATCCCTCTATACCTCTCCAAACTTTATTTTCTATAGTTATCTGAGTGCGTGTGTTGCATACACTGTTTGCCTGTATTTAATAAATATCATAATTATTCTCAAACTTTGGTGTGCTCCTTGGCTTGGCCTGATCCCATAGACATTGGGTAAAAGATTCCGCTGCGTTGCCCTGCCTCTCACATTGCTAACTTGTGCTCTAGCTAATTTCCCCAAACTTAGTTAATTGAGAGCGCATATAGGTGTCCCTCACGGGACCCCCAGTAAACAGGGTAACAAATCCATAGTTAAAAGCTCAGAAGTTAGATGTGTGAGTCAGTATTTTCTCTCACCACAAGCCACGGCTTACCAATAGTTCAGGTTCCCTTTCTTTCCCCTCTCTTCTGAACCTTAAGGGCTACAATGATAAGGTCTACCTGACACTAATATGCTGGCTCTTCCCCTAGGACTTTTCAACATCCTGCTAAAAGCTGGACTCTCTGCCAACAAAAGTGCTTGCTAGGGAGAGCTTGTGCTGTGTGTGGCTCAAAGAGTGAAAAGAAAGAAGCCAGCTAAGGTGATACCCTTCTTGGCACCAATTTCTCTTGCTGAAAGAATTAGTACATTTATCCATTGGAAAGTCCTGAATAGAGATTTCTGGCTTCCTGGCTCATTACAACAGGCAACATTCCCTGATGGTTAATGTATTGTGTACATATAAAGAGAGACTGAACAAAAGGAGATAGTTCTTCACACAACACATAATTAACCTATGGAATTCTCTGGAACTTGAGGCCATTTACCATCTATGCCACAAGCATGAATGGCTTTAAAAAGGAATACATCCGTTCAGGGAAGATAAGTTAACCGGTGGTGGTTTGCTGCTGGAGCCAGGGATACTTTGGTGATAACTTTAGAAACATAAGAGAGTTACCTTATATGAAGTCACACCAACGTTTCATCTAGCTCAGTGTTATTGACACTGACTGGCAATGACTGTCCAGGTTTTCAGGCAGAATGTTTTGCAGCCCTTTCTGAAAATGCTAGAGATTGAACCTCTGAATGCTTGTATTCAAAGCATGTGTTCCACCACCAAGTTACTTCCCTGTATGCATCTATTTAACCATTAGAGACAGAACACTGGGTTGTTGTTGTTATTATTATTATTTATTTGTATCCCGCCTCTCCATATGGATCGAGGTGGCAAACAATTTACAAATAGCATGTATTTTGATACATTTCTATACATGACCCCAACAAGCTGGGTACTCATTTTACCGACCTGCGGAAGGATAGAAGGCTGAGTCAACCTTGGAGCCCGGCAGGATCGAACTCACAACCTTGTGGCTTGCAGTACTGGCATTTAACCACTGCGCCACCAGGGCTCCTCACAGTAAATTGTAAGTCCTTATGTGCTTGTGAAAGTGGTTAAGGTACTATGTGACTGCAGTTATTTGAGTCAGGGTAAGGGCAGGAATTTCATAACATAACATGTGTTTTCTGTGCAGAACATTCTGGGCTAAACTCTTCGCATCTCAAGTCCTAAAAGGTCAGCCTACACCATTAGTCAGAGCAAGGCAGCTGCCTCATGGAGCAGAACTCGAGTGTCATGGAAGAGCAGCAGTTTTAAAGTTTTATACAACATGCTGCTGTTTTATTTTTCTGTCTTATATAAATATGGGACCATAGGATTTCTTGCTGTACATTCAAAAATAATTTGTCTGGCTTTGGGTTCTGTGGCCTCAATCCTATTCATACTTCCAACAATAGTAAACTTACTACATCATTGAGATTTACCTAAGTAAATTCAACATTCAACAACAGATTTAATGGGTCTATTCTATTAGGAACTACCTCTAGCATTCTGGACTATGCATCTTGAATTTAGGTTGGGGTGGGGTTGCTGTTTTGCTTAGGAGAACAAAATGTCTTGAGCTAACCCCAAACTTATAGGGTGTCTACCAGTCAGTTTGGGCAATACTGAGCTAAGAAGAGAAATGGCCTGACCAAGTTAAATTAACTTCATATGTGTGTGTGCATTTGTATTTGTCTCTCCTGTGTGTGCTTTAAAGAACTGTCTGAAAACAATTTTATAGTGCCTGATGTTTGTGAGGTTACTTTTAAACAGCTCGCTAATTCTTATGAGATCAAGATGATCTGTGGAAGAAACTTTGCAGTCTGTCATCACTTCTTATTTGTTAGTATTGCAGAAAAAAGGCTTTAATCCGCTATGGGTGCCACCATGTGGAACAATCACTCTTTTCGCATTAAGGCTTCTAGCGCGAGCGGGGGAGGGCGGCTTGCGCAAGAAGCCTTCTCTGGGAGGCTGCCGCTTCCCCCTCCTTCCTTCCGCAGGCGAAGGAACGAGCGGGGAAGCGGCAGCCTCCCAGAGGCGGCGGTGGCTCGTGCGTTCATCCGTCCCCCCGCGCGCGCGAGAAAGGAGCCTGTCCCGTCCATCCCCCCCGCGCGTGCAAGAAAGGAGCCTGTCCCGTCCATCCCCCCCGTGCGCGCAAGAAAGGAGCCTGCCCCGTCCATCCCCCCCGCGTACGCGAGAAAGGAGCCTGTCCCGTCTATCCCCCCCGCACGCGCAAGAAAGGAGCCTGTCCCGTCCATCCCCCCCCGTGCGCGCGAGAAAGGAGCTTGTCGCGTCTGCCCCCCGCGTGCGTGCGCGCGAAACAGGAGGTGTCACGTCTGCCGCACTAGCGCCCCGCCCTGCCCCTTCCTTCCACAGGGGCGGAGGGAAGGAAGCGCGACCCGGCCGCCTCCCCGACGCTCCGCACAAGAGGTAAGTGCACGCGGGCGCCAGGAGCGTTGCGCGAGCACGGGTGATTTTCGCTTCAAAGCGAAAATCAAAAAACCCGCGCTCGCGCCGCTTCAGTCCCGTGAGCCCGGCGGAAGTGGAAGTGCGTCGTGCGGAGCGACACTCCCACTCCCGCGAGGCTCACGGGGCTGTCGCGCAACAGGAGGCCCTTGTGAAAAGGGCCCTAGTGAGATCAGAAGGATTCCCTACACGGAGTATTTCTACCAATACATAAAGTGTATTTTTCCTTTTCTGGTTGATCGGGTTGTATTTTAATATATTTTTATTCTGTTAATTCTTTTGTGATTTTCTTTGAATCTCTCTCTCTCTTTCTCTCTCTCTCCCCTCCAGATTCAGAGGCAGTTGGCTATTGACTAAATGGCCAGTTTATAGGCTTACCTGACTCATCTGATTGACTTGCTGGAGGAAACAAGATGGTGGACAAGAGGCCCATTCGCGCTACAGTTATAGTGCTATTATTCACTTTTAACTGCCATAGTTCCATCCTATGAGCATTTAGAATTCTCAGCCAAAGCACTCTAGCGCGCCTTCAAAGTACAAACCCCAGGATTCCATAGGACCGAACCATGGAAGTTAAAGGAGAATGGTAGCACTATGATTGTAAAGTATGAATGGGCTCTAGACAGACCTTCAGTTCTAAGAAACAAGGGAATTGAAGTTCCTGCATGAAAAGTAGAGCTGGGTAACCTGTATATCAACAACCAATCTAATCAGGAGGGAGGGAGGGAGGGAGATATGTAGGGGAGGTGGATATAAAACACATAGATACACAGGCAAGAAGGCGGACAGTGAGAAGGAGTTCAGAGAGGGAGTATTTACAGAAAAGAGAGAGAGAAAGAGAGTGGCAGAAAAATAAAAATGGAGATGGCAGAATGAGAAATATAGGGTGGATGCATATCCTCCAACTCTTCTGATTTGGCAAGGATGGACAGGAGGAAAAAGGGGAGAAAGATTCTGACCTTTGGCTTAGGTAGTACTATTGCTGGTTTCGGCAACAATCACCAATAGCATCCTGATCCTAACAAATTGCCTCTGAGGAAATGGCACCCTCCACAGAAAATGGGCCCTCACACCTGATGTAAAGTATTCACTCTACCTCTTCATGCCACCAAAAAAACCCCAGAGGAAAGCACTTTGAATATTTTCCATGCATTGGCTGAACAGATGTTAAGATCACCTAATAGGCATAGTTAATATCTAATTGTATAAAGCTGAAATCAAAAGTAGATCTTTCTATCTGACTGCAAGAGAGTTAGGCTTATGATGAATGGACTAAAAGGTACCCTGTAGTGACAAAGAAAGATTAGGGCATTAGGAAACTGCTTTCCTGTGACTGAAACAGCTAGATCAACATTTGATTAGTTCCCAAATTGTAATTGAATCAAAGCTTTGAAGTGAAATGCAAAGGGGTATCGATTTTTCTTGTTGACTAATCAAGAAGCAACAATTGAAATGCTGAGAGAGGGGAAAAAGTGCCAGAAAACATACTTGCCATTAAAGCATAACATATGACAAAAGTCAATAGATGACTAATACAACGCATGTCAGGATACTTCTCATTACGTGAAATTAAACTGGTTATATTCAGCACTAACTTACCCTCTAGCTAACCTTATTGATTTCCATGTAAAACATCACCAAATATCTGCACATCCATCTTGCTATATGACAAATACCTTGTTATTTAACTGGATGTCTATATCTGCCTATATTGGAGTAAATGACAAAGTTTTTATATGCATGCACATAGCTTAAGACCAAGCACTTGATATTTCAACATCAGATGGTTCCCTGCATAAAAAGACAACACATATGCTTAGGACTTCAGCTGGACTTCTTTGGCTGTGGAGACAGAGAATCCACTTTCAGTTTTACATTTTCTCTTTCCTGATACTCAGGCCCTTTCTGCAACTCATTCTTTCTTGGCACTGGAGTACGGGATGCGAGAGCAGCCCCCAGCAAGAGGCTCTCACGTCCCCATTGCTTCAGCTCCTCAGCTGCCAGCTCCTCGTGCGAGAGCCCTGCCTCTTTCTTCCAAAGTGCAGCCTGGGAGTTTCCCAGGTTGCACTGGGGCAGGAAGCAGAAGCACCACGGCTCCGGAGTTCTGCATGCATGGCAAGTGTGTGCGGGGCCCCAGAACAATGCGCAATCGCACACCATTTTCAGCTTAAAACCGAAAATGAAAAGTGCGCAAGCGGCACCTGCCAGACCCTGGAGCGTTGCACGATTTTAAGTGCATCATGTGGATTGCTCCTCATATTCGCACGATGCTCAAGGGGCCCTTTCACATGGCAAATGCCATGTGAAAAGGGCCTCAGAGATGTTCAGGAACAGCCCTAATGTTGGAACCTGTTTCTTTAGAATCTCCCTTTGGCATTAGGAGAGTTCCTCATACAACTCAATGCAGTTGCAAAACTGTCAGTAGAGCCACTGCCTCTGTTACAACGGCTACACTGGACCCCTGAATGAAGCCTGAGCCCAGATTAATTTTTTATCCAGGTTACTTGGTTAAATTCCTCTCCACTTAAATGTATGTAGGTATGAGGGATGGTACGAATCCAGAATTTTCCAGATCTCAATCCCTGGAAGGGTCTGGGAATTCACGAATCTCACAAATCTCTAATCTTTCAAGTCCTTTTTTGAAAAGGGGTTTTAAAAGCAAGTGAAAGAAAGCACTTACTGAAAAGTGTTTCTGAAGCAGAATTTGACAAGTCTCAAGTCCTGCAACAAGGAAAGCACTTAAAAAAGCAAAAACAAACGAACACCAGCCTTTAGTCCAGTCCCAATTCTCTACCCTCAAGTCCAGTCTCAAGTCCAGTCTCAATAATTCCCAATCCCTACCTCCAGTCTCAAGTCAAAAGAACAGAGATTATTACATTGTAGAGGGAGGCAGCCGTGTGGACAGGCAGCTCAAGTGGGCATAGGCAGCCCCACAAGCGGGCACAGGCAGCCCAGTCGACACAGGCAGCATGAGCAAGCACAGACAGCAACCTTGGGCACAGGCAGCTTCTGCCACATGCACGTGGCTTTATGCCATGATTTTCACACATTCATGGGTCCACTGGCCAATCAGGCCTTTGGCTGGCCCCAGAGGTGCCAATTTTTTAAAACAAACTATTTTATTTGGTGGATTCAAAAGATTCAGTTTGCCTATTTTCATGCAGGGATTCAGATCCACAAATCTTGAATCCTTGCTAAGGATTTGAGGATTCAAGGATCCAAGGATCCAGTTGGCCCTTCCCTAGTAGTTACAAAAGAGCCAACTGGTAACCAGGTGCAATTATAGGTTCCTGCCAACCACATTCCTCAAAACCTATTACCACTACCATCCTCACCATACTTTTCAACTAGTTTCCAGATGAGCAAAGCGAATCTCTCTCTCCATTCCACTTGGCTTTATCTTTAACAATATGTCTTGGGTCTTCTGAGCTGAGTTTCACACTGAAATTTATCCAAAAGCTGGCCCTAGATCTGCCCTTCTCCTCTAGCATTGGATCAGCTCTGGAGCAGCTCTGGCTGAGCCGCCAAACCTGGATAATTCTTCCCTACATTTCCCTACAAGAAATTTTACTGCTCCGTTTCCATGCACTTTCACTTTTTTTGGTACACCTAGTAAATGGATATTGGTACTGGAACCAAGACAATGTCATCTGCCCTCCAATACTTTGCAGATGAAAATAGGGACACACATAGCTGAACATTAGATTGTAGCCCAAAGGGCATGGTCATACAAAAAGAAGACAAAAGTTCTTAATGAAGAAGAACACGTGAAACTATCAATCCAAATTCCGTTTTTGGAAATTATGTACCTGCTTAGGGAAAGAACAAATAAATCAGAAAGAAAGAAAGAAAGAAAAGAAAAAACTCCAAATCAGTAAATGTAATACTCTGTGTATGTGTGCATATGCAGCAGGATTAACATTAAATATAATATCATATAACATATTAGTGCATGATTTAAACACCTTGATCAGATAAAATTTAACAAAAGGATCAAGGAAAGTGATGGAAATGTGGGAAAAAGAAAAGCACTTTTTATCACATGTAGTGGTCATGTAAACAGGCCCTCTCCCCAGAAAAAGAAAAAAAAAGAAAGAGAAAGAAAGAAAGAAAAGAAAAATTTCACAATAAAATTAGTGAAACATTAAATATTTCATTTGAGAGGAAACCTGAAATATATTTACTGAATATCATAGATGAACAATTAGAACTGAAGATAAATGATAAATTAATATTATATGGGATCACTACAGCAAGGACAGTCTCTGCACACAAAAAGGAAAGAACAAGAGACACACCGTTTGGGTGACTGGTTATTTATAAGATGTTACATAATAATAGTAACGAAAAAACTTATAGTATTAATCAAGAGAAAACACTGAAAGAATTTGAAAAAGAGTGGGAACCAATTATAAACTATGTTAATCAAGAGGTAAAGAGAATGTGATTATATTGGCAGGGGGTTGGACTGGATGGCCCGTGTGGTCTCTTCCAACTCTACATTTCTATGATTCTATGATATTGTTTGTATATAGTTATTATCTTAAGAGTTTAATTATGGAATTTTTAGATTTAATGATAGAAGGTGTAGTAGAATTACTACAAAAAAGAAGATATTATTGGAATCAAATATAAATGTAAATTTAAGGTTTAAAAATATATAAATGGAAGACATAAGGGGGCTAAGAAGAGGAAGGAATGTTTGGTAAGTTCACTTTATGTTAAAATGATTTTAAAATAAGATTAAAAAACCCAGATCTACAGACAGAAGTGAAGGGAGTGTAAAAATATTTTCAGAACAAGATGCTTCTCTACAATATGGATTTTATTATAGGGAAACAGAAGATGAACTTGAAATCCATTTAAAGTATTAAATCTGTGTATATCTCCGGCCATTTCCACACTACACTGTTATAGTGCTATTATTCCACTTTCAACATCCTGTGGAATTCTGGGGTTTGTAGTTTACTGGGGCCAAAGAGCTTTCTGGTGGAGAATTCTAAATGCCCCTCCCTAAACTGTGAACCCCAGGATTCCATAGGATGTTGAAAGCTGAGTAATAGCACTATAACAGTCTAGTGAGGAAATGGCCTCTGAGAGAGATGAAAGAGATCCTGTTGCCCAGTGGTTGGGTGCTGTAATTCAAAGAGGATCCCCTTAAAGAAAGACACTCTTTGTTTAATGAAAGAAGCAAATACACTCACATGGGCTATTGAACCAAATCTCAGATAAGTGGCCACGACACTTCTTCATTTTACTGGAAATGGCAAGACTCTGCCCCCATCCTCTCTGCTGGAATAAGAAGACAGGCTACCATCAGCTGGGATGAGTGCAAACTAATTCTAACACCTTTAAAAAATTTCAGAAGCTGCAGCAAGTTATTTAAAAGAAAGAAGGGAAACCCATATGGCTGATCGGGAAATCCAGGTCGTCTCAAAATAAATAGAGAAACTTACAATGGAAAGGTCTATCTGTGATCCACTGCTATTGGAGGATGTGCGGTAAACAAGTAGAGCTTTCCAGACATTGTATTTTAATGATAAGCAGTGAGCACTGAAGGCTGGAATCAATTTGGCCAGTAGTCTGGCATGTTGAAAAGTGGCCCAGCAATTATTCAGAATGCAGTCTTACTGATTTCATCTGGACTTAGTCCCAAGTGTTGCAGCCACAGCTGATGTGAAAATGGAAATATTCCAGAGTACTCCATTTGGTAGGATTTTGGTACTCAATTTTTCTGTGGGAGGTTTATGTTTAATTTGAAGTGAATCTTCACATTGTTCTTTGAGGCTTCCATAGCTGTCCTAAATCCATACAACTTTATTTGGCAGTATAAATGACAAAATTGGAAGTGCAATCCAAAGAGAAAAGTCATTGTGTACTAAATTCCTTAGGGTGGTGCGACATATACAATTGTCCCCTATTTTATATTTGCAAGCATCTTGTAAGTTAGACTTGACTGAGGAAGCAAATCTGTACTCCATAAGTTTTCTAGTTGCAGTCAGTGATCTCTGCTAAGGTGGTCTGGGGAAAGAATGATAAAGAGCTGGAAATCTTGTATTTGGCCTTGGTGAAACCAGAGAGAGAAAAAATTACACCTTGCTTCACAGAACCTGGCTCAGAAAACAGTCATATCCTTGACATTAGAGAGGTAGCACCATGTTTATTAACTTGAATTACTTATATGGTTCAATTTGTAGGGTAAACTATTGGAAATAAACTCTACTGAATCCAATGTGATTTATTTTTTGAAACAAATAAAAGTGTGCTGCAAGATACAGTAGATACCTGAGCAGAACATCAATTGAACAGAAATTAAAAACTAGAGCCTTTTCTGCACCATATCTGGATCCCGTGACATCCCAGTGTCATCCTGGCACTGCCATTGTCAGGATGAGAGTGTGTCCCAAACACTCCCCTCTACACTTGGCCAGCTGCTGGTGGATGGTAGCCTTCAGGGCATGTTCCCTCCTTCCACAGTGCAGCCGGCCTCTTCTGGCACTGCACTAAGGAAGGAAGTGCTTTGATAGTGCTTCCACTCTTCCTACACAGCCCCAGCTGATACAATTGTCAAGCAAAAGGGGCCTATTACCAGATTTTTCCCCAGTAATACTATAACGTGCAATTATAATGGCTGGGGACGTGGCAGGAGTCGAACTGTGACAATGTTGCGTGATAGCATGTATCGCAGACTTACTTTCTATGCGTCACCATGCTGGGATGGGACTGTAGCACAGAAATGGCTTAGGTCTGCCTGGTCTAGGGCCATTTCCGCACAAGACTGTTATAGCGCTATGATTCCACTTTCAACATCCTATGGAATCCTGGGGTTTGCAGTTTCAGGAGGGGCCAGCTGGCCCCTCCTGAAACTCCAAATCCCAGGATTCCATAGGATGTTGAAAATGGAATCATAGCGCTATAACAGTCTTGTGCAGAAATGGCCTAGGTTATCATCTATATACTATTCTACACTGACTTAGGGCTCACTGAGCACAAGCCAAAATTATAAATCATGTTTATTGTGTGGTTGGTAATCATGCCAAGATGTAGTTAAACAGCTCCATTCACAGTGTTCTCCAATTAAGTATTTTCAATTAATACTCTCAAAAATAAATCCCCAATGATGTGGGCCCCTGAAAATATCATTCAGCTATCTCCTTCATTAAAGGCTGTTGATCGTCCTGTATTATTTGCTTGATAAATGTGCAGTTAGCTAGCAGTCCTATACAACACACATATGTTGGACTGATTTTCACTTAGTATGCATATAAAATATTAGCCCATGTATTTCAAAAACATGCACACAAACCAGAGGCAGATCTCAAATTAACATGACATATTTCTTTTATATGAATACTATTTGACTGATCTTATTTTTAACCCTTCAAAATTAAAAAAAAAAATCCTGCTAATGTGCTCCCTGAATATTTTTCTACTCACCTTTTAAGATCAACTTCATTAATGCAAAATGGAATTCTGTACTACTATCATTCCCACTCAAAATGGATAGGACATTTTGTATTCTTTTGTTTATGTTTGCTGATAAGATGCTGGTGAGCCAAACTCATTGCTGGTGGCTTAAATCTACCATATGGCAAAGCATTGGTGGCCAGCTCTACCGTATGGCAAAGTGAGACAGTTGACCCCAAGCATCAGACACTGAGAATTGCTAGTATAGTATTTGAAGAAAGAGTTGTGTATCATAGATTGCTTCTTACAGAAATCCATTTTGGTTTAATCCAAGAGTTCCTGAAATCATCTTTACTTAGAGGTATGACCAATATTCTAAAAAGTCAAATGAGTTCTTTCAATCCCCTCCGACAGATTTAAAAATTAACTTAAGCCTTCATTTTTTGCCTAAATGAAGTTTCGCAGTTGGTTTGTGCTTATCTCTGTTTAGGGCTAGTGCTGCATCCAGCAATGTGGAAGGGCTCTCATTAAGCAAAATATATAATACCATCTCCCTGGAGTTACACTGTATGTCTTTAGTATTCATTACAGTTTCTCATTTATTATTATTATTTTTCTTCAGCTTAGCCACCTAATGGGTTAGAGGATTTAAGGATTTGTCTATAATTGCTCCCAGATCTCTTTTTAGGTCAATACATTGCTGTTCATTTTCCATTTAACTGTGAAACACTCTCTTTATTTTTGGTTCCAAAACTCATTAGTCCACATTTATCTGCATTTGTCATCCACCAGCCAGGTGCATTAATTACTTTCCTCATTAAGTATTACATTACTCTATTACTTCTGTTCAAATGGGAGGGGGCATCCCTACAAAGAACACCTCACTTATTTGTGAATATTTTAGCGAACAAACAGCGCTGCTTCTTTTATTACAGGATGATGGCATTGCCAAAGTTGTCACTAGAGATAATCACTGTATCTTACAAATAAAATGGGCATGGAGTCTTAAATCTCTCTGATGCTATTAGTTGCTTGGCCAAAAATTAGAGATGGGAAAATCTGTCAGGCTTGTCTTCTTGTGGTTTTCACTCCCCTCCCTTTCCACATGTATTCTCTCTCTGCGTGTTTTTTTTAAAAAACCTGCACAATATTATACACACACACACCCATTGTCTTAAGGTTGTTTGTCACATCTTACAATTGTGTGCAGTTTTGTGTATT
The DNA here is from genome assembly GCA_948474755.1 of Ctenosaura bakeri. Taxonomy (NCBI): domain Eukaryota; kingdom Metazoa; phylum Chordata; class Lepidosauria; order Squamata; family Iguanidae; genus Ctenosaura; species Ctenosaura bakeri. The sequence continues at coordinate 304,893 of CAOLHI010001498.1, forward strand.
TTTTAGTGTATTTTTATCTCCTTTTCCAGAATGGATTACAAGCTCAGAAATGCATGGATGCAAGTTGCATTCCATTCTTCATAAAGTTCCAGGAAGTGTTGAAAATCCTGATGAATTTCTCACTCATTTGTAGCAGGACTGTCCAACACATTATTAATGCATATATTCTGATGTAATTAGTACATTTTACATGGGGGTATTACATAATCCTGTTGTTTGTAATGCTATAGTTATAACCTACCTCCCAGACAGCCATATAACTGCATCCTTATCTTGACTGATCTAAGTAATCCATTAATTGCTGCATAGTTTTAGGCAATGCTACACTTCCCTCCTTCATCTTGCCTCATCAGTATCATGTATCTGCATAGCTGCAAATACAGTTTCATTGCCACAGATATGGGAATATAGTTACTAACTTTTATCTTAAAGATCTAACTTGTTCCAATCAGTATTTACATACCTTCCAGCATTTCACAGATGAAAACTGGGACGTGTGTCACCAAGTGACACCAGAGTGTTGTTAAGATGGCAAAAATTATTAATGAGGAAGAACAAGCTTGGAGAGGCCGCAGCAGTTTGCTTTTGCCAGAATCTACAAGGAAGGGCACAATTCTGCCTCCTCCTCTCCCCCACTCAAGTTAACTGAGCACAAACTGTTACAGGCCAAGTATATTTAGTTGTCAATTTTTCAGCATGCTTATATAATTTAACAATGCCTTAACAGACACTGTGGGAAATTAGGAAATTATAGATGAACCTCATGATGATGTTGAAGAGTCGTAGTAGTATGGAATGATAAAAGACTACGCTAAATAGTTTAATAGTTAATTATTACCATGCCTGTTAAGAGGCTGAATACAGAGATAAAGTCCCAGTCATGTAGGAAAGTGGAGGCAGAGGGGACAATTTGCTGTGGGTAGCAATATTTCTGGGGTGTCCCAGCCCGTAGCTATGCCCCCGCATGCCCTGGCCGCTCCCCCATGCACCCTGGCCATTCCCGCATGCATCATAGCCACGCCCCACACAATAGCCACATCCTCAAGCCATAGCCCCACCTCCCTCCTGCCCTCTCCACACAGTCCCAGTTCTGCCACTGTAAAGTCCCTATGAAAGTGAACATCTAGAACACCATGTGATGTGATGTATGCAATGTATGATGCCTCACATTCAATGTAATGAAGTTGAAATGTCCAAACCCTGCTATGTCTGTTTTTTTCCCTGAAGGAAAAACAGTTTACGTATCTATGCATGTTTATAATAAATTGTCTAAAACAGTACAAAAAAGCCTGAATGTTTCCCATATAAATACCCCAAAATTCCAACATTTAAGAATGCTTGAGTGGAATATTATGTTAACTTGGCCTGTCTGGTTTAACCACCATCATGTGTTTGGCACTAAAGTGGCCACAGGTCGATAAAGGTGAGTCCAGACAGAATCCAGAATGAGCTGACAAATGGCAAGGATGCTCAATCCTTCAGTTGAAGAGAGAGGGGTGGGGAACCATCCCTATTTCAAAACTACTTTTGCACTTTGAATTCAATTTACAGCAGAAGTGTGAGGAAAGTGGGAAGAGGACAGAGAAACTGGGACATGTTAAGAACAGGTGAAAAGGGAGGACAAAGAGGATTAAATGTGAGTGTACCCGTCAAATCGGGATAATTGGAGAGTATATGTTCATTACCAGTAAGATTCCAGAAGACTTATAAGAAGCAAATAACTCTGTTTAAATGACATAAAAAGATATAAAGGAATCCTTTAGTAACTTTTGAGACCAAGGGGAAAAAATACATCTGATAGAGCGGGAGCATTTTTTAACAAGAGGAAACAAGCAGAATTCACTTCCCATTCATGTCCTGTTTCAAAAAAGCTTCCTGTGGGGCTAAATTGGCAAGCCCCCCCCCCATGACCAAGAAATGTTGCACACACCCCTAGAAGGCATTAGGGTGCATGCTGGAATTTTTTTTTTTTTGGCATTTTTTTTTTGACACCTGGATTAAGTATTTCATTTCCAGATACAGTTTTTTAAAAAAATGTTATTCCATATAGTAAGAAGTTGGTTATAAAGTATGTCTCAGCAACCTGGAATTGTAGCAATATCCATCTCCTGAATTATATTGATGTGTGATTCTGTGAACAGCATTTTCCACAATACCCAGAGGAGCAACAAAAGCATTTGGGGTACAAAGAGCTTTAAGAAGTCCTTTGTCAAGTATAGTTCAATGTCATAATTTACACGTCATTCTTCCTTTTCAACATTTCCTACTCTAAGACTCCTAAAGCAATGTCCAGAGTACCTTTTAAATCCCAGCGTGTGTATGGAGCATTTTGCTGTGTTTAAACTTCACAGTTCTTTGGTATACATCAAGACCACTTTGGTATGCATAATAATGATTATCATTTTCCGTTGCAAAGCATAATTACATAAATATTTTCCCTGGGAATAAAGCTAAATTATAAATTTTTACGCATGGCTCTGTAAGCAATGATTTTAATATGTGCAATATATTTTGGCTAGAAGGCAATTAAAAGCCAGAATATTTGCTAACATCTACCAAAGAGTGATATTGATTTGTTCAACTGCTCTAAGCTGAATGGATAGCATTCATTTTCTCATGCTGTTGATTAGAAGACGCAAGGGCTCAGGCAGGTGTAAATGCTTGACAAAATGTTTATGGGATGAGACAATGGAAACCCTAAAGGGAAAACAGGATGTTAATTTAAAATGGTTCCCATTTACTTTGGTGCTACGAGCTGAGCAACTGTAGTGAGGTATTTATGTTTCTTAAAACAAATGTGCTGAGAATGTGGTCCCTAAAGTTGCAATATAAAAAACTCACCTGTGAAATTATTTATTTTAAAGTAAAGGCACCAAAGTGGAGGCTGGGAAGAAATTACAAACAGGACTTGCTTAGGAAATGAGAAAGGTTTCCGAGCATTAGAATATTGTTAAAAATAAAATAAAATAAAACAACCACAACAGCAGTCACAGAAAGTTTCAAACTTACTTTTCAATTATACAAGTGTCATTCACCATCTGTCAGCCTCTACATTTGGCCATTTATCTGTATGATGAGTCACTGCAGGGAGCTATCAGTATTGCCATTACTTTATTTAATGAGGGCCTTGTCTAGTTGCACCCCATTTGACAGCTTGTGTCCGTATCATTCATCCATTGCCAGACAACCATCAGCGTAGCAGGAGATGCAATGTATGCAGCCATTATAGCCTGCTGCTATTCATTCTGTTAACATTGTTCCTGAGTAAATGTCTTCCTTAAGTCCATCCATCCTGTGAATGCTGACAGCCTGATCCAAACATGTTAAGTCTGAAGCAGGTCTTGCTAAGCTGAATGGGACCTGCTTTCTTGATCAGGATGATAGTGTGAGCTTTTTAAAAAAAATATTTAAAAACCCTACGGAATTCCTTTGAATTTCATTGAGATTATTCTTCTGTCATATATTAAAGCACACTGAAATCAGAAGGAAGATAAAATAAGTGCCAGAAAACTGAAAACAACATGTTCTGGTTTGGGATTTCTAGTGGTTCTAGTTTGGGATTTCTAGTGGTTCTTTCTGATCCTGGGTAAGGAAAACAGACATAATGGGAACCTTTCACTTGACACAATGATATCATTGTGATTCCACTCTAACTGCTATGGTTCCATCTTACAGAATCCTTAAGGAGGGGCATTTAGAATTCTCAACCAGAGAAGACCTCTAGTGTTTCATCAAACTACAAATCCAGGATTCCATAGGATATTGTCATGGCAGTTAAATAATAGCACTATGATTTTGGAATATTGAAGAGACAATGGTCAGCTCTTCCATTGAGTAGACTAAGCACTCTTCTTGTTGTCAAAGCAAAGGGGGCAGTGAATGATGCCTTCCTTCCAACAGGGTTGCTGTTAATGCTCTGAGAGCTCTTCTGAGAGTGGAACATTGTCTGCCTCTGGAAAGCTGTCCTACTTGGTTCCTTCTTGTGCCAATGCTGCAGGGGAGGAACAGTCAGTACACAGCTATCTAGAGCCCAAATACATAGTTCTGAGAGGTTCTCTGATTAAGGCACTATGGGCCTTTTGGTTGGGAAATTGCCTGTGCTTTGGTAGCACAAGTGGACTCCATGTCTACTTCATCCCACAGTGTTTGGCTGTGATGAAGAACCTCTAAAAATGAGGCGTTTGGAACAAGAAGTGGAAGGAGGAGATGGTGATATTGGAGGGACTATGGCGAAAGCAATGATAGATGGTGTGTGTGTGTGTGTGAGAGAGAGAGAGAGAGAGAAACAGAAAGAGAGAAAGAGAAGTCCTACAACAACAAAGGTGGTATCCTTGTTTTCCCACCTCAAGTAAAAGGATACTCCGTACTTCAACTGTGCATGCACAGTTCTAGGTTGTCTGGTCCAAAGGAGCAGATTGTTTATTTGTTAATCCAAAATGAACTTGACTTCTGGTAAGAATGGATAGTCAGTCTAGTTCTGTTCCATATCAGCTTCTTATGTATTTGGTCATAAGGCTGTTCTGTCCCACTTTTGCAGTTGCATCATATTGCTTCAAAACTAAGATTACAGATTTTTCAAAACTAATTTCAAAATAAAAACAGCTGCACAAAATTTTGTTAGTAAGTATGTATTTAAATATCATATCAGATTGCATCTTCTCACAAGAATAAAGTTTTATAAAGTATTTGCTCTTAAAATTCACATTTTTATCCATTTTATCTTAATACACATTTTAATGTATTTTACACATTTTACACTTTTTAATGTATTTTCTTTTGAGCCAAGAGATATACAATAAAATTCAGAAAAGTGAGAAATGTGAGGGAAAATCACATTCCAGCTGCCAGCTGAGTCTGGAAGACCTGGTCACTTTGCATCTGAATTCAAAAAGATTTAATTCTACAAGCAGGAGACTAGGGGCCCAATAACACTACACTCTTATAGCACTATTATTCCACTTTAACTGCCATGGTTCCATCCTATGAAATCCTAGGATTTGCAGTTTAGGGAGGAGCATTTAGAATCTTCAGCCAAAGAGTTCTTGGGCCTCATGGAACTACAAACCCCAGAATTCCACAGGATGTTGCCATGGCAGTTAAAGTGGAATAATAGCCCTATAAGAGTGTAGTGTGATAGGGCCCTGACACAAGACATTTTTGCTGCCTGAGGTGTGACAGCAAATAGTTTCCTTCCTATTGGACTAGTATCCAAAGCCAGCCAAGTTGTGCTGACTGACCCATGAATCGTAAGATCGCTAAATAATTTCTCTATTTCCTTGGCAATAAAAATACAACAATTCTAAATAAAATATATAACAACTTGCTGTTCTTTTCAGAATTCCCCAGATTTGCTACCTGAGAGGGACGCTTCACTATGCCTAATAATAGTGGAGACTTTAAACATAGGTATCTAACACTGTGCGTCCTGAAGTCAAATGTTAATTGAGTATTCAATAGCCAATATTTACTGTTGATATATGACATCAAGCATCCAATGGCATTTGACATCTGATGATATTTGAAAGAAAGATAACCATTTTCTTTCCCCCTCTGGCAGGAAGGGGTCTCCAGAATCTGCAGCAGACTGGAGCTTTGCTTAACTGGAGGCAGGAGGATTTTCTGCCTTTGTTTGCAAGGTCAGGCTGTATTGCTTGACAGCTGTGGGAGTGACTCTCAAGGAGTCCGGCTTCCTTTCCTGGCCTACCAGACAGCAGATGTGTACTTCTGGCAGACCAACTAAGAAACTTTACATGGGAGATCAAAATCTGCATATTACTATTTACTTTGACACTCGCCAATTTTACAACAGATGTCAAAAGCAATCGACAAATAACAATACTGTCAAAAAAGAAAAAATCACAAGACAACACAAAAAAACCCATAACATATCAGGCCTTTCCACCCTTGTAGACTGCTGGGCCCTCTACTATATACCAGCTCCCCTCCCACATCATTGGCTCAGTCTCTCATAGCTCACAGCTTGCTATTGTCTCTGTCTTCTGTTACTTTCACACAACACTGTTATAGTGCTATTATTCCACTTTCAATATCCTATGAAATCCTGGGGTTTGCAGTTTAGGGAGAAGTGTTTAGAATTCTCAACCAGAGAGCTCTTTGGCCTCAGCAAACTATAAACCCTAGAATTTCACAGGATGTTGAAAGTAGAATAGTAGTGCTATAACAGTATAGTGCGGAAATGGCCTTCTTCCTTCTCATGACAAGCTGCTTCAGACAGATGATAAAAAGAGGGGGAAAAAATTCTCAAAAGTGGAATAATAATTTCAAGCTAGGAATCTGGCTATCAGAAGCACTTGTGTGGCTCTTTAAAAATGTGGATTGGAAGATTATATAATAGAGCACAGGAGCTCTAATACAGAAGATAGGTCACACAGGGCCAAACTGTATTTCTTCTTCATATGTAGCATGCAGAGAAACCTATACTGTCTTATCTTTTCTCTCAATTAACTATAGGCAAGAGACCAAATCTTACCTGGGGCACAATGTGTAGGGAGCAGAGGCTTATGTCAGCTACTGGAACCAACACAAACATCCTGCCCAGCTAGGGCATTTTGCTGCAAGTATCATTTGTAACAAGAGGGACTTTTTGTCTTAATATGCTAACAGTGCAGGGGTGGGGGAGTTTGCTCTGCTCAGACCCGGGAATGAAAACGTACACTGTACTCCTGGTCTGTAATTAGGACAAAACACATTACATATCAAGTGGTAATCATTATCTGAAACTCAGTGTGCAAAATGGCTACTAGCACAGCACTGGGATACAAACTACTGATATATAGCAAATATCTAAGGAAAATAAAATGTCCAGTTGCCAAACCTCTCTAGTAATTTCATTGGGCTTAGTTGAAGGAATGTTTTTTAAAGAAGAAGAAAAAATATTCGAGATGCAAAAGATGCAAATAAAATTTGAGGAGTAATGTTATTATAACTTGCTTTGTTGCTGTTACTGCAATCAAGTTGGCTTTGAATAACAGTGACCCTGTGAATGAGAAAAGTCTGTTTTAACAGCCTGCTAAGGCCTTGCAAACTCAGAGCTGCTTTCTTGACTCTGTCTGCTTATAATGTGGTCTTCTTCTTTCCCTACTGTCTTCAACTTTATCAAGTATTATTTTTTAATGAGTTATGGCCTCTCATGATATGCGGAAAGTACACTCTCAGTTTAGTCATTTAGTCTTCTGTGGAGACTAAACACTTAACTTAGGCCCTTTTCACATGGGGTTAAAAAAATGGTGTAGATCGACCTCCACGGAGGTCGTCTACACCGTTACGTGAATTGGGGTGGATTACTCTTGAGTAATTCCACACCCCAATCTGCAGTTGGGCGCCTGCAAGTGGTGGTGCCACGTGCTTTTGAAAAACCACATTTTATGTGTTTTTTCAAAGGCACGGGGTGTCGAGCCCCGTCGCAGCGCCCGTATGGATTTAAGGACGCATGAAAGGGCGTCCCTGCAGATCAGGCAGGGGGCGGGATTTCTGACTGGCGAGCTTCTCCGATTGGTGGAGAGGCTCTGCCAGTCAAAATCCGCCATTTTGGGTGCTGCCAGGTGCCGAGGACGCCGCGGGATGCTGCTGCATGTAGAGCAGCGAAATGCTCTGCTCCGTGCGGCGACGGAATGAGGTAAGTCCACGTTTTAGCGTGGCTTTCCCTGTTTCCCCACCCACGTGTGGAAAGGGCCTTACTCTCAGATCTATTTATGGTCCTGCTGTATTACAAACATTTGCCTGTATACAGAACGACTCCTCTAAGATACCAAGAAACCTATCCATTACTTATTTTTGTTTTCTAAAGCCAGTGTGATTTGAGATATTTTGCTGGTTTTGAAATGCAACTGCAAAACTTCACTGTTTCTAAACAGTTAAAGAGTTCTAAGATTATTGTCTTAGCCATAGGCAAAACAGTAAAATTTTATTGACTGAATAATACTGTTATTTCTGTAGAATCATGCAAACTTATACTTTTTGGCCATAATCCAGCCTACAGTTATGAGCACTGAAATCTAATTGAAATACATGTGGCTTAAGTTTAGTTTGTGGCCTCTATCTTGTGAATTAGCTTATCTGTTTTCCCTTTGGAGGGTTTATGTTTTCAATATATTGCCTGCTCAAGCTTTAGGAGAAGATAATATGATGATAGTAAGGCACCAATCCTAGGCACAATTCCCTAGCAGTAAACACCAAACAGTGGGATTTACTTTTAAGTAAACATGCCAAGGATTGCACTATAAGTCAGTAATTTAAATAGTCTACATAGCTGAATAGTTATTTTTATTTTATGCTGTGTATAATGTCATTGCTATTTTGGCTTTATCTAGCAGTTGCTTGTTATAATATTAAATGTGGTTACGATTGTAATTTTATATATATATAGTGCAGAGTCAATCAGGCTGAATTCAGTGGAACTTAGTTCTAAATAAGCAAACAGAGAATTGTGCTGTAAATATGTCAGGATTTTTGAATGTCATTGAGTTGATATTTACTGTCTGAATGCCACAGAACCTTCTTGGATGCCCATTATGATGTTTGGGTAGCTAAAAGTTTTATCCTTTTACACATACACATGACCATGACATAGTTTTATCACTGCTTACCCACTGGCAAAAGGTATTTTCTGCTGTATTGAGGGAATAATTCTAGGGTGTCAGAAGCGGCCAATCTTCCTAGGTTTTAGGCTAGTTCGATCATGTTAAAATTTATTTTTATACAAAGAAAACTTTAAATATTAAACAATGTAACTTGTTTTCAGTAATAACTTATATACTATAAACTAAATTCCATAACTATTTGATACAATGTATTTCTTAGCCACACAACAGTGGTCACTGATGGTTGCCATGTCAGTGGGATAATGAATCTCATCCAGGTTGTAATTTGAACTTTAAAGGATCTATTGCATGAGCTGCACCCTGTTTCTAAAATAGGTTCAATTCTTTGGATAGTTCTTTTAGAATTCAGGCTGAAAATCAGAGCAGATTCACTGTCCTATTTACATGTGAGCCACTCACAACCAATGCTACACAAACACCCATATTATTTCCAGATTATGTTCATGTAATGTGATGTGTGTGTCTATATAATAACTAATCCACGTAATCACAAATAAGACTGCAGGTATTTCATTAATCATTTTTTTCCTGAATGCCCAGAACTTGGTATCCTGCTATTCTTCTCTGGATGAACAAACCATGTTTGTTTGCATATGTAAGAAATGAATTATTTTATTTTTAAATTATCTTTCTAATAGACTATTCCATTCAATGGAAAAGATAAATACATGACTCTCTATGGAAAAAAACCTGTCATTTTTGCCTTTTTGCATGTTTGAATTTTGCAAAGTTTGGCCAATTTTAATCCACACCAAAATTTTCACCCATTCCTAGATAGGAAGCGTGAGAGATAGAGAGATAGTTAGAATGTATTTATATATTTAAATAATCAATATTTATTTATTATTTGTGTATTTATTCTCTGCCCTTCAATTACCATAATAAAAAAAAAAAAGCTCCCAGAGCAGGTTACAAATTTTCAATTTTACAATTTCCTGCCCTCTGGCTTACAGTTTAAAAAGACAGGAAAGACAAGAAAATGGAGTGGCAATGGGATAGGGGATAACATTCAGCAAATGCCTTTTTCTAGTCTCTTTCTCTCTCAGAGGCCACAGCAGTGGCAATTGGGATGGAGGGAGGGCCTTTCCACAGTCACTGGAATTAAAGCATTATGGTGCTGTGCCTGGTGTTGTTCTCTCCTCCAGAGGCCAAATCAATGGCAGTTGGAATATGACCTGAAAAGTACCATCCAGGGCAATAGGTTTCGTCAGCACATTGTACGTATGGGTCACTGTTGTGGGACATGATCAAACAACAAAATTTTCTTACTATTATCTTTCATCGTAACTTATACAGTATCTAATATCTGAGAAGGAAGAGAGAAGGCATATGAAAGACAGAGGACGTTTCTGCCCTACACTGTTATAGTGCTATTATTCCATTTTCAACATCCTGTAGGATTCTGGGGTTTGTAGTTTCTTGAGACCAAAGAGCTCTCTGGCTGAGAATTCTAAATGCCCCTCCCTAAAGTGCAAACCATAGGATTCCATAGGATGTTGAAAGTGGAGTAATAGCATTGTAACAGTGTAGGATGGAAATGGTCTAGGAACAAGAAATGCAAATTTTACCTCAGTATAGTTTAAAAATATTGAAGTGTGAAACTGTAAGAACTATATGTGACTATTTGTTTCAGTTGTACCTCCAGCCAATGGTGCACTTTATTTTGCATACTTGGCTTAATTCTTTTGAATATATGACTGCCCTAACCTCTCTGAGGTTGAACATTATAAATAACAGTGGTCTCTCAGCTGATTTTGCTGGCTCTTCTTCTGAATCAAGGATGAATATATTTAATTCTGATGCTTTTACTAAGCAGACCTCATGAATGCCCCTGCTAACCTTTGCAAGTGAAGAAATATGACCATTTATTTCAGCTTTTAGTGCTTTGGCCCTTATGTAGTTTTTAATGCCTGGTGGAAAAAGGTTTCTGAGAAATTAAAAGGAAGCACACCTGCTATATTGGAAAACCTGCTAAGGTGATTTTCTCCTTTCCTGTAGCACTTTCCATTTATTTTCAAGTAAGTGCCTCTGAGACATACAAAATCACACAATTTAACACAGCCTTCCCAACCAATTTTGGGTACCCCATAATTCCTCACCCTTGGCCATGTAAGCTGGAACTAATAGAAGGCACAGTCCAAAATATCAAGACAGAACCTGGTTAAAACAGTCTGGTTTAGAATATCAATTGTGCAGACAGAAAATAGCACAGCCCCTTAATTTTGATATTTTGGTTTTCCAGAAGAAAATTGATGCTATTAACTAATATTAAAGTCTATACAAGTTACATTTCTGTCTGTCAACACATCACTTGATGTGCAAGTGGCTGGATGGATTTTCACCAAATCTGGAAAGTGTGTTTGGGATGGCCTGATTTGGAATAAAAGTGGTGTATATGAAATACATTTTGAGGTAACCTACAAAGGCATCCTACCTAGTTTTTAATTAAATTTTCACATTTGGAAAGTATGTTTGGGAGGGTCTGGCTTAAATTGTAAGCTAGGTGTTGTACACAGAAATGATACTTGGTGTCTTAGGAGCGCCCATATTCTTTTCTTCATCTTGTGGATGAAAAAACTCCACATCAGCAAGAAGGAAGGAAGTGTATTTTTAGACAGCCTGACAATCAATCTCTGAGGGTTACCCAAGGACCTTACAACTCCTGATCTATCTATTGGGAGCGGGGGAATTCCAAAACCAATCTAACCAAGCCCAACCTGGCATCCAAAGCTGCCATTCTCATCCCAACTGGGAGACCATGGACCACTCAGTTGCATGACAGCAAAGTATGAAATCCTTGCTGCAGCATCATCTGGCACAGCAGCCAGCTGGTAAGCAAACCACACTGCTCCACAGTCATCACCTTATCACTGTCTCTGCTTCAAAATTCTCACTTGTCACTGATTCAGTCCAAGCACTTGCCACTGGTCTACACTGCTTGTGCACTGGCAGGTGCAACCCTTTATCCATAAAGAAAAAGAGGAAGGGGCAGCAAAGTTTTGTTTTTATTGTCTCAGACTCTGACCCTCATGGTCTCCATTGTGGTGCTAAGTGACACATTTACATGGCCTCTGTTCCCCAGAGCCCAGCAAATACACCTCTTCCCCCACACAGGGGAAGCTATTAGTGTTGCTAGGTTTTCAAAACAGCAATAAAGGACAGTGAAAATTCATGACATGCAGGAATGACAACCAGAAGGTAGCTGTTAACATTTCAACTTTTACTTAAATGCCAAATGAAAACATTGATTTCAGGTAACTTAGCTGTGTGTTTTGATGTAAAATTAACTTATCGTGCACATTCATAATATTGTGATGCATGTACTTTTCTCTTTATGAAGAGCCCACACCTCAAAATATAGACTGTTTTTGGCAATTTATGTAGATAGTTCAGTCTATATAAAAGGAAAAGCTCCCCAACCCTCAAATAAGGGCCATCTGGAATCCTGATGATAATAATATACAGATATCATAATAATCCTGATTCTAAAACAATAATATATCCAAAAATATATCTGACATTAAAACCAAAACTCCTTCTAAAGTATATGCCTTGTAAAGTACATAACATTATTTACTTAATTTAAAAATAAAACTGCAAATTTAAATCTAAGAACTTGGCTTTAGCTTGTATTTTAATAGCAGTTATAAACACTAAATTGTATTGAATTTGAACAGGACCATGCCAAGAATAGCTATACCTACTGATTGCCATATCGGTGTTAAAAATGTGGTGCAACTCAGAAGAAAAAAAGGTGAGCGCCAGGTCAGCACCACAGACATGGTTGAATACATAATGATGCAAAATAAGACTTTTAAGGAATATGTATGAACTTAAGGTCTTGTACCTGGATGGCTGAGCCAGTGAGTTGTGGTTTCTCCTGCACAGATTTGTTTGTTTGTTTTAATCTCCAGTTCTATCCTTAGATATGAAGAAATTTGTGAATTCTGATATGGTATTATTTTTTTAAAAACACTATAAAAATATTCTCACCTGTCTCTACATCATGGACACTTTGGCTTCTTTGCAGCCTTTTCCCACTATACATTTTTAACATGATTCCTCTTTGCTGCCATGGCAACTTCCTGTAGAATCCCGGGCTTGTACTTTCACAGGAGGCACTAGAGCTCTTTTGCTGAGTATTGCATATGTCTCTCCATAAACTGTCAATTGCAAGATACTACAAGATGGAACCATTAAATCATTAAAGCAGAATCATGACACTATGGACTTTTCCGCACTTGGTTTTTAAAATGGGTCAGTGCGTCCTCCCACGAGGACGTTCGCATTTGGGGGCGAACTGAGTTCGCACTACTTACCGTTTGTCTGAACTTCAGCTCGCTCCGGAATGCCCAGAACTGGTGGTCGCCTGTGCTATTCAAAGACCGATTAAAAGAGGACTTTCAATAGAACGGCGCGCCCCAGTCCGTCGCTCTGCAAAGTATAGATCTACAGGCTCGCCCCAGTGCGAGTCTACAGATCTTCCAGGGGTGGGTTTCCAGCTGGCGAGCTTCTCTGGTCGGTGGAGACCCTCCGCCAACCGGAAGCCTCCATTTTCGTCACCGGAGAGTGTGTAGAGCGGGCGCATGCTGCTCCGGACCATCGTGGAACGTCGAGGGGGGAACGTGCCAGTCTTGTGAGTAACGGACTGCCCCATTTCCCTCCCAAAGTGCGGAAAAGCCCTATAACTGTGTAGTGGGAAAGGATTACCAATATTGTCAGAGTACAGCTCCAATAATCCCTTTGCCTAGGGCTGATGGAAGTTGCAGTTCAAAAATATGTGAAGGGCTAAAGTTGTCCATGTCAACATCTGGAGGGCCACAGCTGCCCACTGCTACATTGAGAGGATGATATATGAAATATTCCACCTGCTTTTGGAAAAAAAAATTGATCTACATGCATGTGTTTGTTGTGTTAAAATATTTCTGTCAAGCCCTGTATCTAAAGATCTCAGGGTAACATAATAAAATCAATCCTTTACATGATTTTAAAAAGTAAATATAATTTACAGTGATTCTAAAACATACTTATACTGTGTAACAACTTTAAAAAGTTAAAACCATGTCCATGTAAAATTTGGATAAAATCATTAGACACCAAAGGCTTTACTAGAGCTATGCATTCACTTGGTGCCAAATGAAGCCAACTTTGGTACCCATTAGGCCTCTAAGAGGAGGGCATTTCACAACTGGAGTGCCAAAATAGAGATGGCCCTTTCTCATATTCCCACAGAAGTGTGTTGCCCCCAGTGGTAGGACACAAGGAGGACCTTTGCTTACCATTTCATAGTTCAGAATCCTAACTGAAGATGATTCCACACTCTGTGCCTACACACAAAGATAAGACTCCTCAGTTTAGGCCTTTCTCCAGTGTGTGGATAGTGGAGAGCTGAGTCAATAGGGAGTGAGGTAACATGGGTGGATCCATCAGGTGTGACTCTGGTGTCCAGAATTTTATGATGAAAGGCAGAAGGGAAGCCGTGCTTGAAAAAGTTATTGTTTTGTTATATTATGGTCCACAAAATATTATGCATTTAAAGATTCAATTTTTAATTTTCCCCGTAGTGACAAATAGAAATGATTATAAGTTTAAGCTGGAAGTGAAACAGTAGGATATTGGGGAAAAGGGTGAAATGAATTAAAGGTGCTAAGAAATTAAAAGATAGGATATAGATAAGAATGTCAATAAGAGAACTTAAAATGTATAAAGGAAGTTATATGTTTTGTTGTTTCTTTGTTGTTTCTTTGTTGATGTTTTTTGTGTGTGGGATAGGAGGGGATGAATGGGGATTGTAAGAAATGTAGTAAATGTTGTGTATAAGTTATGAAATGTGATTTTGTGGAAATCCTAATAAAAAAGATAATAAAAAAGAAAAAGTTATTGTTTTGTATACCCTGTGGTTGGAGGATTCTGGGAATTGCCATACAAAAAGTAACTTTTCCAAGCTCAGAAGGCTTTTGTTATGAGAGTACAGTAGGTGGTATAACCTTTCATAGAAGTGGGCAAGCCATTTCTGAGCACGAGGAAGTGCTTCCAAATTATATCTATGAAGCTATTATTATTCTTGCCACTAGTCTCACTTAGCAGGACATCAATGAAAAGCAAGGATAGAAAGGAAGACCTCAGTGACAAGGATAAATGCAAGATGTTTTTTCATGCAAAAAATAAAATAAAAATCCATCCTGTTTGACAGTAATACATTAGTCAGCATAGGGTTTCTTTCACCTTTCAATGTCAATAAATACTTTATAAAATCAGTTGACTGAAAGTGGTGTCTGTCAGCATATAAATCTTACCTGTGTGCATATTGTTTTAGATAAGCTTAATGAATGTTTGCATCTTGTGGTGCTGTACTGTTTTGAAAATTACTTATGCATACGTTATAGGAAGGTTAAGAAGTTGTGGCAGCTGGTGGTTCCCATGCCATTGGGTCAGTGCATCTCCTCTGGGTTTTAGCCCAAACTTTAAAGGCGCTCTCAAAGGGGCTCAACTTATTTTGAAGGAGATAGAGATCAGCACCATGGAAAGCTCCTTTGAAGTGAAGACTATGGCCATTTCCACACTATACTGTTATAGTGCTATTATGCTACTTTCAACATCCTGTGGAATTCTGGGGTTTGTAGTTTACTGAGGCCAAAGAGCTCTCTGGCTAAAAATTCTAAATGCCCCTCCCTAAACTCTGAACCTCAGGATTCCACAGGATCTTAAAAGTGGAATAATAGCACTATAACATTGTAGCATGGAAAGGCCTCGAGTAGCAGATTACTGCAATAGCAACTGGTATTGAGGGGCATGCTACCTTTGATACTGGAGGCAGTATATGGCTATAATGACTAGTGTCCTTTAATAATCTATTATTCCATAAATATGTCTGATCCTGTCTCAAGGCATTAATTTACATTGTTTGACAATGCTGTGTGTGAAGGTGTGCTTACTTTTACTGTCCTGAATCTGTCAGTATTCAGCTTAATTGGATGATCCTGGGTTAGACAGAAGAGGGACATCTCCCTATCCATTTTTACCAAACTGCATAATTTTTCATCTCTTTCAGACATGGTAAGTAATGGATTAAAGTAAAACAACTACCTGCAATGAATTGCTCTCTTTTTGGATGATGAGGGTGTGATGGAGTTAAATTACCTATGACAACATTGCCTATTTTGGTGTAGTGAATGATATATTGCAGTTATTTTACAAAGTTATTTACAAAGGGCATTTTCATGCATTGTTAGAAAGATTTCAACAGAAATTTTCCATTTTTATGCCATACTTTCTTAACCAATCCTTGTTGATTGAAGTGAATGTGTAAGTGAATGCTGTATGTGTTGGTGAAGATGGAAGAAGAGCAAGAGGTCAATGGAAGATGCAAGATGCAGCAGATCAGTGGAAAAACCTAATTTGACAGATAGCTAAGTACCATCCCTTAAGGCAGGTGTAGGCAACATAAAATAGTCCTGGGGCTGCGTACACCTCCAACCTGATCTCGGAGGGTCACATCTCTGCACCTGCAATTCTTTGAATGGTATAGTTTTTTACTGGAGGGAAGTTCCACACTCTCTCTCAACCTATGGTCTTCCAGTGAAAAAATAGCCTAAGTAAGGTTGTTTAGTGTGATGGCAGACAACCTTGCTTGGTTTTGCTACTGGCTAAAGTGTGCAGTTTCAGAAGACACAAAGAATTATCCCTTCAATTATAATGGACAAAATCCTCTTACTCATAGAGGTCCTGAGAAATTATATTTCTTTCATATTAGTAATACTAGTAGTAGTACCATTGCAGTCATTCTCCTACTGTCATTAGGAGAATGGGCTGAATGGTTGTCAGTCTCAAATTAAATAGACCCACAAGATTTATTTAAATATTGCTTTAAGATCAATTGGTAAATCTACTCTAGCTGAGACTGAAAATTAGATTAAGCCCTATATTAACAATAAGAATCAGACACTAGCTGAAGAATTCGGGGAGTGGTAGTCCAAAAAGTATTTTAAAAAAAAAAAAAGCTTTGCTAAAGACATCAGAAAATCCTGATCAGTCAGGCATGAGGTGGCTACTGTATTTATATAGTGTAGACTATGTAGTTATGAAAAGTGATGTACTTAGTAGTGAGTGAGCTGGACATTCAACCTGGGCACCATGACATCTAATGTATTTTCTGGCTCAATTTTTGCTAATTGTCTGTAGTGAGCTAGGACAACAAGAAGAACATACAAATATGTCTTTCACACTTATCCCACTCACAAAGCTCTGCACGCTGTATGAGTCTTAACTACAAGGGTTTACTTTTTGCAAACTAAATTTCCATAACTTCATGTTAAACTACTGTATGTTTCTTTCTCTGTCCCGTCTGATGTCATTTGTTCTAGCTAAGACTCAGCACAACACAGTTGTACTCCTACAAAGGTTACAATAGTACCAAAAAAACAAAAAAACAAAAAACACCTACAGAAAACTGTAAGCATCATATATAAACACTATAAACATAAGTGGTAAGAACATAATATTTATCCTAGAAGCAGCTCAGATTTTGAAAGCACTCAAAATCTAAAGCAACACCCCAAGGCTCACTAGACAGTGATAAGTAGAACCTGTCACAAAGTGTGCAGGGTGGAGTGCTTTTGTTTGGGCTTCCATCCAAATAATGTACCTCCATACTGGATACTATATTCCATTCTCACTTTCCCTTATTTTCCATCTTGCCCCCTAAGATGGTGAACTCAACCTTGATTGGATTGTTCTGAGGTTCTTCTTCCCTTAAAGGATCTTTTTCCCCACACAGATTTTTTTTCTCTTATACTTCTGCACAGAGTACATTTCCACTAAGACTGCTGATGCTGCATGAGTGGTGCTGTTTTCTAAATCAGGGTCAGTACTGAGATAACTGAGTTTACTATAAAGGCATTTACAAGGATACTAAAGGCTTATATTTTGCTGTGTTTGGGGAGGGGAAAATATATCAAAGCAGTTTATGAAATATCTAAATGCAATAAACACAATGAAACAAAAGTATGGTGTATAATAAATGCGAAAAACTTTAAAACAAAAACAGGTCAGCATGCACAATAAAACTAATCATGGGCATATGCACAGTACACAAATATTACACTTAGATACCACTTTAACAGCCCTGGTGGTGTCCTATGGAATCTTGGGATTTATAGTTTGGTATTTTCTACCAGAGATCTCCAAGATCCTAGATTTCTAAAGTTCTAAAGTAAAAGACTCTAAAGTTGAAGGGTGAAGGGTGGCAAGATAATGCTAAGTACCTCACAAAACTACAAAGTCCAGAATTCTATAGGATCCAGTCATGATAATTAAAGTGGGATCAAACTTCTTTAACTGTCCAGTTCAAATACACCCCACAAAGACTTCCTACATGGAAATGTGTTCAAAGCTTTTTGGAAAATGCATTAGAAAACAGGCATGCCAGATGCTCACAGAGAAGAAATCTAAGTACTGTTGGAGGAAATGACCTGTCTCATATTTACTAAATACTTTTGATTAAATGGGAGATCAGAGAGGGGGAATGGTTCTTAAAAACTGGATATGTTAATATCAGTAACCAGTTCTTTAGGTAACTGAAACAATTATTAGTGTGAAACTTCTAACGAATGTGTAGATACAGGAAATAAAACAACAACCACCATCCAGATCTTTTCTTGTAGATGGCACTCTGGGAAGAGCTGTAGAGCCAAAGCAGGCTGAGGTCACCCCAGAATGAGGACAGCTGGAGATGATTTCATGCTATGTTATTCACTAACCATGCAGCAAATATGTGCCAAAGAAAATGTCTGGGATTATCTATCTTGCCCAACAGCTTTCTTTCCCCACAGATTTCTCATTTCAACTTGAAAGGCATTTTGTAGTCTTTCCCAACTTTTATTAAGTTGGGAAAGTTACATATCAGCTCTTGCTGCACTCTAAAGATATTTCATCAACACAAATCCATACTTTTCCTTTTCCAAGATCTTTTGACATTTTCCTCTGTTTTCTAGCTATTCCTGATATCTTTCTAGAAATAAACCATTTCCCCCCATTTTTCACTTTTAATAAGGTTTTTATTAAAATAAAAATATTTAAGATGCAACTTATTAATATACATGTTACATTCATATACATAGCGTATCCATCAAGTTACCTTATTTTTACACACTTCAAACGGTTACTCTTGTCTTAATTGTTACGTCTACATTCCTTACATCAACAGCAACAAATGCATTGAGTAGTCATTATAACAATAAATGTCAATTCAACAAACTGTAGATGATACAAAGCACCAATTGGACTGGTTCCCAAGAGAAATGGATGGCTTTATTTGAGAGGTGCATCTCATGATCTCTTGCAAGCTCACAAATGAAGCTGGAACAAAGCATTTTATTCACAATTGGACAAAAGGTAGGACTCTAAGTAACTATTTGGCTTGTTTTCCTCAGTATATATTTATTCTACAAAGTATTCTCTTTAGTTTCTTCCTTCTTTAAAAAAAGTTGAGCAAAATGTGGACTTTTAAAGTGCTAAATATGTATGAAACTACCTTTCTTGGTCTTGGTATATAACATTTTGCTTTCTAACAATGTCATCCACCACTAGTGCCCAGTCAGCCTGATCCATTTTGTACTGCAAACTCATCAGCATGAAGGCCGGTCTCTTAATTTAGTTTGTGAAGCTGCATCAATTAATTAAGTGGCAATCAAGGGAAGGATGGATGAGAGCAATCATTACCTGGGCCCCTGGGGGTGGGGATTCTTTGTCAGCTGTATACACTCATAGAATAATTTATTGCCAAAACAACTAAGCATAGATACAAGAAGCCACGAGTAGACTAATTACAATGTGTCTTGTAACTGTAGGCACTAGTTGATTCTTACAGATAGTTATGTTCTTTCAGTACGCACAGTAGCATATGATAGTATTAATACAAAATTGTCAAAATGATAGCGGTAACATACCTAGGCTATTTCCGCACTAGACTGTTATAGCATTATGATTCTACTTTCAACATCCTATGGAATCCTGGGCTTTGTAGTTTAGGATCTAGATATAAATAAAGAGATACTAGGGCTTTAGAGATACTAGGGCTTTAGACTCTAAACGTTGTGCCCTGTTCCCTTGAAGATTTTCTCTTTAATGATTTTATGTCCACAAGAATTCCAGATCTTCATTGGACTGTATAGAAGTTTGGAAACATGTTCAGTTGCATGTGCTTACAGAGTTCCCATGACTGGGAACTCACCTATGATCACAAACTTGAACTTGATTATAGGCCCTATTATAGAATCAGGTTTACATGTGCACACAAGTTCTGCATCCCCATTTTAGATCTAAACAGAAACAGATGAAGACTGCTTAGGGTCTGTGTTGTTACAGATGGTTGTAAACTCTATATTGCAGTTTATTTATTATTATAGTTCTATCACAGCATTATACCAAGAACTAACTAGCAAACATAATTAAAAATCAAATTTATCAGTAAAATTATCAAAATCATCACAATAGAAACCACTAACCTTTTTAGAATAATCAGTAAACATCAAAGCAATTTAGAGGGCCAGTTTGAAGAGAACTGTCTTTACACTCTGCCTAGCAGCAGCACAAACGTGAACTTTCCTGACAGAGACCCTTTTTGCACAGCGTTTCTAAAGCGAGAGGGCCCCTTGAGCATCACGTAAATGGGAGGAGAGGTCTGCATGACGCACTCCCATTTATGTGACGCTCAAGGGCCTGACACAGACTGCGCACGCACCTTTTCATTTTTGGCTTAAAGCCAAAAATGGTGCGCAGTTGCGCAATGCTCCCAGGGCCTGCGAGCACTTACCTGGCATGCAGCGCTTCGGGAGTCGGGCCAGTCGTGCTTCCTGCCTCAACACTAGTTCCCAGGTTGTGCTGCGGTAGGAAGGGGCGGGGCGTTCGCATGGCGCTCGCATGACCAGGAAGCTGCTGCAGAACTGAAGCAGCAGGGAAGTGGCAGCGTTCCTGCTGAGGCTTCTTGTGTGAGTGCCACTCCCCACTTCCTTGAAAAGGTAAGGTGCGAAAAGGCCCTGAGAGGAGTGCATTTCACAACTTGGAAGAAATTTTGGCTAATACCATGCAGGCCCATGAAACAGGGCTCCACAGGTGATAACAGAATATACCTCCATAAGACAGCATCCTTGTCTGGTTCTCTCTCCAGGCTGTCTGGCCATTTACAGACAAGGATGTAGATGAATCTAGGACTATGATATGACTTAGTATAAGGCAGGTTCTCATATATCTTCACCTGGGCCTGGGAAGCAATTGGCAACCATTGCCACAGTGAGAAATACTGAATGAAACAGGAAATATACTCAGAGGTAGTTTCCATACAGCAAAATGCAACAAAATCCACAAAACACTGATATCTCTGTTGGACCAACTAAAATGCATAAAATACATTATGTAAGCCTTTGACATTTCTCTTGCTTCTTCATCAGGCAATGTTAAAAATCATACAGGAGAAGAAAAGTGATAATGTTAGAGTCACAGCCTGCATTTTGTCTCAGCTGTTATTTCAGCTGTCACTTAAGATGGTCTAGAGGGATCTCGATGAAGGCAGAGGCCATTCCCCTTCTTGACCACGGGGGATCAGGGACAAAGGGCAACAAAAGAGAGGTAATACAATTTCATTTCCAACTTTTATTGCCCTTAGTCCTCAGTCTCTGCATGATCAAGAAGGTGAGTGGTCTCTGTCTGCTTTAATATCCCTCTAGACCATCTTAATTGGTAACAGAAATAACACTGAGACAAAATGTAGGTGAATTATGTTAGCACTTCTTCTTTTTTGGGGAGAGTCTCTCTTTTTGGAGATTTGACTTGTCAGCTTAAAATTGGGCACTACAGCTTGGACAACTACTGAAAACACTAACAAATTTTCAGGCATCTAGTCCAATGTCTTGAAGAATTATGGGCTGCCCGACATGCATCCAAACATATTTTATTAATATAGGTTGTTATTTCATGTTGCAGGATTTAGTCATGGCATCAAAAGTGGGTTGTAGGGGCCTGTTTAGCTTGACCTGCGTACACATGAACTATTTACCACACTTTTCTTCTATAGTGGATTTAGAACTTTGTATATAGGAGATCCAAAACAGTCTTCCATGCAGGCACGGATCACTTCAGATTCATCATCTACCCTGCCTAAATAACCGATAGCTAGTTTCCCAGATCAGATTAGACACATGGTTAATTTATCCTTACATGCAAAATATTTCTCAAATGATGGTGCTAGTTTACACCTATACATCACTGCTGCATCAATTAAGACCAAAGTTGTCTTTAATCCAAACTCAGTGAATCAGGATATCTTAGAAAAAGGGAAGTTAAAGCATCCAAATTAATTAAGCTATTAAAAAACAGATTGCTCCGAGTAGATAATTAATGGAAATGTACCTAAATTGATTCAAAATGCTTTAGACTTCAGTGTAAATGCACTGAATTGCCCCTCCCCAATTCCGGGCTGATTTCGGAAGGCTGTATAAACCAAATTGATATGCAAGGACGTGCTAAAGTGAAACACTTAAGTAGCAATAATGCTCCAGCTCAATGAGCATTTCTCAAATCAAGCACAAAAGTCTCATAAATAGACCTTTCAAATAGATCCAGTGTTGAGTATCAGCCTGTCAGGCTGTCATTCTCTCGGATGTACATTACTCTGTGTTATAATTATATCTTTTATTCAGCAGAGTTACAGTGCATTATAATTTGAAAATGCACATTGCATTTTAATTAAAAAAAATGAATGCTTCCTGAAGCTCAGGGCCATAAATACTCAACAAAATTTCACAATAAGAAATATAAATCATACCAAGAATGGATTCTTCATGTATCCAGGAGGCAAAAACACTCTTGATGTGTCATTTTGATTTCACAGATGTGACAATTTGAACTTTAAAATACCAGGATTGGATTTTTCCGAATTACTTCAGATCACCCTATCACTCATTAGTTGAAGTTAGTGGGCATTTTCTTTATGCATTCTTAAAAGAAACTTATCAAAATACTTTTTCTGTCAGTCCCTGAGGAGTAACTTACTTAGGAACATCATTATATTATTTCCATGGTTTTCGTCCTCTAGGTTTATTTCCATTTATGAGGATAAGGTTTTAATAGGCGACATGTTTGCTCAGTGTTGCAATTAACCTCTCTTCAATGGCATCAGAGGTCCGTGTGAGTATGATCTCTTTCATATTACACAATTATACTAGTATTGTTCTACTTTAAATGCCATAGATTTATTCTATGAAATCCTGCGATTTGTAGTTTCATGTGGTATTTAGAATTTCCTATCAGAGAACTCTAGCACCTCTTCAAACTCAAATCACAGGATTCCATATTGTTACCGGTCTGTACACTCCTACTCCATGGTATGGTTTAATTGGCAAATATCACTTAATTGACATGACATATAAATTATACACTGCTATGGCTGCAATGCCATGCTGGTGAGAGAGAACCAGCTGAACATGTGCAGAGCATAAATAGGTCAGATGGGACCTTAGGGCATGGCAAGGTCGTAGTCAGAGAAGCTCTGGTGATAGTGGATTTCCAAATGTCCCTCAATGACTTAACCTTTAGAAACTGCCTCCACAGAGCAACTGATTGTTTCCGGCCCTCTTCCTATACCTGCTGGTACAAGGAATGCATTTGCATGTGCCAGCTATGCTCATTCCTTAAGATATCAGATCTGGCCACTGTGATACATGCATCAGTTACATTCCATTTGGAATACTGTAATGCACTCTACCTAAGTTTGTCTTTAAAAAGTGTTCAGAAACTTTACTAGGTCCAAAAAATCTGCAGCCAAATTGTTAACCGGAGTTGGCTGCATGTAGCACACATTCTTCTTGTTACAACCACTCCACTGGCTGCTGATCCATTTCTGGGCACATTTCAAAGTTTTGATTTTGACCTATAAAGTCCTTTACAGCTTAGGTCCAGGTTATATGAAGAAATGTATTCTCCTTTACAATTCTGCCTGTGTTTTGAGATCTGCTAGGCAGGCCTTTCTCCATGTCCCACCACCCTCATAGGTACACTTGGTTGGAACAGAAGAGAGGGCCTTCTCAGTTGCTGCCTTCAGACTCTGGAGTTCCATCCCCAAAGAAGTTGAATTGTGCTGTTGTGCAGCATTCTCAAGAGAACAGCAAAAGATGTAGGCACACCATTGGAGCCATTGCACAAGTGGAACCAACAACATGGCTATTCCACAATAGTTCAAGTGCACAGCATGTCCCAGTGCACAATGTGTACCCTAGCTTAATGGGGGGCCACTTTGTAAAATGGGGTGCCTCGCACAGTGCCCTACTGTCTATTGTCACAATCCACTAGCATAGCAGCATATTATATCAGCAACTTAGCTCTGTCATTGTAAAGTTACATATTGTCGCTTCCCCACATTTTAGACATACCAAAAAAAGAGGAGGAGGGAGTTTTCCAAGGGAATATGAAAATTATAAATATAAGAGTTCTAGGTGTGAAAAATTTTCAGTGCCTCACACTTAGCAGTGCTAGAAATTTGGAGACTGAAATAAAATATCACGGGCGGGGGGAACAGAATTCTCAGTTGGATTGCATAACCTTTATTTTCTAGGGGTGGGACAAAGAAACATTTCCTTGGGAGGCCAAAGGAACATTTTAAAGGGCTCTCTTTTATTGAATTTTTGTTGTTGAATGGGAAAAAATGTAGTTACCACTCAAAATTGTTCTCAGTGATGTCACAAGGCAGCCAGGCTTGATTTGTCACATTGTTATACAACACTGATATCATTGAATTCAGTTAACGACCCCCAGATGGCTGCTATCACACATGTGTGAACCAAATGCCAGCACTCTCACCTTCAATCGACTTGTTAGCTCTCAGATATATCAGCACATAGCCAAATAATGTGTAATAATTTCACCTAAGTCAATACATGGTACCTCATGGGCTGGACCACTAATGTGATTAATCTAGGAGGAAGAAATTATAATAATTAGAAGACAAAATGGAACAGATTGCTGTAGATAAAAAAGGAAGCCAGACAGAAGAAAGGTTGAGCCTTTTCACTACCAAAAGCTCCCCTTCCAACAATATTTCTATAATGCTTATGAAGTAATTTCCCCACTTATCAGAATGGAGACGTCAGACAATGGTATGAGATGATAAAGAACATGACTTCATTGACATCAAGGTTATCTGCAAAGAAGAAAATTTAATCTAATTTCTAATCTGATCTAATATTGAGAGACCTGTTCACGACCAAAATTTTCCTTTCAGTGATCCTACCCTAAAAAAAGAGCCAGTTTTGTGTAATTGGTTGAGTGTTGGATGATTACCCTGGAGACCAGGGCTTGAATCTCCATTCAGCCACGGAAACCCACTCGGTGACCTTGAGCAAGTCACATTTCCCAGTCTTAAAGGAAGGCAAAGGTAACTCCCCTCTGAACAACTCTTGCCAATAAATTTTTATGATAGGTTCACCTTAGGGTTGTCGTAAGTTTGAAGTGGCTTGCAGGCATGCAATAGCAACCTTAACAGATATACCCATCTGTTCAGTAGCATGGGCTTATCACTGGTTGTTCATTATTAAAGGTTGGCTGTGGAATCCATGTCTAATCTTTCCTGTCCCCTAGAGTTCATTGAGCAAATCTGTGCATGGACCAAAGCCATCCTTGCATTCCAGAGCCCACTGTAACACTCTTGATATCGCTGGCAAAGAGAGACAGATGGGCTGCAGCTCCTCACCTCTAGTTGCCACAGGATGCTTCCCTCAGTAATGTCTTTTATCTCTCTCAGTGGCTATACATCTTTCAGTGCCTGCACCATCTGCCAGTTGGACCAGATACAGCCAATGGGTTAATTTATTATCCTAAATTAAATGTGTAGTCATGAGATTTAGGCCGTTTCCACCCTACACTGTTATAGTGCTATTATTCCACTTTCAACTTCCTGTGGAATCCTGGGGTTTGCAGTTTAGGGAAGGGCATTCAGAATTCTCAGCCAGAGAGCTGTTTGGTCTCAGTAAACTACAAACCCCAGAATTCCACAGGATGTTGAAAGTGGAATAATAGCACTGTAACAGTGTAGGGTGGAAATGGCCAGAGTGTGGTGTAGTGGTTTGCACGTTGGACTACAACCCTGATGACCAGGGTTTGACTCCCTGGTCAGCCATGGAAACCCACTGGGTGAACTTGGGCGCTTCACATACTCTCAGACCCAGAAAACCCCATGATAGGTTCACCTCAGGATGTCATAAGTCAGAAATGTCTTGAAGGCACACAATAACAATAAACATGAAGTATGACATAGACAAAAAGTTGCACCCAAACATTTCATAGTCAGACATCTTAAAGAGAGACCTGTATGGTTCACATTGAATGTAGAGAGGTTGAGTGAGTAGGTGCATGATGCAAAATGGCTGCAGAAGGGGATAAAGACACTGGCCATTACTGCACTATACTGTTAAAGTGCTATTATTCCATTTTCAATATCCTGTGGAATTCTGGGGTTTGTAGTTTACTGAGGCCAAAGAGCTCTCTGGTTTAGAATGCTACATGCCCCTCCCTAAAGTGCAAACCCCAGAATTCCACAGAATGTTGAAAGTGGAATAATAGCACTATAAAAATGTAGTGCAGAAATGGCCATTGTCAATAAGGGCATGTTATCTATGAGCATTAAGGTGTTGTGTGGTGATGAAGTACCACTCATCTTCCTCTCTTTCACTGGGTTGTGTGTATTCAGGAGAAGGGCAAATCTGCTTCAGCTTAAGCTGGAAGAACAACATTCATGCGACCTAAAAAGTAACAGTTACCATTATGAAACAGGATTGTGGAGTTAGGAACTTCTTTATTTCTTCTGAGAGAAGGAGGATTCTATCTTAATAGTACTGGTCAATACAGCATTTGAGGGACAGTGCTCTTTATGAACATGCTATTTCAACAGTTAAGAAAAGGTTTCTTTTAGGAAACTAATATGATGGATTTTTTTTCCAGATAGATATCTTCAGGGAAGTGACAAATAAATTATTCATAGAGTCCCAGTATTAACTGATGGTGATTAATTAAAATGGGTAAACATTTTGTTGGATTCACCAGCCTCAACAAAAGTAGACTTGTCACACTTCTTGAGCCTCATTATGAGAAGAAATGCACCTCATTTTGAAAATCTATTCATTTTCAAGGCCTGTGAAGCATTTCAGAAAAAAGTAAGTAGAAACAAAATAATGTACACATTTTAAAATGAGATCTGTTGAAAAGGCACACCATTAAAAAAATAATTCTGAAGCATGCATTAGTCAAAACAACTGTAAATTAGATAAAATATATAAATGAATGAGTGCATTAGGAAAAGTGGATCAAAAAGGTGCACACATTTCCCAGAAATCTGAAGTCTCACAGCATGATACAAAACAAGAATGGAAGAAGAGTGTAGTGCAATATTTGACAATAAAATCAGCACTGAGGTATTTTCACATTCCTACAATTAATCTCTGTTCTGAATGGCTTCATATGAGTGATTGAGTGAGTACAGGTTGAAACAAGGGCTGCCACTGCTAATCATTTAATCTCAACATTTTCAGTGATTGATTGATATCACTCACACTCATGAAGGACACATCTAGCTGAAACTTCTTTACATACCTGCAGGTATCCACAATCCACAATCATATGTGTTTGAAGGTCCTTGTTTCCAATGGGAATTCACTTTATAATATCTATTGTGTATTCTGTTTTGCAGTTAACATTCACTGCTAAGTGACTGTGCCTAAAAATGAACGATTGCAATTGAAGGCAAATGCAATAATACATACCAACTGACAACAGTGTCAATAGATTTTAGGCATTGCCTATCCAATACTACTAATCAGTAGTAGATGTTGGAAAATGCGAATGTGAATTGTCTATTGCCTGAAAAAAATATTGGCTGAGATCCTACATTTGGAGATGTAGCTGTATAACCTGATGCTACCCTCAAAAACATACACTTTAAGCAATGCAGGTCCCCCCAACAGAGAAATTTCTGCTGGAAAACAAGGTGGGGAGCAGTGACTCATTCAGCAGGGTCCTGTCACAGCTGCCTGTCACAGTGCACCCGCTATTAGGAGAGACCTGGATGTATCATTGCTCATCATTCTGCTTCCTAGCACCCCATAAGTTCTTCAGTTAGAAATATCAGTCATTACAAGGGTGCAACGGGAGTAAAAGTGGAACAGTGTAATTACAATGTTGTAAACAGGGCTTCCCACACCATAGTTACTGAACAAGATGCCACATTTAATCTGTCAGTTTCATGCAGAATGTCCACACAATATGCAAAGAAGATAAGTGGAAATTATGTACACTGATTGGCTGATAGTCACATTACCCCCAATGATTCATTCGTCAATCGGAGATAATCTCCACCATCACTTGGAGAAGATAGGTGCAAATCTATACATCATTACTTGGGAGCAGGCTCCACAGAAATAAGTGGGGCTTTTTGCTGAGTATATATACAATTGCTATGTATGTCAATTATTTTTGTCATGCAATGTTTTAACGTTATAAATAGTTTAATTGTTTATTTTAACTTTTATTTTTATACTTTTACAGATGTTTTAATTAGTTCTATTTTAACGTTGTTGGAAGCCTTGAATTCCACTGTCAGAAGAAAGGTGGGAAATAAATAAATGAATAAAATGATGATGATGATGATGAAGATGATGATGATGATGATGATGATGTAAGGAACATCTCTTCATGCTGTTAGATTTTTGAACTTTCTGCATATTAACCTTGTTAGTCCTTACGTACCCTGTTCACTGAACATTCATTACCATACATCATTGAAGGTGCTGTGTTTGCGGTGAATGTATACAATTTCCTTTGAAGTCAGCACAAAGAAGCCAAGGTCTACAGCTGATGCAGTTTATAGGCTATGCTGTAATATGTGACTTGCATACCACAATATACTATCTAAATAAAAATCAAGATACCTACACAGCTTAAATGTTCTTTTAAGCTCTAGTTAAACAGTAATACAGGAGGCATGTATTATCATTGCAATCATATGCAAAATTACTCACAGAAGATCTCATAGCCGTGAATCCATAGGCATACATAGAGTCATCTCATTGAAATCAATAAGGCCTTAATCAAGGTTAACTCTTCTCATTGACTTCTGATAGGTATATCTGAAGTGTCACAAAATCTAGATAATGCATTGTGTTCATTGGCTCTTACTTCCTAGTAAGTGTATTTAGGATTACAGTATCATATAGTAAAGTTTGGCCATCAGAGATTTTCATACACAAAACTCCTTTCCCTATTATAATTTTACGCATATAGATTTACTAGGTGGAAACATGAGGTGTAATATTTTTAGAAGAGTAAAAAGCTGCTTTTTCGCTTGCAAGTGACTGTCAGTTAAATTGTGCAATGACAGAGATTTCTTACTTCACATATATTGTGGAAACATACATGATGAACAGAAAGGATGACCTCTGTATCATTGCTGAATGTGCCAATTAGTTTTTCCTTTGAAAATTCAATGAACTTGTCTTCTGCTACAACATTCTACATAAAAACCCCTTTTAAAGTTTGAGTAAGGTTACCAGAAAAGATCATCTAAGCATGACTTAGTTAAAAGGTAGAAGTAAAGAAACAAATTATTTCTATTGTGTACAAAATTGAGGTCGCTTCAGGTTAACTGAATCTGATTCCTCCAAGAGATGAAGACTTTCCACATCAAGACAAATCATTCAGAGAATTCTAATTGCAAAAGGGAAGATATTGCCTTCCTCTCCTGAAAACATATACTTAGATTAGATAAAACTTTGCAAGAAAACCTGGAATAGACTTTATAGACTGCTGCCTTTGTGACCTACAAGAAAGAAAGAAATGTCCATTGAAAACAAAAGGAAAACTATGAGGATTATAACCCTATACTAAACCACTAGGACAGTTAAACATATTTATCAGAAACATCCAGTATTCCTGTAAAAAATAAATAAATAAGAGGGTTTGTTTGTAAGGATTGTTATCCTGAAAGCACATGCTGCTACTAAAGTTTGTGTAAGTACATATACAGCAAGTTCATTTCTTTTTGTCTTGCGTATATTTTTGTCTCATTTGTATATTGATCCTTCTAATATATCTCCAAAACTGACCATTTTACTGATAAATAGATGAGATGCATTCTGAATATTCAGTAACTCAGGTGGCATGATTTTGGAGATTTCTTCCTCACCAGTATCCTCCATTATGGCATTTTACCCTCAACCATGCCTACTGTATCTGGGTTGTGAATAGTAAACATGTTCCCAATCCATCCAAGACAACATGCCAAGCAATGAGGGATGGTGGTAATTTTGTAGGAGCAAACCTTCATGTTGTCAACTTGCCTTTTTCCAGTTTGAGACTCTAGGCAGCTTACAACAGTTAAAGCAAAACAAAGCTAAAAAATTCATAGCATACAAAATTTAAAAACGTAATTAAACTATCAAAAAATTAAAACCAAGTAAAATATAAATCATTAAAAAGAAAACAACAATTAGACATTCCAGCAGAGTGCAAGGGGCTCTCTTGCGATGTTTGTAATAGCGCGAGGGCTCTAGCTCATCGCGCTAATGAGCTAACGTGCGAAAAGGGCCTATGAAGGGCCCTAAGCAATCAGTCCTCAAAGACCTGTTAAAACAAAAAAAAAGTCTTCACCTGCTTCTGGAAAGATAGCAAGGAGACTGCTAGTCTAACCTCTCTAGGAAGAGAGTGCTATAGCCTGGGAGCAACCATTGGGGAGGCCCTTTCCCATGTTTCCACTTTGTGAGTGTGATTGGACAGACGGAAGGGCCTCCTCTTAGGATCTCAAAACATGAATAGGTTTGTATGGGAAAATATGCTCCTTCAGAAAACCTGGGCCTGAGCTATTTAGGGCTTTATATATCATAACCAGTGCTTTGAATTGTGCCCAGGAATGGATGGGCAGCCAGCAGAGCTGTTGGTACAAGGGAATTATGTGATCTCTGTAGCCAGCCCATTGACCAACTAAAGTCTCAGAACACTCTTCAAAGGCAGCCCTATGTGGAGCATGTTACAATAATCCAAACAGGGTGTAACTAAGGCATACGCCACCAACATGAGATCATACACCTCTAGAATGGGCATAATCAGATATTTAGCAATATCATAGCAAAATGATACATATCAAGTGTGCTAATGAGCAAAGAATGTACCATAAATAATTGTAAATAGCAAAGGAAATATGGTTACAACACAGTAGCATAAGTGCCATACACTGGTGGGACAGTACTTACATTGCCAGAGGCCACCTGGCACACCCATGGAAAAAGTGCAATTATGTATGCCCTACCTGTAGTGTTTGCCAAAATAGTATGTATCTGGACATATTGGGGAAAGTAAGCATTCACAGGATTCAAGATGCCTTATTCTGCAACATCCCCCTCAAAAAGTTTCCAGACTTCATCAGCTATTTGATCAGTATAACAATCTCACCAACAGGATTGAAAAGTTTTTGTTTAAAAAAAACTGGTCTCTCTTGCTGCCCTAGTTGAAACAAGTCAAAGAAGTGACAGCTCTACTATGCGTTCTTTCAACCACTACCACCACCTTTTCTGATGTCATTTGGTATTTTTCTATTTTCCAAATAGTAAGCAATTGTCACCTCAGCATAACACATTGCCTCAGAAAAATAGATTTAGCTAGACATTTGCTTAACATGTGATGATAACAGTTCTCTGAATCTCAGTATTTTTCCCTCATAGGGAGAAAATCTGCTGGAAGAGGAACAGTTTCGATCAAGAAAATGACACAAGGAGAAAGGCAACACATATGCACACATCCCACAAACACATTATGCTCTGACTGAATTTGGAACCTCACATAACTGTAGTAAAGTTTTGAAAAAGTCAAGAAATACTTAGTATTCTTCTTCTACCATTTATAGTTGGGGGTTCAGTTTCTATTTGCGCTATGTATTAGAGTATGGAGTCACAGTTGGGCCAATTTGGACCAGGTCCAGAATAGATCAGATTGGCCTAATTTGGTTCCAGAATGCCATGGTCTGAAGTGATCTGGATTGATCCAGAGATCCAAAATCAAAAATACACAGGGTAAAGACAGAAAGTGTGTCTCCATTATGACAATATAAGTAAAAAGCCAAGATGATATGATACAGGAGAGGAAGGAATTGACAGTTCTGATTTGCAATATGGGATACAAATATCATTAGTACTTTCCAGTCACTGTACCTATAGGGAGAGATTGTGGTCACTGAAGTTTCATACTCATTCTCTTGCATCTCTTCTTTCATTTGCTAGATTTAGGTGTTGGTAGCAGATCACTGACAGAAATATGCAGAGCGTTTTCTTCATTGCTGATTGGCACCTGAGTTTTTTCATTTTATTTCTCAACCTTTTCTTGTTAATATATGTTAGTATATGTTATCTAGCTCAATCCTCAATTTGCCTTTTTTGCTAATTTGTTGAACAGTAATTTTTTGTGTGTGTTTGAGTTTGTCTTGGCTAATGAAACTGATTGACCTACATAACTCCAGCTGCTAGGTGTCTGATATACTTCCTTATTGTTATTCATTTATTTTTCAAAAAGGTATAGCACTTATCGAAACCCTTTTCTTTTTTTTGTCTTTGTTGTGACTACCTCTGAGTAAGTAGGTATAGGTTAATGTACGTAGTATTGTTTTGGAAAAAGCTAAGGTTTAGGAATTTGAGTTATCAGAGATAATTTCCCATGGTGATAATGACATTACATTTCATTCTCTTCCCATTAACTGTTTTCTGCTAGGAATAGGCAAATGCATGATGAGTCATCTGGAGCAATTAAAGCTGGAACCATATTCATTCCAATGTTGGCATACTGTGTGGTCTGAATGGTATGTAGGTAGGTAGATAGCTCTGCTTTTTGGGCGGAGGTTGAACAGATGGCTTTCTTCTAGCCTTTCCAAATCTCTTATTCTGTCAAATGATGGCATGCTGTAAGTTACATTGTGTTTCCCTGTGAAGTACTAGAATTGTGGGAGTCTACCTATGTCTTATTTCTTGCTTTTAAAACACAATAAAGAAGAAAAGATCCCTGCACATTCACTGAAGTATTATTGTTCCCTAGGTTGCATAAGCATAGCTGTTGGTGTAAAGCTGCTGGTGGCAGATCAGCAATTCAATTCTCTTCAACTGCAAAAAAGAAGAAAATATGGCACTATGTTTCATCTGATAGCCAAATTCAGTTGCTGTAGCAACACTGTCTGACACTGTCTACAGAGTGTGTTGTGACTTTTTCCTTTTGTTTTGCATTACTACTATCAAGTTCATTATACCTTTTCTGATCCCTCATTAAAAGGACAAAAGATCAAGGATCTGGTTCTCCATACCAGATAGCCCTCAAAATATTGAATTCATTTCACAGTGTTTCCTCCTCTACTCTGTCTCTCTGTTCATTCTCACATAAAACAATACTTCTTACAAGCAAGATGTTCAATGGGGAACTTGCTCCTTAGAGATCTAGTAAGGACAGTTTGATATTAGTAAATGTCTGACATGCATGGCTATGTCTTTTGTTCAATCTTGCTAGCCCCCATGAAGAAATGAGAGAGAGAGGGAGAAAATGTTTCTTACCCCCAAACAAATAGGGCCTGGTAGGTAGAGGTGATAGAGTTGGTTCCCTTTGTAATCTCGGGTATGGCTCCCTGGGTGGGGGCCCCCAGACATCACTTTGATATCATCTAATTCGGCCCTAACTGGACCTGCTCTCAGTCACCTCACTCCACGTGTTTGTGAGTTCTTCGGACAAGCACAGACATGAGTGCGGCTGCTAATTGCTTTCACATTCCAGACTCTTTTGAGGTCAGCAACCTAAGCTTTGCTCCCAGCTTCAGGGAACTTCCACGTGTACATTTCACAATAGCTGTGCGGCTCTCAGCAGAGCCAGCCCGGTAAACAAGTCATTTGCATAGTGGCTATACTATTGTCATCAAGCAGTAAGCTCATCATGGTAAATTTGACCTTTCTAAACCCTTTGTCCAGCACCAAAACTCGTTTTGTTCTCACTTGGCTTGCCATAGCCGAGAAGCACAAACTCCCCTATAAAAACCCCTCATTTTCAAATGGTCTTCGGACTACCTTGGACTGCTATCCTGCCCTGCTGCTGGCCTTCTAAGGAAACTCCCCTCAGCCAGGCACGCTGAGCTTTCTTCTTCTGAACCCCATCTCTCCATTTCTCCAGGACAACGAGACCAGGTGTCGTATTACCTACCCTTACGCTCTCCACTTCCCTTTTCCTAGTTAGCTAGTACGTGTGTGTTATTTATTTTCTATTGTTTTTCAATAAAACTGTTATTTTTGGTTACTTTGAAACTTGTGTGCCTATTCCCTGACCTGAAGCCGTAGACATTGGGTTTTAAGATCCTTGCAAAGTTACCCTGCCTCTTGCTAGTCAAAAGAGTGGTTCAGCTAATTTTCCCCAATTGGTATCTTATGTGGCAATCTGGGCACCCCTCCCAGGACCCCCCAAAACACAGGGTAACACCTTGTTCTAAGATGAAAGATCTTCATGCAAAAGTTCATTCTTCTTAGGAGTGCAAAGAACAATGTCTGTGCAAGCTATTTTGTATAGCGTTAACTGTTTTGAAACATTTTTGTTGAGAACACTAAATAAATACTCTAAACAGAGATAGAGACAATAGATGGAAGTGCACATTTGTTACAAAGCTAGGGAAGTTACTCAACCGCCGATAGTTAATTGTGAAGTATCCATTTATTTTTCCTGTTTCTAAAAAGCAACCACAACAGTTACATTTTCATTTCTTAGGAAAACATCCAAATGTTATAGATTTCTGACCTGTGATACAAAAGTCTTTTTCCTATCCACCTTGTTACTTCAGTGCCCAAGCAGCAGCATGGGGCACCTGAACCACATGATATTTCTTTACCGTTATTTAGTGAACCACTGTCTCATAATTATAGAAATAACTAAGAAGTTACAAGTACAAAAGTGCAAAAGAAATTAAATTACCTCTCATTAAATTTCAGTCAAAATCCAAACAAGTGTAACTTTCCTTATTGGAAGAAGAGGAAATAAATGGCAAGTAATCAGTCATGTAGCTTGGAGTGTGTGTGGGGGTGAGGTTGGCAGAGGGGCAAGGGCGTGGCCACATCATGTGAGGGTGTGGCCACATCATGCAGGGGCTTGGGCACATTGCACAGGGGGCATGGGCACATTGCATGAGGGTGTGGTCATGTCACACAGGGGCATGGCCACATCACACAGAGGCGTGACCACATCATGTGGGGTGCCCCTCAAAAATTGATGACCAGGGGAGACCACCCTCATCGCCCCATCTGTATGCCAGTGCAAGTAATTAGTCATTTGTAAGTAGTTATTTTCAAGTTCTAGTTTGCACTTCACAAGGAAACTGAGAAGGATTCATGGGGGGTGGGTTTCTATGTACCTACCTCTTGTTTTTCTGTGAGGGCTGGGCTGCACTTGGAATAGTGATGAGAATTGTGTAACCATCTAAATGGTGTACACCTGGAACCCTGGGGAGTCAGGGTAGCCTAAGGTAAGGCATGCTGAGAGCTGGATTTCACCAACTGGAGGGCTGTACCATTTCTCACCCCTTATTTACACCATATTGGAGGTTGTGTCACTGTAAACACAGATGCCTACGTCAATGCATGGGCATCAGGAATAGTCAGACACTTTTCCCTTTGAGTGTGTAGACCCCTTTCAAGTAAAGGAGCACTAAATAAGCTGTGACTACTAGTTCACTTTAGAGATACCTTTCCTCTGCTTTCTCTTACCCATGAGTGATGAATGAGCAATCTAAATAGTGATGGGCAACCAGGAAAGGTCCTGAGGCCACAAAAATGGTTGTGTGCTATCCATAGATTACATTTTACCCACCCTGCTCTAAAGCATAGGAACTGCACTGTTGACTTAAAACTAAGGAAACTAAATTCTCAATTTCCACTAGGACCTTGCACTATCATTCAACTTCAGTGCATTTCTTGTGTGAAAGGAATGGGAGGAAATCATATATATATGCCTGGGAAATTAACAACAACAACAACAACAAGTAAATAAGATAACAAGTATTAGAGATAAAAAAAGGTGACAAGATTAGAGAAATTTCTTTACATTGAGAAAAGAATCAGCTTTAGAAATAGATGTTTGAAATAGATGGCTTGTGTGATAATTCTAAATATGGAAACCTTTGTTAAAAATTCATCCTCCTAACAATCAATAATTGGTTATGGAGTTCAGCACACTGGTCATAGTGATAGAAACGTGGTTCTGCTTAGATTGCCTGCAACCTCCACATTGTTAAATTTGCTGCCTTTTTGTCCCAATGCTCCTCAGAATACTGATGTTCCACAGGGAAATATTAGTTAAAGTAACATCACACACTTCAAAATATTGTATACAAATTCAACACTAATGCTTCCTCTTTTAATCATCTTATTCACTGGAGGAAAAGAAAAAATTCATTTTTACATTCATGTGGCTTCAGTGTTTCCTGATAAATGCATCCTAGCCTAGGGAGTTACATATGCTAACTGTCTGGTATTGTATTGCTTTCCTACATCTCTGAATTTTTCATTGATCATCTATGCTGAATTAGAGTTCTATGTAAAACAATTCCAGATGGTATGCTGTGGAGAAGGGATGCTGCCCATCTCTTTTATCTCTAAAACTATAAATTGTACAGGTTGATGTATTATAACCAAGACAGAAGGTATACAATATGTTCCAGTTGGTACAGGAGGTACACATGAGGTTTTCCCCTTAGGCAGTCCTACAGCTGCTGCCAAATGTGGAGGTTTACCAAACTTTATGCCACCAACTGAGGGGTTTTCCACTTGGGCAATCCCACCAATTCCACCAACTGTGAAAGCTCTTCTAAAGCAACCCCACCACTTTGTCCTAATGAGCCTTTAATCCACCAAATGTGAAGACTTCCACAGTGCTCACTCCAGTTACCAAGAGTGAGGACTTTCTCTGATCTCTATTTCTGTCACAATGTAAGGAGTTCCTGTCTGTGTGACATCATTTGTGCCAACTGTCCAAATATCCCCGAGGTACCTATGGGAAATCTATTGAGCTTTTATCCCGAGTAGACACCACCCCTCTATATTCAGTGTTGCCACCACAGAAACCTGTCTCAATCCAAGCTATCTGGGCGATAGCATTTCCAGAGACCTAAAGTTTTCAAACATTCCATCAGTCACTCAACATTCCATTTTCTTCCCCCAACAGATCCTTGCCTTATACTCTAACATGCAACCAGTAAATTAAACAGCATTTCTTAACACAAGTCCATGACATCATAGCATACCCTTTCTGGCCAGACAAGATTGTGCGGGATTAGGTCTAAGAATGATTATGGAAACTCCTCAAGTGGACTTTTAATGCTTTTCCCCCTGTTCTGTATTGCCCAGACTAACTGCTGATCAGAAATAATTTGCATTTCAGAATCTGCATATTGATCGATGGCAGCAGGTATATTCAATAAAATATGCACACTTTAAAGGAAAATATGAAAGAAAAATGCATATGTTTCAAAAGTACCCAAAACCAACACAAAAACACTTGGTCAGCGAAAAGAAGGATACCAGTGATATCTTCAACTTGGGGGGAGCAAATAAAAATGACAAATTTTCAGAAAATATGTTCCAGCCCACATGCCCCAAATTTCAGTATGTTGACAAGGGGGAGTCAAACTACATTGAAGTGGTTCTTTAACAGTCACAAAGGCAGAAAAAAGAGAAAATCAATGGGTAAGGACTTGACAGATTTGCATAGCCCTAATGAAGACTACTCATTTAATATCTTCAGTGCTATAGGAACTGGTTCCACTGGACAGCACTGCATGCAAAAGACTGAATCTGTTTCCTCACCTTACTTCTTTCCAGTGACATCCTGTTGCAATTCCAGTAGTACTTTTGCTGAGATGGGAGTGTATCCCCCTCTACACTTGGCTGGCTGCCTGTGGATGAGAGCGCAAGTGACACAAAGCTTCCTTCTGCAATGCAATCGGACTCTTTTCTGTGCTGCACTGGGGATCATGCTTCTGCCTTTTCTGTATGACTGCCAGCGATGGGAGCACCGCATGAACATGGGCCATTAACAGATTTTTTCCATTAATGGAATATCCTGCAATCCCGATGGGTGGGGATGTGTTGGCAGTGGGACTGTGATGACTTCATGAGAAAGCACGATTTGCAGACTGCTGCCAATGTGTCCCCATTTTGGAGGACAGCGGCGCCATACAGAAATGGCTTGGGTTACTTTGGAAATAAGCACATGGTTACTTTTGTGTCCCAAGTGATCTAATATGGGCAGGGAGACCTGATTTCCAGACCCCAGATATAAGAACCAAGATGCATCCAGTTTATCATTTCTATTGGTAATATTATTATAAATTTACTCTATTGAGAATCTCGTCTCTATACAGGACAAGAGTGGATTCAGATCAGGAAATCCAGCAGCAAAGCACCTTGCTCTTTCCAGCACTGGGACACCATGTACGTTGAACACGTACAAGACATGAGCCTTGCTGCTCCACAGCATTATCTTGGTGATACCAAGAAGAGATGTTGCAACTTGTCAACTCAGCTGGATGTGTAGGAGTGGCAAAACATATGTCACTTTAGCTCTGATATCTTTATGGATCTCACACCCTGCCTATCATTTTTATGCCTTCTCAAAACTAAGCTGCACACTTTGAAACCAAACCACTTACTTGTTTTGTACTATGTTGCCTAAAGAATATTCACATTTTCCCCCATCTTCAGGTAGAAAAGAAGGCCATTTCCACACAAGACTGTTATAGCGCTATTATCCCACTTTCAATATCCTATGGAATCCTGGGGTTTGCGGTTATGGGAGAGGCCTGGCCTGGGATAATAGCGTTATAACAGTCTAGTGCGGAAATGGCTGAAGTCTTTAAGAATCATGGTGGGAACCTTTGTACTCGACTTGTGCCTATTCTGGACCATACTGCTTTCGCATCTGCCATTGCTACCTCAGTACGTCAGGCCTATCTGCAAAATCTATGACTTTTCCTATGACAAAAACATCTCACAAGCAGTGCATTCTGTCCTGCCAAATGCTTGGCAACAGTGTCAGGCAGTCAGCATCAAACAAGCAAAACAAATTATGTTCACAAGGTCACTGTTGGGCCACCATAACTGATTGAAGGGCTAAATTTGGCTTGACGGGCCACCACAATCTGTGTAACCTTTCTATATGACATTCCCCATGGGAAAAGAGAAGGAACTCACTAGCCCTGGAAATAGAAGCTATCCTTCCTTGTAAAAATGAAGAGTGACGGGACTTAGAAAACACAGAAGGTCCAATTTGGACCAGAACACTTGTAGATGTTGGGAGGAGAGGACTTTATTCCCCCTGTTCCTCCTATTTACATTGAAAAAAAAGCTTTATTCAGGTGAATGGAAAATTTCCTGACAATTGAAGGAATAGGCAGAGGGGAGTATTCTGTTGGTGGGCAGATGGCTAAATATTTCCTGCCATCTTGCCCGGATCTCAAAGTGGATTGGCTCACAGTTCCTGCTTTCTGTTTAGAAAGTACGCACACAATTGCTAATTAGGTGAATGTCTTCACATCTACTTTGGCCTACAAAACATTTTAAAAAAATATCCAACAGCATATAAAAACAGTTCCATTGTGCCTAGGCCCAAAAACAGGTGAAATGTCCTTCCTCCATCCCCGCTTCCACTGCTTCGGCCTCAGAGAGAGGCCCTCAGAGAAAGTTCCATGTGCAGTAAGGATGCTATATAGTGATGGTGATGATGATGATGATGATGATGATGATGATGATGATGATGGCAATTATATTAATACTAATATATGTTCGTATAACCAGACTCATCTCTTACCATAAGGAATGTTACTGTGTTATATTTTGACATAGGTTACTTTTTAAAAAATACAGTCATGTTGTTTGACTCTCCAACTATATTGTAACACAGAAAGCTTCTAGTACTATTGAAAAGAAGATATTGGTAAGAAATGTC
The DNA here is from genome assembly GCA_948474755.1 of Ctenosaura bakeri. NCBI lineage: Eukaryota > Metazoa > Chordata > Lepidosauria > Squamata > Iguanidae > Ctenosaura > Ctenosaura bakeri. Next base: position 344,552 of record CAOLHI010001498.1, read on the forward strand.
ACAGCAGGATTTTCTTCCCTGATTTGTAGACCCTTGGAGAAAAATATAAATTGTTGCAGTGAAAAAGCTTTTCTTCTGAAAGCTTCTGTGTAGATGTATACTTCTGCAGAATGAAATCATATGTTGCAATGATATTAAGAAAAAGATGCTGTACATGTGTTCAAAAAGGTACTTATTCTTTTGTTTGTGTTAACAGGGAATGGACCAAAATATGCTCTATAGTGCCTGAGTGTGCTGGAAATAAAATTATAACCAAAATCATGATTACAGATTTGGCAATAGTGTTTGAATTCTGAGAATGTTTACATTTCAAACATTTTGTTAGGAGATCCTAGAGCTCAAATTGGGGACTGCTGGGCTTGTGTGCAGCTGCTCTATGTGGTCAGGCAATAAACTCCATACTTCAACATTTGTCTAAAGTGTTTATCATTGTTGGGTCTTGGACTAACTCGGCTCTCCAGCCAGGATAGCCACTGGATTTTCATGGACAGGAAGCACCACAAGAATTCTACCTGGCCAGAAAAGCACTGTTAAAGGAATAAACCCTTCTGGAGCCCTAAGGTGTTCCTGGAGGCTTTTCAATACTGGCTTTTGGCTTATTCATCAGTCATACTTCCTGGTTGATTTGTGCCTCAATCAAAAGTACACTGTGTCTGAATGGATAGTGGAATATATGTCTCATCATGCCAGTGTAGAATGAAATGATCTCCTTGCTCAGCCCATGGGTGACTGATGCTTCTAAGCTCAACTCAACTCAAACTGCCCAATGTCAGCCCTGATACATTTCAGACTTCCAGGAGCATGATTACCCATGTTTTAACTAAAGTCCTTCTCTGTGATGAGAGACTTGAGAGGACACAAAAATGAGTGGGGACCTCATATGGCATAAGAGACACATGCTACCTACCCCTGCTTTAAACTAATCTACAACTTAAGTTTGAAATGGGACTAAGATAAAGATCTATTTGATTGGTTCCAGTGGGATCTCCTGTAATGAACCACACCCATTTTAAGATGATACTTTATTACTTCTTGAGTTGTCTGAAGAAGACATTCCTCCCTGTAGCTGCTTAATGGGCAACATAGTATTAAAACTTATTACAATGGGATTGTTGCTAGCACTGTTTCTGTGAACTGGATATGGACAATGACTACAGTTAAGACTCAATGGAATAGGTCTTGTACTGATCAAGTATAAAGAAAATCATTTAATAGGCAGCAGTGCCAAAGTGAGTATGTCCAGAGAAGGAGAGAAAAATGAAGGCAAAGAGTGCTGTTCAAGGGATGGCTAAGTTAACAAAAATTATAGCATGAAGTAGCAATGCAAATCAGAGAAACCTTCTGTTCAGATAATTTAACCACACAATTTAACAGTAAAGGACTAATCAAAAATTCAAATAGATACTTCCTAAACACTGCTTTAAATATGCCTAAACCCATGGTTTTCAATGGGCTTAGGCATGTAACAACCTGTTAGATTGTGGTCAAAACAACAGCAGCAACATTAAATGGTAACATTAAGGTCCTTTCCACACCTTATCTTAACTTGTCTTCCTCCGGCTGTGATCTTGGCGCACCTTTGGCTGGAAGAGAGTGGGATGGGAACACTCCCCTCTGCACCACTCCAGCTCCCTGCGGAAAGCAGCACAAGGGACATGCCTCTTCCTTCCATAGTGCAGCCAGGCTCTTTCCCCTCATGCTATGCTGTGGCAGGAAGCACCTCCTTTGCACTTCTAGGCTTTCTGCAGGGCAGGTAAGTGTAGGACTGTCATGTGATTGGGGGTCATTGATGGAGAAAATCCATCAATGATTTACTCCACTATTGCGCTGGCTGGCAACAGGAGAAGTACGGGACCAAGATGACAGCTTACACAAGCATTGTCACTGTCCCACTCCTCTCCCGTCCCCATGTCAGAATGCCATGTCCATGTGGAAAAGACCGAGCTTGATAAACTGAGAATACTGCCTGGGGGATTTGGGGAGTTATAATATAAAAGAAATAACATTTGAGACTCTGAGCAAGGACAATGCATAAGTTTGACAGAATGTAAATGTAACCTATATAGCACCTAATAGTTTTTCCAGATCTAACAGTACTGTGACTCCATGAAAAATTCATTGTTTTTCTGCCTAAGAAAAGACAAGGGATAGCTGTATGTCAAGGGAAGTTACTTTTCTTTTCCTAATGGAGTTGACATTTTATTACCTTTCTTTTATTTCCCTTTGTCCCTGGTTCCCACATGGCCAAAAGAGGAGCAACCTCTGCTTGCATTGAAATCTCTCAATTACCATCTTAACAAACGGCAGAGTAGCATCCGAGACAGAATGTAGACCTGTGGCTCTAACACAGTCACCCTTTTTCTCCAGTATGATATTTTTTTAAACATCTTTGCCTGAAGAAGAAGCTTCAAAAATGAAGCTTCAAAAGGTTCCAAAATGTAATTTATGCTTTGGAGCTGCCCCAATAAAGGTATTATTGCTTGTGGATTTTTGATTTTATTGTATTTTTCTCTTTACAGTTACTCTAAATCTAAACTTCTTCCACTAAGAAAATTGATAGAATGGTAGTTTTAATTTATATTCTAACTTAATGTAAATTATTTATATCCTGATTTCTGCTTCCTCAAATCATTTAATAGGGTTTCACATTAAATAGCATTAACATTAAACAGCATTCAAATTATACAACTAATATATGTACTTAACAAACCCTAACATCAAGCAGTACCATATAAAATCATACAGTGCCTATAGAATAAAGCCTACACAATGCAAGCAGCAAGTGGCACAGACAGAAAACAGGAAATAATTGACAAGCAGAGCAGGAAGAAAACCAGAGACATTTCCACACTAGATTGTTCTAGTGCTATTATTCCACTTTCAACCTCCTATGGAATCCTGGGGTTTGCAGTTTAGGGAGGGGCCAGGTATTGCACAGTATATACTACATGATCAAGGAATTAAAACAAGATTTCCTAGAAGGCAGTTATCAAGGTTGGAGGTGTGGAATATAACAACTGAGCTTAAACCAAGATAACATTCATGGTTCTGGACTGAGAACTCTTAGAGACAGAGTCCCTAACAGCAGACATTCTGAAGAGAAGCCCAGTTTGATCCCTAGTGTCTCATCCTTGGATCCTAGACCCCATCCATGAGATCCTAGAGGAAGTATCGATTCCCTCTGACTCTGAGGCCCTTTTCGCATCTTACTTTTTTCCGCGACGGGGGAGGGAGTCTCGCGCAAGAAGCCTCCTTCGCGAGGCTGCTGCTTCCCCCCTCCTTCCTTCCACAGGGCGCTTCGTGATGACGCGACCGTCGCGCGAGTACCCCGCCCCTTCCTTCCGCAGGGCACTGTGGGAGCTGTAGGCTCCATGGGGAAAGGAAGTGCTTCTCACCCGGCTCGCCGACGCACCGCACGGAGGTAAGTGCGTGAGGGCGGCGTGAGCATTGCACGAGCGCGGGCTATTTTCAGCTTCAAGCCGAAAATCAAAAAATACGCCCGGGCCCCACTTCAGCCTTGTGAGTGCTGTGCAAGTGGGAGTGCGTCGTGCGCAGCGGCGTTCCCATTTGTGTGGTGCTCAAGGGGTGCTCGCGCAAAAAAAAAAGTGCGAAAAAGGCCTGAGGAATGGCTCTGAAGCACAATTTCAAACCAGATCCTCACTCCTCATATCCTACCCACAAAGAAGTCAGTGACACATAGCCTTTTAAGAAAGCCACATGAAGAGCAAGACTATTTAAAGGAATGAAAAATAGATATTAAAATAAAAGAAATAATTAAATATTTAGGAATAAACATTACAAAAAATTCACAAAGATTAGAGGAAAAAATTATAATAAATTAAGACAAGAAGTGAAACAGAAATTAGAGGAATATAAAAATATTAAATTATCATGGTTTGGAAGATTTGCATTGGTAAAAATGAAAATATTACCTAAGATTAATTTTTTATTTGGGGTTACCAATGAAAGTATCAGAAACAGAATTGAAAAATTGGCAGTTACTATTGAATAATTTTTGTAATGGGGATAAGAAAGCGAGGATTAATAAGAAATTTTGGTACAGATCCCAAAAAGAAGGTGGATTGGGCCTCCCAAATTTAAAATGGTATTATAATGCAAATCAATTGAGATATATTATATAGTCTCAGGAAAAGGGGATTGAGAATGGTTAGAGATGGAAATGATAGAAGTTGAGGGGAGACTGGAGAATATCTTTTTTTGGAATCTGGTCAAGAGAGAAATAGAAAAAATAGAAATTCCCCTTTTAAAGAGTATATTAGAAATATGGAAGAAAAACAAGGAAAAACTAATGCTGGCTATTTCACCATTAACTCCAGTAGTGATGATGGAAAGGTTCCAAATAAATTTGAGGGATGCATTAGAGAAGAAATTAAAAAAGCAGGGAATATGCAAGTTAAAAGAATGGATGAATAGAATGACGAATAAAGATAGAATAAAGGAGAGATTGCAGGGTACTAAGATGTCATGGTTTAATTCAGCTGAAGTAGTGGACAAGGAATTGGAAAAGCAATAACAAAGATTTTAGAGAATACACTAGATTTGAACAAATGATTAAGCAAAGAGATGATATGGAAGAAATGAAATATTGAAGGGTACCACAAGAGAAATATATAAAATATTGTCAAAGGATGAAGATGAATACCTTAGAAAAATATGGGAGGAAGAACTAGTACAAAAAATAGATATTCAAGACTGGGGGCAAATCTGGTATCAGCGTCATTTAAGAAATCTATCCGTAAGGATAAAAGAGAACTGTTATGAATTGGTTTGGAGATGGTTCCTAACACCAGTATGGTTAAACCACATAGACAAAAATCATTCAAAGTTATGCTGGAGGGGTTGTCAAAAGATTGGCACATATATCCATATGTGGTGGAATTGTGAAGGTGTACAGAATTTTTGGCAAATGTATTTAAAGGGATAAAAGAGATAACAGGAATTGATTTACAAATATGCCAGAGTATAACATTATTATCTATATTTGATAAGGTTAATTGTACCCAGACAATGAAGGAGTTAATTACAACTTTATTAACTGCAGCAAGGCTAATTTTATAGAGAAAATGGAAAATTCAAAAAGATTTTCAAATAAAGGATTGGTATGAAGAAGTGTGGAAAATTGCGATCAATGATAAGTTAACATGTTGAATCAAGTTTAAAAAAGGGATAATGAAAAGGAATGACTTTGAAGCAATATGGAAAATATTTGTGGGAAAGGCTTTAGCAAAAGAGGGAAGTGTCACACCTCCACAAGAAGAATTACAATTTTGGAAAGCAGAGTCAGCTGAAATATAATTGGCTCTGGGAATGGGTTCACATTTAGGGTTTATGTTTAATAAAAGGATCATATATAGTATTAGCAATAGGTTAAATATAGTTGAAAAGAATAGATTTAAGAATGAAATTATTATAGCAATAATGAATAGAAGAAGGAGATTTAGATACATGAAATAAAAATACATAAACAATATGATATATAATATGTTGAATAAGTATACAATGAAAGGATCTGGAGAGAAATAGTAATGTAAGCTACTTGTGTTATGATTTTTCTCTTTTTCACATTTATGTTATTCACGTGGTGTTTTTGTTTTATTCTGTTATGTACTGTTCTTTATTCTTTATAATAATAAAATATTTAAAAAAGAAAAGAAAGAAAGCCACATGGAGTACTTGCGAGGGGAACTCTCCTGACCAGCTTATAAGCCCTTGTTATTGGGCCTAGGCTGCTGGGGAACACGTTGTATACTTTAGTTGCAGAATTGACAGATTCTTGAATTCAAGCAAAGGATCTTTAGGCTCGTATGTACTTTATTGTCCAGGATCCTGAATCTGCTTCATTCAGCATGAATGTCACTCAGTTTGCCTTACCTTGTGCCCTCTACCCTGGGCTGTCACTTCTCTGAGATGCTAGGAGCAAGATAACTGCTGCTTTCTTTTACTTTTCTTTCACAGACACACAAACAAGGCTCACATATCCACATGAATATATGACATATGCTCCCTATCAGACAGTCAGTATCTGTAAAGAGACTTGTGAGAAAATTCAGACAAGCCCTAAAATCTTTTCACTGTGTAAACATCAGATGGGGGACAAGCTTTTAGGAACTGGCTGCAAGAGCTTTTGGTAATGTGCTATTTTGTTGACTTCTGTTTTTTTTCTTTTTCTTTTTGAGTGGTTATAATTTATTTTCTTTTTTTTTTAAGCTGCTTTCAGTTTCCCCAGTTTGGGGGAAATTACTCTTAATAATAATATTAATAATACTGATAATAAGCCTTTATGTCTGAAAGTAAGGCTACAACCTTTTACTGTTCACAGGTACCATTCATTCCCCCTTCTGTCTCTGAATAGCTCAGTAAATACTAGAAACAGACAACGAAGGGTAGAAGTTCTCCTTTTGCCTTTCCCAGACACATTGTGTGGTCTCTGTTACAAACAGAGAACTAGAATCTCTGCAGATGATTGACTTACTCAGAGCCATAAACAGAATACAAGTCAGAGGTGGGTTCTAAACCCCAAGGCCCCAAACCGCTCTTTTGACACCGCACTTGCCATTGCATGCAACCTGTAGTGTGACAACGCTCAGATAAAACAAAATAGTGAGTCCAGGGGGAAAATAACTTTAAGTGAATGTCCCATGTAGGAAACTGAATGTGAAAAAAAGATGTAGCTGGGATCTCTCATTACTCTTTTGACCCTACATCTTGCTACTTAAATTTAACATCTATTTTACAGAAGGGAAACCAGTTAATTGCTCACAGAACTAAAGCCAAAACAACTTGCCCACCAGAGAGCTTTCCCTAATTAATTGCTTACCCAGTTATAACACAGATTCCCATATCAGTTGTTTTTCAAATTATCTACTCCCCCAGATTAATATCATCCACTTATTTCCCATTAATTTTCCTTCTGCTTCCCCATCTTAGAAAGAAAAAAAATCCAACTTGATAACAATGTTAATGACAATTAGTCAGCCCAACACTCCCTTTCAGTTTTCCAGTGTGAAGTAATGATTTATGCTATAGTCATAAGTACTCCACTCTGGAGTCAAGAAAACAATGATACAGCAATTTGAGAAATGGCAGCTGTCCAATCAATAGCCGGCTAGCTAACTGTGCTACTGATGGTGAATCTTACTGCTTCTTTCACCTTTTTCTATGATCTAATTGTCTCCAAAGCGTAATCAGTGGTTTGGCACTGCAAAGAAAGTCACAAGTACTGAGAGGGAGTCAGTAATAGTATTAGTGGTCCAGTGCTGGTGAGCTTTTGCTGGTCCTGGTGTCTTAAAGGCTTGGGTTGGGGAGGAATAAATAAAGATTGATTCCCTTTTTTCAAATTAGTGCTGTGTTGCAGAAGAGTAGTATTTGCACCTCATATTGCTCGTGTTGTTTCCCAGTTGTCAATGGAGTAAGATTGTCGGTGGAAAGGAGAGGAGAAGATTCCCACTGCATGTAAACTGATGATAATTTCAGTGTAGATGTTTGTACGCACACCCCTGGAAATGCAATGAAATTCCAACATCCAACCTAGTGATTCCTTAAAAAAAAAAAAAGACTCTCCATCTGTTTTGATTTTCCAATTCTAATTTTGACAGCTAATAAAAGTAGTTGGATGAACTCCCCGCCTCTAAATGAGGATCCCCCTAAACAGCTTCGTTTTCTACCTGCTTTCTGTTTGTGTCATCTCATGTTTTGACAAGCACTCCATACACCTTGTAAAAGGGTTGTCACACATTTACAGCTGAAAAAAAATTATAAGCCCTGAAAATGACAGGTTCTGTCTAAATATTAGAAATTGGCTAAAGCCTGAATGATTGACCTTAATCCTTTAGTGCAATTTCAGGCTTTGATAAATGGGACAGATTTGATTTGGCATCATCGATTGGTAGGCTGCAGTGTCAAAAGAAACCTCAAGGTGGCATCAGCTATCTTCAATTGAATTTTTTTAAAAAATCATTCCACCATTTCATTATATCAATTATCCTTATCTTTATTCAGGAAAAGTTGAGAATACTGAATGCATTCTGTCCGATAATCCAGAAATGTGTCCTTGCAACTTTTCTACTGCTGCCACCATGTAAGCTTAAAATCCAAGCCCAAACCCTATTTTATGAACAGCACATGTATATTTCTGACCTGGTAATGTTAAGTTGATGGAGATTCATGAGATAATGTCACTGAGCACCGTGTTACCCTGACATTGGCAAGCAACAGTCATTGAAACCCATCAGTGAGCAAGGTAATTCTGAGGGAAATAAAAGATCTCTTCAATTTTTTGGTGGCCAGTCCATCCTTCTGGCAGTGAGGCACTGCAGTGACATTCCAGGGGAATTATGGGAAGCCTTCTAGCCCCAAAATGTGAAAGATGGTGGTAATTTTTATCCCATCTTTTCTTCACAAAAGCTCCTCATCCCCAAATTAGCAGAAAGTTCTATAACCCTCTCAGAAGCATCTAGTTTTAAATGCCTTCCTTTTAGGTGCACTAACTGATGTCATAGATGGATGCAAATAATACTGAAGACTTCAAGATGCTCTCAACTGCTCAGTGAGTCCTCCTCCAGGGGATGGCAGTGTGAAATAACCTTCACCCAGACTGGTAATTAAATGACTTTTCTGAAGTCCTAAATGCTGGTGATTTGTGTTCACCTACATAAAACATTAACAGCACACCATATAAAGTTAGAGAATCCACTGCCCACATCAACTGATACATACAGTCCCATGAAGGTCATGATGAAAAGGAAAAACAACAACAATAACAATCTATTTCTTCAAAGAAAATAAAAGGGTGACTACCACCCCACCCCAAATGCATTGCAGTACAACTCTGTGGGATTGGAAAAGAAGGAAGTTAATGAACAGTAATCAATTTTGAGAGAGAATCATGACAGCCAAATATGCATAATGTTAAGACAGGCATTAGACATCATTACATTTCTCACGTGGCATTTGAATTGCAAAGGACAATCTACTGTATGTCCAGGCAAGCTGACACTATGAAATTGCTGTGACTAGTACAGAAAAAAGAAATGTCTCATGACAGGTAATGTACTTCATATAAATGAAGCATCCGTTTAAGTTATTCTGAAATGAATGAAATGAAGACATTTTAAAGGAACTGAAAGGAAGTGGTGTCATTATGCACGCTAGAATATGCTCTTCTGGTAATTCAGATGCTGGTCTAAATCTCAGAGAACTACTGTAGCACTTTTACCAACTTCTGCATCTGTAAGAATAAATTCTCTCTCTCTCATTCTCCTCCCCACAACTCCAAAGCCCAGGCAGCCTCTTATGGGAGAATATAACCTGGCCCCAACCTGCATGAATTGAATTGTGCCTGGAAACAGAATGGTAGGCAGTAGAAGTGTTGTAACAAGGGAATAAGCAAAAGTCAACTAACTCATTCTAATTCCTTGATCGGCTGAAGTTTCTGAGCACTCTTCAAAGGTAATCTCACACAGAGTACATAGCAGTAATCTAAACAGGATGTAACTAAGGCGTGTGTCATAAATCTCTAGGGCCCTTTTCACACGCAGTTTTTTTTGCGCAAGCACCCCTTGAGTGTCGCGTGAATGGGAGTGCCGGTCCGTACGATACACTCCCACTCACGCAACGCTCAGGAGCCTAAAGCGGGGTGCACGCACATTTTCTTATTTTCAGCTCTAAGCCGAAAATACTGCGCACTCGTGAAATGCTCGCAGTGCCCTCGTGCATTTACCTGCGTGTGGTGCATCGGCAAGCTGGGGCGGTTGCACTTCCTTTCCCCAGCGCAGCCTACAGCTACCAGACTGTGCTGCAGAAGGAAGGGGCGGGGTGTTTGCGCGATGCTCACGTGACTGGCAAACAGCTGTGGGAGGCAGAAGGGGTGCCGTGAGTGGCTCGTGCAAACAGCTGCTCACGCGAGCGCCGCCCCCACCGCCGTGATGAAGGTAAGGTGTGAAAAGGCTTTAGGAATGGCTGAAGCTGGCATATTAACTTAGTGCAAATACACTTCTGACCACCACAGAAGCCTGGACATCAGGCTTATTGCTGAACAGATGAAACAACAATCTCTATTTTTAGGGGGAGCATAATCCCTATGAATCACTGGATGATTCTTTTTTTCCTTGATCTTCCTTTTAAGTGACCAGGAGCATATATTTTTTCTTGCCTGGATTAAGCTTTCATATGTTCTCACCTCAATTTGTTCTCATTCAAACTATTACTGATGACTGATGGTGGTTAAGAACCAAGACAGTTTCCTCAGATTTATGTTGGAAAGAGAAACAGAGCTGGATCTCAGCTGCATACTGATTTGACTGAATTTTAAAATTCTGCACAACCTTTCCCAGTGGTTTGATGTAGATGCAGAGGGAATGGAATGAAAGCATGAGGGACTTTACAGGTCCAAAGTCAAAATGTTGATCAAGAATTCTACAGTACCTACTTCTTGGATCACTTCTCCCACTTTGATGCCACATGCAATTGAGAATTGGGATTGGGATTGGAAAGCTGGTAGAACCACCAGGGACGTACAGCTTCTGCACGTTCTTTGTGTAAGGCCCTTTACGCACCCTACTCCCAACCCACAATGATGATGGAACCACAATGAGACCATGACAATGGTGCTGCATGATGTCGTTGTGATCGCGTCATGATCCCACGGCCATCTGTCATAATCATGGAGTAAATCATTGACCTTTTTTTATCAATGAACTGCGATTGTGCATTTCTCCCGCCTCCCTCCCAAACTTACCTGCTTTGCAGAGGGTCAGGAAGTGCAATGACTGTGCTTCTTCCCCCACTGCAGCCTAAGAAAGTGGTGGGTTGTGCTGTGGAAGGGAAGGGCAAAGCCATCGCACTTCCTCCCTTCCAGCAGGCAGATGGTGCAGATGGAAGTGCTTCTGTTGTGCATAATTCATCTCTTCCAGAAAACTGGAGCTGAGATCACACTACATGCTCCAGTACTTTGTCCATGGAGAGTTTTTCTCAATAAATGTCTTACTTTAAGTATGATGGAACCTTGCTGTGTTCTAAAGAGGCACTGATCATTCCCTATAGTCATCTGGTCAGTACTCTGAGCTTTTAATGAATCAAGATCTGTTATCCATTTATGTGCTGTTACTTCCAGTCCCCATTTCTCAGTGACTTGTCTATCAAATGTCTGATGAAGAACCTGATTTTTTTGGGGGGGCGGGGTAACTGGGAAGATCCTAATTTTAGCTAACCTTTGTATTTGCACAGTTTTCATTCCACTCCCCACTGTTTTAAGAAAATCTCACATAAAAACAGATACATAGTGCATAGGCTTCTTTTTCTTTTTCTGTTTCTTTTTTTTTCCTTTTCAGAAATCAGACCTATAAGTACCAAATATGAATTTGTTACATGGGATGGAAGCAGAACTAATGTTAAAGCAGAAATGTTTACAACCAGTTACCCATTATCTTTAGTACATCACCACCAAGAGTCCATCATCACTCAAAAACAAAAACAAAAAAACACAGAGAGAAATGTTAGAAGGAAGGTCACCTGGGAAAATATTGACAGGCAGTATAAATAGTAAAAGAACATTTAGAAACAAGGGTCTTTTGTAGCACTGTTTTTTCCTTTCCGTTTGGAAAATAGAGATGTCAAACACTGCATATTTTAGCACCCATAGACACACCAACATCTTCATCAAGAAGAGGTGTTCAGACTGAGAATTCCTATTTTCACTCTCTCTCTCACTCTCTCTCTCTCTCTTTTTTTCATTCACACTACAGGCTCAGAAGAAATAAAGTTGGAACTCTTGGTTTGTGGTGCATTTTATGACAAGTGCACACAGTAGATATTCACAATGGTAGAAAATTTATTACTAAGACCCTTTCCACAGGACACTGTTGTCCCCGCATGGGGATGTGAGGGAAGCGTGATCACGATGACACTTCTACATGATGTCATCACAGTCTCATCCTTCTCCCGTCACCAGGCAGTGCAATCACAGATTAAACCATTAATGGGCTTTCCTCGTCAATGATAATGTTACCATCCCACACTTAGCTGGCTTTTGGAAGCCTCAGAAGTGTGATGAGGTGCTTCCTGCTCCAATGCAGCCTGGGAAACTGCCCAGTTGTGCTGTGTAAGGAAAAGGCATGGTAATCACACTTTCTTCAGCAGGGAGGTAGTCCAGTGCAGAGGGGAGTGCTCCAATCTCACTCCCTTCCTGGCAGAGCCACTGCTGGGATTGCCACCAGAGCACAACAGGACAAAGTACAGTGTGGAAAGGGCCTAAATCTCATTACTAGTCCCATTGAAACTATACTCCTTGAATCAATCACTAAATGGTAAGTCTATATTTATGTACATCTTATTGAGTTAATCGGTCTACTCTATTTGGAGCTAGTAGTTGGTTTCTGACATGTACACTAATATCTCACAGAAAACCAGGATTTCATGAAAGGGACATGTCACATAGGTTGAAATTTCCCATAGTATGTTGGCTAATAGAGACAACTTCACATATTACATTTTAACTGGCACATTCATCAGACCTAATGAACAAAACTGTGTGTATATTTAGAATTATTATTATTATTATTATTATTATTATTATTATTATTATTATTATTATTATTATTAATTTAAGGAATGCATATACTGCTTTTCAGGTAAAATTATTTCCCCAAAGCAAAATGTTTATTTATTTTTCTATATGTTCATAGAAAATTTAATGGCTAAGACACTCCGGGTCAAAAATGTGTATGAAATTATCCTTTATTGGTTTATTTTATTATTTATAATTAGTATTTATTATTTATTAGTTATATGTATGTCCCCACCTTTCTTCCAATTTGCTCATGGTGGCATGCATGGTCCTCCTCATGCACTTTATGCTCACAAGAGGCCTGTGAACAAGTTTAGCCTGATAGAATGTGCTTGGTTATACAGTGGGTTCCCTGGCTCAGTATGGACAAGAATTGCATATTCCCAATCCCCCACTCCAGCATTGTATCAGTGTGGCATACTGGCTCCTTCTTCAAGTTTTGCAATTCTATACTTCAGTTCACTCAGGATGCTTTGCTTCACTGATAGGGTTATCAGGTCAGCTTGCTTCCCATTTTCTGAGATATCAGGTCAAAATCTGAGATAAAGGGCCATCTTAAAATGTCGCAGAAGACATGGCTTGTGCAACAGTTATTGAGAGAGAGGGGAGAGAGAAGAGAGAGGATTTCTAGCATTATCTCCTGAACAATACATACATACTTCCTAATTTTAGTGTGTCCAAAGAGCTATGTATGAGACCTATAGTCATTTCTAAGAATCATCACCTGTGAATAGTGAAGTGCAACTTAGAAATTGTACAGTCTTCTTTAGCTATTCTATTGTGTTACTAATGAGTTGACAAAGATGCTCATTGACATAGAAATGTCTTTATCCCAGCTGTGTATGAACAAGCCTTACTTTATGTATTACTATGAAATATTGCAGTGAGCCAGGCCCTTTCCACTCAAAGCACCCAACTCACCATGGGGATAGGAGAAAGACAAGACTGGGATGATGTTTATGCACGAGATTGTCCCATTTCCATCCTTCTCCCATCCCCAAGTGGCATGATCGCACTGCAAATCATTCACATTGGCCTCCTGCTGCACACCTGCACTTACTTTGTCTGCAGAGGTACTGGAAGCACAATGGCTGAACTTCCTGCCCCACCCCAGCACAGTACCCGACTGCTTTACAACAGGAAGAGGCATGATCATTGTGCTTCCTGGGTCCCAGAGGCAGCCAGTGCAGAGGGGATTGCTCCATCACACTCCTCTCCAGGGAGAGCTGCTGCCACCATTGTCACCATATGCCGCTAGGACAAGGGTAAGGTGTGGAAGAGGCCCCAGTGTGGTGTAGCAGTTTGAGCACTGGACTATGACCTTGGAGACCAGGGTTTTATTTCCTGCTCAGCCATGGAAACCCACCTTGGGCACATCACACACTCTTGGACCCAGAAAACCCATGATAGGTTCATCTTAGAGTTGCTATGAGTTAGAAACAAGGCACACAGCAACAGCAATGAACAAAGTATTGTGTAATGACAAGCACAAGACTTTACATATAACTTTCCCTAAAACAGTGTTTAAAACATAAAAAACATAAAACATAAAAAAAAAACATAAAAATAGTAGTGAGATGTTATCCTTGGCTTTCTTTACTTATGTTCAGTTATTAGTCTTTATTTAATAGCATGTTTTGTGTAAAATAACTCTGAGGAACACCTCCCTTTTTTAAAAAAATCAAACAAATCAAACAGTCCCCAAAAATCAGGGAATGCAAACTCTATGTGAGTTCATACTGAAAAATTTCAGATTAGCCCTCCCCAACTTCATCTTCAAATTCATGACTCAATCATTGTGTTTTGTGGCTTCCCAAAGTTTCCCATTCAGATATAACATTGTGCAGGGGCTAGAGATTGGATATGGTCTTGGAAGATACAAGGTTTAGTCCCCATTGAACCATGAACTGCCCCAGATGATCTCGGTCAGTCACTGATACTCAACTGGACTTCCCTCTATTGGTTATTATATGTGGAGTGAAAATCATGTCAGCTTGAGCTTATCAATTGAATATTGGAATATAGATGTAAATAAAAAAATAAATAATATTTTTGAAAGTCATAGGCCTCCAAGAGCCTATTTGACAAACCATCATAGTGAGTCATAAGCCATTTCCACATTACACTGTTATAGTGCTATTATTCCAGTTTCAACATCCTGTGGAATTCTGGGGTTTGTAGTTTACTGAGGTCAAAGAGCTCTCTGGCTGAGAATTGTAAATGCCCCTCCCTAAACTGCAAACCTCAGGATTCCATAGGATGTTGAAAGTGGAATAATAGCACCATACTGTGTATTGTGGAAATGGCCATAGCTAATTTTTTAAAAAGTTTTTACAGTTGCCTCATTCACCTACAAAGTCTTCTGAGGAAGTAGTCTGTTTAGATCTTACTTCACTATGTTGGCTCTTGATGTTTCTTTTTATTGCCATTTATACTTTTAATGGACGTATTTGTCCAATGAAAAGCAGGCTGCTGTGAAATTATTTCTTCAGTAACATAACTGTGAAGGAAAAAACATGGACTGACAGAACATTTTCTTTCCCTCTCTATTTCTATCCAAGTCTCTGCCAAACATGGTATTGAGCCAATGACATTACATTTCTGATGGGATTGGGAAAGGGGATGCAGAGAAAAAATTAGGGAAGAATGCCTGTCACTGGAATCCTGAAACCACAGTGTTTTTACTTGTGCATCTAATGCATCAGGACAATAAGAATTAGTGCTTCACAAAGTATAATATGGCACATCCATGTCCTCAAAGCATTTACAGTTTAAAATCTGTTAAAGGGTAAAGACAAGAACCAACACCCTCCCACATACACGTTTGTTTCCCAACATTTATGTATACAACACCTTTAGTATGGGAGGGAAAAAACCCTATGTTTTAAGATGAAGATAGAAATAAAATATGTCCTCTTTTCCTTCTGCACAGAAGTATTTGAAAGAACCTCAAGCAAAAGCAAGACTAGTTTTTAAAAAGTTTTATCATGCATCCTATCACAACTTCCTCACCTAACTCTCTTGTATCCTGCAATGTTTTTTCCCCTTAAAATTCTCTCTCTCTCTCTCTCTCTCTCACACACACACACACACACAAGCAGAGCTGAACACTAAATGAAGTGAAAAGGAAACACTACTCACATGCTCTGATGGAATGTAGGCAAGATGGAGGAGAGGAAGAATCAGAGTTTAAAGTTTCCAGTTCATAGCCTGATGTGGAAGGGAATGTATTCATCTTGTACAGATTTGAACACACAGACAGAGACTGATGAAGAAGAAAATAAATGTTGCTAATCTGCTGCTGACACTAAGGCTGCAAAAATGGCAAAACCATGCAGGTGCCCCTGAGTCCAAGAAGACACTCAGGTGTGGGGCAAGAAGACCAAAATGAGGAGAAGGAAGAAAGAGAACAATCAGAAAGCAAGGAATGAGAGGAAAAAGGAACTTCTTCCAGGTCAACTGCTTGTAGAAACAGGCCTGTGGGCAGATTCTGGATGGATCTGGGTAAAACCCAGCTAACTGAATAGTATGACAACCATATTTGAGAGACTGCAAGTATCACTTTTCAACAGAAAATTGTGACGAGCATCTGAGGTAGCTGTCATTATCTGTGCTAGGTCAGGGTGGAAATAATATTCAAAAATATTTTTAAAAAATTAAAAGAAATGTTTTTCAGGCATTGAGAAACCCTGATAAGAAGAATGTGATAAGAATCTTCACAGTTTGGGACCGATTCTGCACAAAATTTGCATGTGGTTGTTTTGCATAGAAAACAGCATTTCTTGCACAGAAAACAACTTTTTCTGTGCAGAAAATAGCATTCATGCATGGAAATATTATTTTATGTGCACAAAATATGTTTTCTTTGTAGAAAATGCTGCATTTGGCGATGTTCTATGCAAAATTCTCACATAGTTGATTTGCACTGAAAATAGCTTTTCCTGGAGATCGATGAGCAATAGCATAGCAAGAGGTTGCTCTTCGCTCAGCTGCGAGGAGACAGCCAGCGATCGAGGGGAATTTCCTGGAGAAAATGGAGAAGTCCAGGATAAAAGAATCCCCTTGGGAAAGGGGATTACAAGTGTCAGGACCAGGCTCAAGAAGGGAAGACTTTGGGGGCCAGTGTCCCAGGAATGGAGGTGGTATGGAGAAGGAGAGAAGGAGAAAGAACCAACCACTGGAGGAGATAGACGGACATGAATGCCCTCAGGAATTCTGAGAGGCACCATTCCCCCGATCAGCGCCTGTAAGTGGGCATAGCTCACCACTGCCTTTTTTTTTTCTTTGTACATGGAGGGATTAGAATAAAAAATAAGTCATTCTTCAAGAAGTGAGTTGAAATATTTCTCTACATATGGACGATTGCAGCTGGATGCAGAAGAAATAAATAAATAACCCCATAAAGTTCGATCGGGTCTTAAACTTGTTAGAGGTATATAAGCAACGAAAAGGATATAAAACTCTGAATGAACTAAGAGAACTTATTATACTAACCTTCAGAAAACAGTCAGCAAGGAAGGCATTGACTTAAATTTTTTTGATGAACTTTAGATAATAGAAAAGACTGTGCTTGTTAAGAGATTAATGGAAAAATAATTGGAAAAGAGGGGAGAAAGTTTGAGAGCTGGGAAAAGCTTGCAACTGAGAGAAACAGAACTGTAAGCTGTAAGGTGAATAGAAATAGAAGAGAAACAGAACTGTAAGCTATAAGATGAGGAGACTACAGACTGACGACATACAGAGGCAGAAGTGCTGAGAAAAAAAGAAACATCGGAAAAGACAACAGTTGGTGTGAAGAGGGTTTGGACAACTAATATAAAGAGGAACTAAGGGGGTGGAAGGACATAAGGAGTTTAAAAACTGTCTTGAATTGTGTATTATTCATCCTGCATATTTGATCTGTACAGTTTGTTCCATGGGGGAAAGGATTTAACAGGTAGAAATTAAGAGACTGGGGAGGAATTTAAAAGGTATAGATTGAATGATATAAGGTTTGAATATTATTATATTGTGTTGGGGTTCTTGGTAAGGATTAGAAGAATATAAAAATACATATATATAAATATATAGATATAAATATAGGTAATAAGAGGTGAAGGATATAGAAGATTGAGAATATAAGAGGGAGAATATCTTAACTTTCTCAGTGAAAGGAAGGCAAACAGCTGGGCTAGTTAGAATTGTTTCAAGGTTACAGGTAAGATAATGCAATAGGCAGTAAGAAACAATAGATAAGAGGCGCACTAAGGAAAGACACATAGAAGGCTGTGATTAACAGACATTAAACATTAGAAAAAGCAAAGCAAAGAAATGTGGGTGTGACCTCTGGTGGCGAAATCAGATATTAGAATTTATTTTAAAATAGAGATTTCTATAAATTAAGGATTAGATTAAATTTACTCAATTAATAGTATTAAAGGAGGAACTTAAGTGAAATTAGAAAACATTAAAGTAACAATAGAAAGGGCATAAGGAATTTAATATTGCTTTGGGTAATAGTAGAAAATAATATAGGGTTTTAAACAGAAAAATTAATTAAGAAGAATAGAATCAAAGAAGAATAAATTAACTAACAATATTAAATAATCATATTAAATAACCATTAGAACTCAACTTAGCAGATAGAGGGGGGAAATATAGAATAAAATAGAACAAAAATAAATAGATAAACAATTGAGAGTGCACTACAGGATACCCTAACATTGCCACAGTGGCAGGAAGAAGAAAGCAAATGCAGATACAAACAGGGGTGGCACAGTGGTTAAATGCCAGTACTGCAAGCCACAAGGTTGTGAGTTCGATCCTGCCCGGCTCCAAGGTTGACTCAGCCTTCCATCCTTTCGCAGGTCAGTAAAATGAGTACCCAGCTTGTTGGGGGCATGTATAGAAATGTTTCGAAATACATACTATTTGTAAGTTGTTCGCCACCTCGATCCATATGGAGAGGCGGGATACAAATAAATAATAATAATAAAAAAAATACAAACATCAACTCAAAGTGCAAATGCAAATGCAAATACAAACATCAACCCAAAGAAGACCTTCACTGGAGATGCAGTCAAACATCCAAGATCCATACCAAACTTTATTAGAAGAAGTGAAGAAAATGAGAGAAGATGCCAAATTGGAAATGAAAGAATTATCTACAGGAGTTAAGAAAGAAGTCAGAGAAGTGAGGAAAGACATGGAGAATTTTGGCAAGAAGTTAGTCACAAGAGATCTGAAACAAATGAATGAGAAGATTGAAGAAGTCCAAGTCAAGACTAAGAAATTAGAGAATCGTACAAAGGATATAGAATTGACAACAGGAAGAAATGAAATGTAAACAACATTAATGGAAATGAAATATCGCGAGAAGTGCCTGAAGATAAGAGGCTTAGAGGAAACCCAAGGAGAAGATTTATATGCTAAGCTCATTCCAGTGACAGCTCAATTCATTAACTGGCCTACAGAACAACTCAATATCGAAGTGGATCGAATTTTCAGGATTAGCTTGCTAATCGCAAAGAAAAGAAAACTTTCAAGAGATATTGTGATTTATTTTGTGAGGGAGAGGGTGAAGGAACTGATCATCCAACAGAGTTATAATAACAACTTAATTCTGGACGGAGTGGAACTTAAAATATTTAAAGACGTGCCCTCTCAAGTATTGAAAAAGAGGAAAGACTACAATTTCCTAACACAGGTGTTGAAGAGAAAAGGAATTGGATATAGATGGAGAAGAATCGAAGGAGTAATATTAACATATAAGCAAAGAAGATTTATGCTAGACTCAGTAATGAAAGCTAAAGAATTTTTAAGAAGACATAAAGATGATTTGGAGAAAATGGATAATAAAGAGACAGATAAGGAAAAGATGGAAGAAAAGAAGGAAGAAGAGAAAGGAATAAAAGAACAAGCAACGAGTAAAGAAGAGGGAGTAAAAAATATTTCAGAAGAATCAATACAATCAGAGGAGGATATCAATTCAGAACAGGACAAAGAAGAGATAGATCCAGAGCTAGAAGAAGTAATATCAGAAGACCCAACTAACATCTAAAAAACAAAATTAGGAATATAAAATGCAGATTAAAATCATTTCATGGAACATTAGAGGATTAAATTATTTACCCAAATAGAATTTTTTTCCATGTATTAGAAAAACAAAAATGTGGGATTATATGATTACAGGAAACCCATATAAAAAAATACAGATTCGGCAATATTAAAGAACCCAAAATTAGGAGAACTTTTTACAACAGCAAACAAAAAGAAAAAAAGAGGGGTAGCAATATATGAGAACAAAAACTATAAGGCTACAGAGGTTCTAAATGATTCAAATGGTAGATATCTAGGTATAGAGCTAAATTTATTAAATAAGAAAACATTAGTTTTAGAAATATATGGGCCATTGGAGAACAAAGGAGAATTCTATAGAAAATTATTACAAAAATTTTTTAGGATTAGATTATTCAGAGATAATAATGATGGGAGATTTTAATGGGGTTATCAACCCCGAGTGTGATAGATTAGGAAAACTGAAAACTAATAAAAAGAAAGGAAAATTACCCAAATCTTTTTTCCAGATGTTGGATATGCTTTCATTGGTAGATGTATGGAGAGGGACATATAAAAATACAGAGGATTACACATATTACTCCCAATTCCATAAATCATGGTCAAGGACTGACATGTTTCTAACATCAAAAACTTTACATTTGAAAACAAAGAGAACGGAAAGAATCCCAAGAAATATTTCAGATCATAACCTAATAATGTTGTTGATGGAAGATAAAAAACAAGAGTTTACATGGAGATTAAAAGATAATTTATTAAAAAATGGAAAAATAGTACAAAAAGCTAAAACTGAGTTAGAAAATTATTTTAAGGAGAATCTGGATAAAGGGACACCAACAAATATAGTTTGGGAGGCTGGGAAAGCTTTTATATGAGTTTTTTTCATTCAACAAGAGATCTATTGGAAAAAAGAGAAATGGGAAAAGGAAAGTAAAATTACGGATGAAATTAAAAGATTAGAAGAAGAATTAAAGAAAAACCCTGAAAACGAAGGTATAAATAAAAAAATTAAAATATTACAGAAACAAATGGATATTAAGATAATGGAGGAAATAGCTAACAAATTAAAATTTACAAGACAAAATTATTTTTTTAATGCTAACAAGTCTAATAAATGGTTACCATACAAATTGAAAAAGGAAAGAGAAAAAACAATGATTCAAGAAATAAGAATAGGGGGAGAAGTATGTACTGAGCAAGAGAGAATCAAGGAAGCATTTGTGAAATATTATGAAGAACTTTATTCTGAAGAGGCTATTACCCAAGAAAAATTAGAAAAAATGAGACAGTATTTAAAAGAAAATGAGATATCAGAATTTACAGAGGCATAAAGGAATGTGATGAATAGTTCAATAACTAAGGAAGAGATTATTGAGGCTATAAAAAGATTAAAATCTCAGAAAGCCCTGGGATCAGACAGACTTACTGCTTTGTATTATAAAACATTTATAGAACAATTAGTGAACCCTTTACATAAATTACTTCAAAATTTAGAAAAAGAAGATATACCTCAGACATGGAGAGAGGCAAATATTACTCTGTTACCCAAGGAGGAGAAAGATAAATTAGATATGAAAAATTTCAGACCAATATCCCTATTAAATGTGGATTATAAAATATTTGCATCGATTTTAGCAGCTAGACTAAAGAGAACTTTACAAGAGTGGACCCCGAAGATCAGAATGGATTTATCCCTGTGAGACAACTTAAAATAATATTAGATTTATAATAAATATTTTAGAGTACTTCCATAAACACAATAAAAAAATTAGCATTGATATTGCTAGACGCAGAAAAGGCTTTCGATAAGGTTAATTGGATATTCATGAAAGAAATATTAGCTAAAATTAATATTGGAAGTAATTTTATAAATTGGATTAATTTAATATATAATAATCAGAAAGCACAATTAGTAATAAACAGAGAGGGAACAGAGGCTTTATCTATTAGAAAGTGAACTAGACAAGGATGCCCATTTTCTCCATTACTATTTATAGTAGTATTAGAGATAGAAAAATCCAATATGAGAAACGAGTTTGAGGGATTAAAATTATAAATCAAACATATAAGATTAGAGCCTTCACAGATGATTTGGCTGTAACATTAGAAGACCCAATGCAAGATGTAAATATTTTAAATGAAATTCTACACCAATATGGAGAACTATCAGGCTTTAGAATTAATAAAGAGAAGACTTATGTTATAATTAAAAATATGTCTAAGATAGAAGAGCAAGAAATACAAGAAAAAACAAATTTTAAAATAACAAAGAAAGCTAAATACCTAGGAATAGTCATCTCGAAAAATAATAAAGAACTTTTTGATAACAACTACAAAAGGGTATGGAGAGAGATAAAGATAGAAATAGAGAGATGGAATAAATTAGAATTATCGTTATTAGGGAGAATAGTAGCCACAAAATAAATCCTCAACTACAGTATTTTCTCCCATTTTCTACACAGGAGTTAATATTTCTGCATTGAAATATTATTTTTCATGCAGAAAGTGCCATTTACTATGCAAAACAACCAAGTGTGAATTTTGTGCAGAATAAATTCTTTTTTAAAAAAATAAATTTTATTATTAAAACACAAACAAACAAACAAACATAATATCACATCTTAAAAATAATATTAGACAAAAACTCAAACAGAAAAAAAGAAAAAAATAGAACTAAAGAAGAAAAGGAGAAAAAAAGAAGAAACAGTTCAAATAAACACATAATTACAACTGCAATACACAAATTCACCCATCCAATTGATATTAAATCATACAAAATATTTCTTAAATTTCCGTCTTTGACCTTTGAGTCAATAAGTAGTATACTATCTCAATAACAGTTTTCCATTTCCCTCTCCAGCTACTCATCCCATAATATAATTTTAACTCCTCATTTTAACCCCTATCACCTTGCTCATTAATTTTTAGATATTGTAATACCCCTTCCCAATGTTTAGAGAAATTATTCTTATTTTCACCTCTTATTATTCCTGTTAGTTTATCCATTTGAATAATCTCAATTAGTTTCAATTTCCACTCTTCTATGGATGGGATAACCTTTTCTTTCCATTTGCGTGCTATCACCATCCTTGCTGCTGCAGTCATATAAAATAGTTGTTTACCAACTTTCTGGTCAAGATCGGTCTTCCACATCGATAATAAGTATATTTCAGGAGTCATTTCAAATTTTAGCTTTAATATCAATTCCATCTGATTATGAATCTCCTTCCAAAACTTTTTGACCATTTTACAGGACCACCATGCGTGAAAAAAAGAGCCTACTTCTTCTTCACATTTCCAACATTTACTTGGGTAGTTCTTAGTCATTGTTGCTAATCTCTGAGGGGTCAAGTACCATCGAAAATACATCTTATAAATATTTTCTTTAATGTCTTGGCATAATGTATATTTTAACGTTCTAGTCCACAGTTGTGCCCATTGTTCTATCATTATTGGATGGTTAAAGTTTTGGGCCCATTTAATCATGGAAGGCTTCACAGCTTCCTCTTCAGTATACCATTTCAATAAAATCTTATAAACATTAGAGATAACTTTAACCTCCTTGCCATATAACACTGCATTTAATTCCTCTTCCATTATTTGATACTCATTGTTTTTAATGTCAATTTTAAGTTTTTCATATATTTGCCTAAAGAGTAACCAATGGCATTTAATTCCTGAATTATTTAATTCTTGTTGAGATTTAATTTTAATCTGTTTTTGCTGCGTCACTATCAAATCTTCGTATTTTATCCACTTATCGAATAGAATGTTTTCTCTTTTAAAAAAAGCCTCGTGAGGAGAAACCCATTTTGGAATACTCCTGCAAGCTCTCCACACATATTTTTGCCACACTTTAATAAGAGCCTGGTCTATTTACTGTTGCTCCTGGCTTGTCATTTTGAAGGCACTGCACAAATGCAACACACATGGAAATGCCTTCATATTAAGCAACTATGCCCTGGTACCTGTGGGAAAGTGACAGGAGATGGGTATTCAGGTTTCAAAGACATCTCACATTATAGAAAATGAAACTTCTATAGCACTACTCACACTGAGAATTATTTTGTTGAGACCTAGATA